>WBMZ01000760.1:0-366057 GCA_013400975.1 Atrichornis clamosus
GGCCCGGCCCATCCCGCCCCCGGGTCCCTGGGCCGGCGGCGGCGCCGCTCCCGCTGTAGTGGCCCCGGTGAGTGGGAATGACCCGGGCGGGCCGATGAGGGGACGGGGCGAGCGGGTCCCGGCGGTAGGGGGGGATGTCTCCGGTGCTTTGCCCCTGCTCTCTGCCCGTCGGACCGCGCGGGCACGGCACCTCTCCGTGAGGGGATGCGCCCCATGGCTGGTCCCCCCCTCCCCTTTTCCCGTTGCCTTCCCCGCTTCCCCCTCGCTCCCCGTTCCTCGCTCTCTCGCCTGTGCCCCTTTTCCCGGTGCCCTTTATTCTCCCCCGCCCGTTCCCCCCTCTTTCTCCTCGTTCTCTCCTCCGTGCCCCCTTCCTCTTCCTCCTCGCCTTTTTCTTCCCTAAATGACCGTGCTCCTCACAGGGCCACCGTCACTGAGTGCTATCAGTCCTCATTCTCCTTTTTTACCCCCTTTGAAGACCGTGATTGTGGCTGTTTCTCTTTGGGAAGGCTGTGCCTCATCCCTGGAAAAAGATAATTGAGAGAGGAAAAGTTTGGCTGGTGGTGGAAGAGAGTGGGGGGGGTTCCTTTGAAGTAAGAGCCAAAGTAGATTGTGACTGGACTTTGCATTTGTGGGGTTGCATGTCTGTGTATCCGTGTGTGCCACGGCTAAATGTGCAGTATGTGGATTCATAATTCTGAAGAGAAGCCCACAAGCGCACAACACCTAAAAAGCATCTCTAGACCAATCTGAAGGCTGTTGGATATTTATGTATATGTTTTGTCATTTCACAGGTTTTTGATTAAAAAAAATCAGAGAAAGATGAGCTTTTCTTTACCATTTCTTATATTGTAGCAGTTAATAATCAATACTCAGACTACGCACATTAAAAATTTTAATGCTTTTCCTTGAATTACTTTAATGCTGATCACAGAAGTGGAGTTGGGAGTTGTAATGGCTTCATTTCCTTCATCTTCTGGACTAAGGGAGCTTTAATGTTGCAAGTGCCAGGGGCCAGGAGTGTGTGTGTACCCTGTCCCCTAAGGCAGCTAATGAAGGTAACTGTTAAAAACCTCTTACAAACCCCACAAATGTGTATGGTTCCAGAAGGACACAGGTCACTGGTAAGAGATGTTATCTGCAAGTCAAAGGACCTACTGAAACTGATACGTAGTTTGATTTACATGGACGGACGACTGCGTTGTCAGTCTTCAGCTGGAGTTTTGTTTACCATGACTATCATCAGATGGGATTATTGATTCAGAACCTTCACTTCCAGTATCTCTTATGATTAGAAATCTCTCCTTCAGTGAAGGAATGAACTAAAATAGAAAATGTTATTGGTGGGAAGCAGTTATGAGTCCTTGCCTGTCATTAATGGGAATTAATTTATATGCACGAATCTGTAGCAAACTGGTAGCTTTAAATTAATGAATAGTCTGGGTTTATTATGTTCTTCTGACTTTTGAGATAGTTGGAAAGGTGCAGCATTGCTGTTGTTACGTAAATCTAGACAGCATAATAATGACTAGAATTTTGGTTATACGTGAAAAACAAGTTGAATAAAGTCAGGTTTCAGATACGAGTTAATTTTTAATTTGTCTTCCTGCTTTTGTTTTCTAGTTTTGAAATTGTCAGTTAAGACTTGACACTTTGTTCTTTCTAGTTTTATTTTTAGTAAAGCGAACTGAAAATCTGCTGTCATATCTAACCCTTTATAAATTTTCTCACTGTAAGTTTCACATTTCTAATATATTAGTGTATTATTTTAAAATGGCTTTACTGGCTATCCATCCCAATTATCTCTTCCAACTGGTAAATTATTCCACTAGTTTTATTTGGGAAGGCATATCAAACTTGCATTGCCTTTTGTCCTTCTGGCTTAAAAGATACATAATGGTGGGTTTTAGTCATCTGAGACCAAGAAGTCCTCTATTAATTGTGTGTTTTTCTTGTCTGTGGGTTCTTTTTTTAGCTTACCTCACAGAATAGATGTGGGACATCAGTAATAGTTAATAGATGTTGGTTTTTTTATTCCCCTTCTTGTGGTGGCAGTTTTGACAAAATAATCGGAAAGGTCCATTGAACATGGTTGAAATGGAAAGCATTACATATGCCTAAATATTTTGTGATTCAGGTCCTCTAATGCACTAAAACTTGATCCAGAAAATAGCCAAAGACTTGCTCGTAGCACTCCTTACGGTGTGGATGTTCTGGGTACTTTGTGTATTATCTGGAACAAGTGTGTTTAGATAAATTATCAGATAACATGTAATGACTAACCCTTCCTGCAAAAGAAGGCATGGCATACACGTTGATAATGTTGGGGTTTCTTTCCTCTTTTTGTCTCCTAGAAATGGGTCTGCTCTCAGAAGATGCGAAGCACTAGATGTGGTGCTTAGTCATGGCATCAGAACTGTGTAAAACAATCTCTGAGGCAAAGCTGGAAAGACACAAGAACTTGTTCTTAAATTACCGAAATCTCCATCACTTCCCTTTGGAGTTACTGAAAGATGAGGGGTTGCAGTACTTGGAGAGACTTTACATGAAAAGAAATTCCCTGACCACATTGGTACGACAACCTCTTTATTGCAATGTTTACTGTCTGTGTGTTTAGGAGTTCTGATGTTTGGAACAAAAAAACCAAGATAATTATTTTTAAAAAAAGAATATTATAGATAATCTGACCCTGAATGGTGTCATCAATTGTAAGATATGAGTACTTGAACGGACATAGGTAATGTAGAGAATAATAAATGAAAGTTCATGACATTTTATGGTTACTCTTTTGCAGCTCTGAGGATCTGCTGGGGGTTTTCTTGTCAGGCTTGCTATGTTGGTTTTTTCTTTTTAACATATAAATTTTACCCACTTAAGTGGTCAGGCCCTTCTCCAGTTAGGTGTTACTATGCAGTCCAGTCTATATTTCTTCATTAGGCTGAACAACTTTTGCCTTGGTGTGTGCCTAATTTCAAAGGCAATGTCAATCCCAGGGTGTAATTCCAAGTTTGCTGTTAAGGTGCCAGTAAAACCTGTAACTCTGGGCTCCTGTTGATAGAAGAACACAAATAATGTCAGGGTTGTGGGATTTTCTTTTGTGTTTTCTTCTTGGGTTTTTTTGTTTTTCCCTGAACTGAAGAAATTTTCACCCTGAGTGAACATTGTGACCTTAGAATTCAGTGTGGGGCAGTTAAATAACTGTGAGATGTTCTGAGCTGGTAAGACTCTCTAGAAGAGAGTTAAAACTTGCCGTTGTCAATAGGCTCAAGTCTCCCAAGTCTTCATTGTTGTTTGGTTGGTTTTGTTGTTTGGGTTTTTTTTTCCATGGGCTCTTCCATGTTATGATAGGTAATATAATAGCAAGGACAGAGAAATTGTAGGGCCTAACTGCCTAAAATTCACCAAAATTGTGTGGTTTTCAGTGTTTCCTAGAATGAGTCCAGTACTCCACTTTAAGGGCCAAGAGCTGAAAGGATTCTGAAGATTTTATGCCTTTTCTTCATCTTGAATGAGTCACTTAAGTTGACAAGTACTGTAGAGAATTATTTTAACACTTTGTTTTTGGGCAATAATTTAATAACGTGCAATAATTTAACGGGAGGATAGGATTCATGGTTACAAATTAAAACTGCTGTAAAATTAGCCGAAGACTGTAAACAGTTCTGCCTTGACACTTTGTGAAATTCTGTGATTATTTAGTGCAGTAAGGTTCACGAACTTTGCACTGCTCAAAAGATGAAACAATAAGGAGAGTTTTACCTATCACTTTTCTGCACGTAAGTGTTAAGGCCTGGATAAAGAAATTGAAACAAAAGTTAAAATGTAAATCATACTTAGGCAAAATTACTTTCCAGCAGAATGAAGCAGAGCATGATTAGATTCACAGCAATCAGGATAACTTGCTCATAATGTGCCTTGTTGGGATCTCATTCAAGTGCTCAGCACTATTGTTGGAACAAGGCAAACAAATTTGGGTGTCATTCACTGAGCATCTGTTCAACAGAAGAGATGTTGGAAGTTGTAGTGGACCAAAATAGATCAAGTCAGCAGCATGTTACAAAAAAAGGCAGATGTCTTTTTGGAACATGGAAAGTTTTTCAATCTCCATTAAAAGCAGAAGGAAGTAATTATTGAATACTGTTAAAGCACAAGCTGGAGCAGCGAGTTTCATACTCAGGAACAGCCTGGGTGAATTGGAGATAATCTTGAGTGCAGCAATGAGGGACTTTTAGAGAACATGCCCTGGGAGAGAAAGTTGAGAGTTTGAGGTTAAATCCTCTTGCTAAAAGAGAAGACAGAGGGGAAAAATAGTAGGAATTGGGGAAAATGGAAACCATATTTTTACAAAGCAGTATTTTCATAATGAATTTTTTTGATGTCCACTACTGGTAGGACAAGTAGTGCTCTGAACTTCAGTAAAGCTGCAGTAAATTAGGTACACTGGAGTGGTGGTGGGAGCAGAAATCTTATCTGAGAATGGTTGGAAACAAGTTGGTTATTGAAGGAAGATGTCTGTCTTACACTTCTCTGATGCAAGATGATGAGCAATAACTCATCAATAAACAGGTTAAATTGCATAAGCATTATTAGCAGCCATCAAAACTAAACCTATAGCATATTTCTTTAAAATTAGGTGGTACTTTTGTCCCACCAGTTAATTCTTTCAGAATTCTGAAAATACTTGACTAAATCAGCTTTGGTTCTTTGCTCCTCTGAAATGACTCCTGTCCTTGACAGATGACTCTTATGAAATGTCTGGAATAGTTATGCTGACAGAATTTACCTTGCCAAAGAATAATTTCATTTTTGTCTTCATTGGCAAGGTGGAAGTGATGGAGTGCTGTGACATAATGAATGGATCGAGAAGCCGTATGGCACACCTGCATCCCAGCATCAAGTCATCCCACTTCTCAGTTAATCTGTGATAACATGAGCCTTCCAGTACCCAATTTCTCCATCTATTAAAAGGAAACAGTTGTTTGCCTTGCTGTGTCAGAAGTAGGACCAAGCCATATCAAAGAATAATTATTAGTTTACTACCTCAGACTATGGGATGTTACCCTGTTCCGACAGAGCAGCAGGTGGAATAGTGCCAACAGTCTGTGGTTCAGGTTAACATCCTTGTTGTCATAAAGGCTGTAGGATGTGGGGTTTTTTCAGGCTTACTCTTCTTTCAGTTAGGGCTAGAGTTTGTTGTGCTTGAGCACATTTTCCCAGCTGGAGCTTTCATGTTGGAGCAGCTGGAGGTCGGCGCCGGGGCGGTCCCTGCGCTGTGGCGGAGCTGCCACCAGGTGGCAGCCCCGGACCGGGGACAGCGCGGTCCGGCTGTGACGTCACCGGAGCCGCTCCTTGACCTGAGCCGTCATTCCTTGACCTGAGCCGTCATTCCTTGACCCCAGCTGTCATTCCTTGACCTGACCCTTCATTTGCTGCTCCCGACTTAAACACAGCGGGCTTGGTGCTCATTTCGAGCGTGTGGTGTGTTTGCTGCACGAGAAGGTTATGCTGTTGCTTTCTCAGGTTAGCGTATGCCTCCATCATCAAGTTATGAACACAAAGTTACATATTTTAGTTAATAATATACCTATTTAAGGTATAGCATGCCATGTTTATTCACATGAAAATTGCTAGCTTTATCAGGAAATTGATTATGTGATCAAACTGCTTTTAAAATGCATTTGTTTCTGCATATATCTGTATTGTAAAACCTTTTTAAAAATAAAACATATCTATGTTTAAAGCAAGTTTCTTAAGCCATAAAACTGTCTTAACCTTGAATAATTTTGAGCACAGTTACCAACATGACATCTGAAACTTGTGAAGCCAATTTTGTGATATGTGTTCATGGTTATAAATGCCACCAAGGAAAAGAATTACAGCTAGGGATCAGTTAGCAGTTAGGAAATTATATGCATGTTAATATGTAAATATGAAAACCTAGTTTGATGGATTCAGCAGTTCTGGCTTGGTGATAATTGATTAAGCTGCACAAAGATTGTAGGTCATTTCCCAGTTTAGCAGCATTATAAAATGCATTATGGTTAAACATCTTGTGTAGTTCTTGTTCTGCTTTAAGTCTGGAAAGGCTGCAGCTTCTTAGCAATCTCTTGCCTTCAACTAACGCATTTATCTGAATATATTTTCAAAAGTAAGATTTAGGTAATCCATCTTTTCAGTCTCAGAAATCTGACTCCCATTTTGTTGAAGACATGATAATGTCACTTCTAGGCTGTAGTTCTGTTCAGCAGTGAATTGCTCACCCTTTATACATCCCTGATTGCCCTGATGGAGAATGTTTGGGGCTATGGAAACAGGGAATTGTATAGACAGTCCTTTGTTGCCATTTTTCCTGCTGACATGTTTTAGTATGGTGATTAAAATGACTTGGGTACACAGTATGTGTGTCTGGTTCTTGTTTTGAAACCTAAAAAACCTCTAACTCTTTTTCAGCCAGAAAACCTTGCACAGAAGCTTCCAAACCTCGTGGAATTGTGAGTTTGTGTAGGATTTCTAATATATTTTTTATTATGCTGATCCATCTTATCTTAAAATAATCTAAAATGTATCACTTGCACATAACCTACCTCTTAAGTGTGAAGGGCTTTCTTAGAGGGCAAGAAAGGGTCATTTTTTTGGTGTTGAGTTTTTTGTTTGTAGGAGGTATATCCAGATGTATTCAGTCCCTTTTTTTTTTTTTTTAAAGTTCTTTTATGAGAAGAACCTTTATACAAGTGTCTGTACTGCTAAGGGAAAAAATCCTTACCCCCCAACTCGTGTGTAGACTTCTCCCACTGATAAAGCCCTGGAACCTCCCAGTGCAGTGGTCAGAGGGCTGTGACGGAGTCAGTCCCAGGTTACAGCCTCCAGCCCATCCCTAGTTGTCCATTCCCACGCCAGCTCCCAGGGGTTTTATGATCTCAGTCTTGCTGATGGTAGTAATAAGTTTTTTGGAACCAAGTCACAGATTGTCAGAAAGGAGCAGGGATGAGCATGTGGGGGTAGTAACTATGGAATGGTGATTGCTGTAGGGAGGGCAGTTTATTCAGTCTTGTCCCAAAAATGGATGTCCCATGAACTGTATTATTTTGACAATTAATTTAAAATTTAAGCCCCTGAGACAATGTTTTCTTCCCTCCCCTTCTTATAAAGTTGTGATTTCTATGTGTTGTAGGATTGACAGTGGGGGTTAAAAGGGACAATCCTCTTTTTCCCCTTTTAACTCCTTTGGCTCAGTTTCAGAGGAGTAACTGATGGAGCATTGATTCTGTTGATTTAATGGAAAGCTCCAAACAGGAGGTGTTTATCTGAGGAGTCAATGCCCTCAGCTGTCTGATCTTGTCATCTTCACTGGCCCTTGTAACCCCACCTTTCTGGTGCCCCTGGCCACAGTGTAACTCAACTGGTTTGTGAGTCACTGCAGTCCCTGCCTTGCTGAAGAGCAACTCCTGTCTCATCGTGCCCCAGTCTCGAGAGTCTCTTTGTGCTCTGAAGCAGTAAAATAAATATTTTTGTGTTTGATATAATGATTTGCCACCAGGCATCAGGAAATCTCTGTGTTATTGGATAGTGCCTTTAGGAAAACCTGTTTAAATTACAGCTTAAAATAATTTACAAACACTGCTTTGCAGGAGTCAAACCTAATTTGGTGTTCAGCAAGCTCAGCTGTACCACCATTATCCCACACATTCTGGTGGTCTAGAGAGAGCTGCAATGGGTCTGTGGTTTCTTAAGCTCTAATAAGGCAGGTTTGATTAGACAATTTTTGGTGAGACAATAAGAGGTGTTCTGTCATCAGAGACCACAAAATAAAGACTTATTTAAAGAATAATTTGTTACAGTAGTTTTAAATTTAGATAGACAAACTTCCTTTCCTAAAAGTTACATCCTTAATAATTTCACTGTTCTGTGTGTGTCTTTGTATATCATGCCCCTGATGCTGGGCCATGAGGTGAAGCTCCTCATAATACAGTTTTTTTAGCTTGAGTGAAATAGTTCACAAATATTTTCAGGAGCTGCAGCTGAAATGAGTAGGAAAATTCTGATCCTAAGTTTCTACAAACATATATGCTATTCTTATGTTTGGTAAGTTTTTAGCAAACTTTAAATATCTACAATTTTTAAAGAAAAAGAGAAGGTTCAGATGCCCCATGCAGTTGAAATGTTCATGTCCTTTTCCTTGGTCTGTCTCTGTCTCCCTGAAAAGACAGGCTTCTACTTTAGGAAATGCTCTTGGAATACGGTGGAAAAACTATGCCATGAAAATAATTCCATTTGTGCCTAAGCAATTGAACATTGAGTACTCAGTATTCCTTTACAGTTGGATATCAATATTGGAAAATTTTGTTACTGTTACTTTCTACAAGATCCAATTGTTCTTTTGCAGCAATGATGATTGAAATCTGAAATGTGTAAGATCTAAGATCAGTATTTATGTTACCAGAAGTACTGGAAGTGCTCCATCAGAGGGTGCTGAATATTCTTTGTGAGAGATCTGGCCACCCCCTGTAACTACATAAATAACCACGTGTAAGATTGGGTTTTTCTTTTGAAAAATGTACTTTAAGTTTGAAAAACCCATTTGCAGTGAATAGAACGTGCTTATTCCTTCAGTAAAGGTGTGAGAGTTTATGTGCAGGGGAAAATATTTGTAATTGTATAACTTGTGTGGGTGTGGGCTTTTTTTTTTCCTTGGCCAACATTTAGTGTCAAATAACCTGGTGATCAAATATGATTCATTCTGGTTATTCTCTCTGCTTATTCCTTTTCCTTTTTGTTTTCCTCCATATGACTGTCAAAACTAAAGCCCATTATTATTGTAATTGTGAATGGTCTGTTTTATGTAATTGTATGTAATTTTCTTTTATTTTTATGCTAATCATTTAATAGTCTAAGTGAAACTTAAGTACCTGTGCATTGCCAGTTTATACAGTTTCCACACCTTTTGTGGTCAAAGGGAGGAATGGCTTTGAGGGTGCTCTTTCAGTCTGAAACTGGATATTTTGCAAACTGATTATGTAGCAGAAGTCCTTGAGGGTAACAGGTGGTGTCCTCTGCTTTTTTCTCCTCCCCCCAGGTACCTTCACTCAAATAACATAGTTGTTGTACCTGAAGGTAAGTAATCTACCAGCTCATGATAAGTGGCAGGAATCATAAAATATTCATTTTTCTTCTTTGAAGAGGACTATTTTTCCTTTATTTTCCCATAAAACATTAAAGATTTTCATACAAAATATACCAGTGTAGCTCTTAGTCAATAATATCCTTGTTTATGCTATGTTAAATTCTTTTAATGAATTCTCAAATGCACCTAAATGCTGTTTGCTCCAGTTCTAATTGCATAAAGTGAAAAGGCTAAATGGCACTCATCTACAGAAACAAAAATCCAGAGTGTCTGCTGCTTTCAAGCAGTTACCACACCTAATACTCTGCTGGTTTAGGTCATGACAGATTTGAAACCCAAAGGAGCAAGAACTTGTACTAGTTTCTTTGTCTTAATTGCAGAGTTATGTGCCCAACTTGAGGAATTTGTGCTCAGTTTATGCTCTTTCTGAATATAAATTGGATAGACTCAAAGGAAGAGAATGGAGAAAGTGATTTCAGAGCAGAATTGTCTGGGGAGAATCTAGAAGTGGGAGTATTCTGTACATCACTCTGTTATCCCCCTGTCTCACTGCCACAGAGCTATTTGTTAGCTAGAGCAGCATTTCCACAATTGATGTCACTGAGTTGTGAGACCGCCTTTAACACCTCCAAATGTGCTCAGACAGAGGTGTCGGCTACTGTGGCTTTCTCTCCTCTCACAGCCCTGTGAAGGTTTTAACGCTGCTGTTGGGTCACATTGATGTTTTAATCTGTTCTCTCACAAGCCATTGGCTCCCTCGTTAAACTGCAGTTTCTGGACCTAAGTGACAATGCCCTGGAAATTGTGTGTCCAGAGATCGGCCGCCTGAGGTCTTTGCGACACCTTCGCTTGGCCAACAACCAGCTCAAGTATTTACCTGCAGGTGAGTGCAGGAACTTCCTTGGAACTTCCTCTGCCCAGTGATCTGCTCTGAGTTTATCAGCACTGCACAGCTGGAGCATTGTGCAACTTGCAGGGATCACCAAATGTGCTCTGTAGTTAGAAAAAAGCTGTGCTCTGTGTGCTTACAGAGCCCTGAAAAATGCTGCTGAAGTGGGAAAAATGTGTTTATTTAACAGCCTTTGCCATCGTATCAAGAAAATATTGAACATCTTTGAGAAGACACAAAATGCCAATGACAACTGTCATTATGATAAGATGATGTTTCTTCCAATTTTCCACAATATAAAGGATTCCAGTCATTCCTTTCTTTTTGCCCAACAGCCCCGTGCTCCTATTTTCTAAAAAGACACATGTCTAGTAGCTTTGCCTATGGCAGTTCTATCTCATTGTGACAGTAGATAACAAATGTTTCTCTTGCTAGTTTATAATAAAAAAGCAAAATTTATTCAAAGTAAATGTGACACAAAGTCAGAAAAAGTTGGCCATAGGCAAATTTTGAATGATTTTTTCTTTTGCCTTCTAAATGATAAGCAGATACAACATTATTATTCTTCCATCACCCTTGTATCTTTTCAGATAAGATGATGGTGATTTTCAAATACTTCTTTAAATTTTATTTTTAAATTTTTCTCTGGTGTATTTGCATTTTCTGATCTGCAGAGATGATAAAAATTTAAGGCTATGATTTCAAAAGACTGGTTTAACTTAATCTAACAGGATTGGCTTTTGACTCTAATTTTAACTAACTTCTCAATGTGACCTTCATGTGTTTGTAAGTTCACATTGTTTATTCTCAAGAAATATATTGCAAATGCTCCTTGAAGTTCAGGGTGCTGAAATCTTGCTGTCCTTTCCTTGCACTTTTCTAGGCTTAATAAAAAGTCAAAGAATGGTTATGATTAGAAAGAAAAAAATGTATATGACTATGTGAATGCTCTGGAATGAAATTAGATAAACCTGTTAAACATTATGACCCAGGGCCAATAAAATTTCCATCAATTTTCAGATGTCCTACATTCAAAAGAAAGGAGTGACTTGAGTGTGCTTTATGTTCCTCAAAGATAATTTACCTTATGGTGCTGTACCATGAAAGAAAGACTTGTTCAAAGAGAAAGTGACACATTTTCTGCAAAACTTCACACATTAACTTAAAAAAGTTCCAAAAAAGACTTTCAAAAGGATAATTTACATTACTGAAGAGTTGATTTGGAGTCTACCACATTTGATTAGGAACTGGTATCAGCTGAGACTTGCTGCATTTAATTTCTCCTGGAGTTTATACAAAATTTGGTACTGAGCATTGTCCCTGAGCGTGTTTAGGTTTGTGTGCATGAAAAATTTGCATGCTCAGAAATAATATTAGTGTTGCCTACTTGTGAATTGGAGAATGCAGTGGTGTGTGGTCTTTGTGTTTGTGGTGGTGTCCCTTGTGCCATTACTGCTGGTGGTACTAATCCTGTCACACTGACTGGATGTCACACAATTTGAGGGATTATCCTTTCACTCACACTGCATAATTTGCCCACTGGAAAGTTAATCCACTGCATTGAGTGTTTCCTAAACAGAACAATTCCCAAATAGGGTTTCCAGGCATATATTCTTAGATGTTCTTCGTCAAATTGTGAAGACTTCAAAGACTTTCTTAAAAAAAAAAAAGAAAAATCTTCACGTTTCAAAATAACACGTATTCAATTGAAAAAGTAGAGCAAAATAATAAATTTTGATGAATTGTTTCATCCTTAATTATACTGGTAGCATGAATCTTCATAATAGTGTCAAATAGCATTCTGTTGGGAAAGCTGGCAGAGTTAGGCTGAGCTAGAATGGGCTGAGGACGAGCTGTGATTTCAGTGCTGGGCATCATTTTACTGTGTGTTAACTGCTTTCTTTGCAGCAGATACTGCACTGCAGTGCATTGCTAGGGAAGGACAGCTCTTAATGGCTCTTAATTTACAGTAAGGAACCATTTACAATATAACTTAGCTTCTACTAGTGCAGCTTGTGCAGAATTTAAAGATCTGCAGTAAAAAAGAGCTTTTGGGTTTAGATGACAGTCATTTATGGAAATTACTTTAGAGTGGTTCCCCTGTCATTCCTCCTAGGTCCCCATTCCCAGTGTCTGGTGTTAACAGCTTCTTTCAGTTTTTTTAAAATTCCGTGGATATCCAGGAGGATACTCGTGGTAATATCCTAAATTAGTTGCTAAAAAATGCCTCATTGCAGCTGCAGAACAGTTGGATGGTAAATGTTTGCCATTATGTGTCTGAACACCCCCACTGTTCTATTGCATTTTAATTTTTAAGAATGATTCTTTGTTGTGTCTTCCTTAATTGTGATTAAGAGCTGGAAGAAACAATCCAATTAATAGCATATGTTGATTCATTATGCATTTTTAATGGTTTTGTTTCACAATTGTGTTCTTAATGTTCATTTTTAGTATTAAAGATTTGCCTTATAGAAATCAAATTTCAAACCAATTGAAGTAGTGTGCATTTAAGATTGAGATTTAAGCCTCCAGTCTGATTGTAGAGATTCTTCAGACTCTGATAGAGCTTGACTCTGTGCTGTGGTTTATGTTCAGTGTGCTGGGCAGGGTTTTAATCTCTTAAATACCTGTTTTAATGAAACCTGTGAGAATTTAATAATGACAGCCACTCTGCTTTTCTCAGGTTTGGTCACGATTGTCCAACAAGTTTTAAAAAATGATTTTAAGGGAGGCGATGGGGGAGAGTGATAAAAATACATGCAGTAAGTGTGAATACATAAACTTTAGCTTCCTAAAGAAATCAGGCTCTTCAGGATTGATGAGGAAGAAAATGGGCTTTAGATGAAGCATGGAAATGGTGTCCCTTGGAGATGGGGAAGCACTCTCCGTGCTGTGGCACTCTTGTAGTGTAAGTGATTGTCTTTCCTTTGTGCTTAGCAAACACTCCTAAATCGGTGCCACCCGTGGATGAGGTCCTGAGCTTTGGCCTCAAGGCTCTGTGTTTAATTTGCCACTGCTGATGGGGCTTCCATCAGCATCGTTCAGCTGCTGTGAGAATTGCTGAAAGATGACTCAGCTGAACTTGATGAGAATTAAAGGGATAAATTCGTCCAGATTAAGTGTGTTGAAACTGAAATAGAATACAAAATGGCTGGAAAAAAATGCTTTGTGAAATTCTTTTAATGTCATATTTTGAATATACTTTAGATAAGATTCATAAGTGGACCAGCTTCTGCCTAATGCAGAGTCATCAGTATCTACATTCTGTGGTAATCAGAATCCCTGAGAGGTTCTGCCTTTCAGAGAAGAGCTGATTAAAAGAGTTGCAGATAGTAATAGGAGATTTCATGTTACAAAGTTCTCTTGAGGACTTGTTTTCATTTAAATGCACAACATTTTTTTGTTCTGCAAATTGTAAATCTTGTAGCTGCTGTCTTTAACAGTTTGTTGGTTCATTTATTTGGCTCTGGTGTATGTAATTCTTGAACATGAAGTAAAGTTTTGTGAAGTTTTCAGCTATTTAACTGTAGCACTTAATCTAAATTCTTGAGGGCCATTTGGAAATGTGTAACACCAAAGATGTTATTGGAAAAAATCAGCATAAACAAAAGATGGTTATTTCATATTATTACAATAGTTCATGTATGAGCTTGACTTAGATTTGATATTGTATTTTCACAGTAGCTTAACTTTATTTTTCATGGATTTTTCATTTTATTCAGTGAATTGCTGTTTCCTCTTGAGTTGTAGAGTTAGTTCTGGATGAATGTGCTGTCAGAAGTAAATTTTGTGAATCTTCTCATGAATGACTAACTAGAAAGTTCCCCTTTGTTTCTGAGGTTTATAATACTTATGATAGTTCAGCTCCTTTCATTCTTGAGAAATAGTATTTCTCTTTGTGTAAGAACTACTGCATTGTTTGCAAAAAAAATTTTTTAAATCTAGTGAGATGTATTAGAAAAGTTATTCTTGAGGAGTCCCAAAGCCAAGGTTTTGCTGTTACCATTTAGATTTGGTTTGACTTCAAGCTTGGAATCTTTTGATGTGCAGTGATGGCTCTTCGGGTTTACATTTTGGTCTTGTAGTTGGAGTGCATGTTTGGAGAACAGATAACTTAAAAGAGGGTGGGTTATGCTCAAATTTGGATTTAAGTTTCTTATGTGACAAGGATTAGATTTTTTTTTTAATTGCCCTTTGTTGAGAGGTACTTCTCTTTAGAAACAGCAAGTTTTGTAGCATCTTGTTCTAAGATTTAATTAAAAGTGCAGTTATGTTTACTCAGCACATGCTGGAGTTAATTATAGATTTACTGAAATGAAAAGTTTAATGTTTTGCCAAGTCAAGAGCAAAAGCTAAGTAATTAAAGAAGAGGGTATGGTTTATGATCCCAGCCCATCTTTTGGCAAAATTCCCTTTAAGAAAGGGGGGAAAAAAATCAAGAGTTGTCTTTACATGGGCTAGACCAAGGTTCCCTTTGTGTTTGTTCTCAGGGAACTTTAAAAACCAAGAGTTGAGCACATTGACCAACCAAAAAAAAAAGTGGCCAAATAATAGCAAACTTGCTGTCAAATGAAGGATTTCTTTGATGGTCAAAGGAAAGCCTGGTGATGGAGCAGCAGCTGTTGCTGGAGGGGTGCAGATCTCTGCCAGAGCCAAGGGCAGGTTCAGCAAATGCTCTTCCTGCTCCTGGAGAGGGAATGTGTGGCTTCCATTGCAAATCCACAGTTCTGTGTTGTCTCTTGAGATTTCTGCGTCTTGAACCCACTTGTTGCCATTTTACTTCCTTTATGTAAAATGTGAAGGAAAATGAATTTTGTCTGCCTTTGGTGTATTTAAAGTGCAAACTGCAGCAGTATTGGAGGTTAACAGTGTGGAGGCCCTTCATTTTAGTGCTGTTCAAATCCTTTTCCTTTTTAAGGCAAGTTGTTTTAGAAATATAGTCAGTTTAAGACTCATTAAAATACATTTGTGGGCTTATAAAACTTTATCTTCAAAGCATTTGAGAAAGATCCTGTGAAGCTGATAAGGGAGTGTTATCCTCATTTTACAGAGTGGAAAAAAAGTGTTTTTAACAGCAGTGATTTGCTCCAGGCCACAGCAGGAGTCAGTGTTAGCCAGAAATAGAACTTGGGTGTTCCCATTCTATTTGTGAAGACCACACCTTTTTGAGGCTGATCATATTTAATGTTAGGGAGGATTCAGTCTTCCCACCCATTATTAGGAAATTAATAATTATCTCCCCATAATGAATAACCCTCTAAGTTAATAGGAAGGAAATTAATAGCGGTAAGATCAGTGAGCTTTTGTAACTGAAACAACTTGTGCTTCCAGAAGGCTGGAAGAGTTCAGGAAGATGAATTTTGAAATACATCACTTACATATAAATACTAGATAATTTTCTCTTGCATAGGTAACTTCAGTATAATGACCAGAAGGGTTCAATCGTTACTAAAATTATAAATCAAACGAGAATTGTTGATTGCTGCTTTGTCTATTTATACAGTAACCCTTGGAATGTTGTGTGATTATTGCAAAGTCTGTTTTGCTTTGGAATTTGCTTTGCTAACTGGGGGCAAGAGAAACTTCCAGATATGAAAACTGCATATTTATTTCTCTTACTTTTTTAATGTTGCTGTAAAGTACAATATTTGCATTTACTATTCATACCAGTATTTAAGTGGTAAAGACTTTTTGAATACCCAACCTAGAATTCTGAATAGAGCTCAATATGAGGGATTTCAGTAAATCTTAATTAAAGGCACATAAACACGACTTCTTTCCTCCCTTCTTTTCACAGTAGATTTCCACTGATGGGTACAGCATGCCAGTAATTCTATTCTTACTCTAGACCCTGGCATGAAAATATGTAGTCCTAACTCATTTTTTTAAACTTGTGTTCCACATTTTGATTTAGAGTCTTCAACATGGGGAGGGAATAAATGTGGCTTCTTCCTGCTCCCCCCAGATTTCCCTTCTGCTTTTATTACTGTCTCTGGTTAGGATAGATCTCTTTGATACTCAATAAAGTTCAAATTTTTTCATAATGGTTGTGACTTGAAAAGCAAAGACACAAACTGATGCAGACCCTGTTCTTTTTTCCAAGTTGGCATAACCTTAGTCCACTCTGCTTTCCTAATTTAGTAACAAGTATAAAAATACGCACGACGGGACAGGTTTGGTACGCCAGGCACCCGTCCAGGAGCGTGGTGTTTTTAAGTAAATGGACTTGTGGGGATTTGAGGAAAACACAGATTAGGTTACATGAGCTTTGCGCTCTGGAAGTATGTGACTATTTAAAGGAGCATGGGCTCCTAAATAAAAATAAGTTAATTATTATAATAATATGTTGTTTTCCTTGAAGTAGTTGATGCCTAATTATTAAACATAAGGTTTACTCTGCACAGGTCTGTAAAATATATGCTCTGTTTAAGAATTCAATTTTAGCTTCAGTTTACTGTATAAAACCAAAAGTCAGCATACTAAGGTTTACATTACCTCCTAGGTTCAACAGCAACTAATTATTACTTTTTATTTTTCCTAAATTGATGCAAAACTTACCCACACTTTCCTATTACTGTATTGTGTTTTTCACATCAGGATTAGTAAGGCTTCAGTAATTGTGCTGTATTAGTGCAGGAGCACAGTAAAAATATCTGATAGTATCTCTAAGACGTTCTTTGGATTTCTAGGAGGAAAAGATTTTGGATGTTTTGGTCTTGTATAAACTCCCATACAGCCCTATCCAGGCAGCCTAAAAGGTCTGAATTTTTTATAAGAAACATTTCCCCTATGAAATTACAGCAGAGAGGCCTCTCTGAGAAGTCAGGAACAAAATGGCCGTGTGGATGGTTAATGATTGGGCCTGGGCTTTGTGACCTGACTAGAGGTGACCAAAGCACAGGGCAGTGTATTGTACAGTTGGTATTCCTTACGGATTAACTTCCATGCGTGTCCAAACACAGTGGTACCTATTTAATTAAAGGATGTTGGTTGCTTGAGATTTTATAACAGTCTGCCTTGCTCAAACATTTGGTTTGGGTTAAAATCTCAGGAGGACTGCTAGTACTTCTGAGTGCTTTAAATTTATGGGGAGGGAAGTGAAGACAGAGAATAAAAGAATTCCACTAAATTCCTGGAAATTTTTGTTAACTGAAGTTTTTCCTGTATACCCTCACCTGTATAGTGTGTCAGAATGAGTCATCTGTGCATAGGGCTGCTCACTGTTCTCTCTTTGTGTACTTGCCCCTTCTCATAGTTATTTTCTTTTCCACTTCCCCCCCGCTGAGGGGCTTTTAAAAGCCTCTTTGTTGCTATCATACAACATTTTTCAGTATACCATGGAAGGTTCGTAATGTCACAGGATGCTGGTAGCAAAAATAATATGAACATAGTCAGAAAAATTCCAGACCTATATTTTATGCTTAAAATGTTGTTCCAATATGTGCTTTTGTTCCAACACTTCTTCCAGATGGGCTTCTATTGGGTGCACTGGAACTGAAGTAGTTCCCGTAACTGTAGCAGAAATGACGTTAGGAAATAAAAAAATCCAACAAAAGTATCTCTTTCAACAATGGCCTGCGGTATTCCTGGTATTCCTCATTCTGGTGCTGCACAGCAGGTCCTCAGAAATGCATGTGCTGAGTGTGTATGTGTTGTAATTCAGTAATCTGAAAACTAATGGGAACCAGTTGGCTGAAGCCATCACTGCCTCTCATTGTAACATTTAAATTACAGATTCAAATATTGCTTTGTGTACCAGGCTTATTGGACTAGAAAATTCCATCTTAAAATTTGCTATTCTAATTTAGAGCAATCACTGGAAAAAGTATTTGGAAATTAAGCTCCTTTAATGAGCATGGGTTTAGTTTAACAAAGAAATTGCGCTATGGTTCAGTGCATTATATTTCCAAGTACCTGCAATTTTATAAAGCAGATTTTAACTTCTGTGGTCATTTCCTATGAGGAAAAAAGATCAGGACAAACTGAACTTGGTATTGCGGCTTCATGTCAATAAATGGAAGGCTAAAATCCTATTGTAGCACAAGGTAATGACCAAGTGTTTTGAGTTTTCCAATATTAGTTTTGCAATATTTAAAGGTCACTCAAAATTAAAACATAACTGTACTGATTTTGATTTTTTTTTTCTTCTTTCTTACACATTTTAGCAAGATGGTAATGATTTTGGATCAATCAGACTTTTTTTTGGCCTCTAGTTTTGATGATGCTTTAACTTGAAAAAAATCGGTGCCTGATTCAGTTTTGACTGTATTTAAGCATGAGCAGTATGCTGATGTAATTGCTGAGTTCATTAATAGATCTGGGAGCAGGGTGCTGTACATCAGCATCTCAGATATCCTTGTTTTGTTGGAATTCTTCCCATGATCTAGGCAGAGACTGACGTGTAAAGGTTCCCTTTCTTTGTGGTAATTCTTTCTGGCCACCAAATTTTAGTGACAGTTACTGTGGCATCGTGTCTGGAAAGAGGCATCTCATAATGACACCACCTGAGTTCTGATCACTAAATACTTTTTTATTAAAATGTCGAAGCTAAGACTGTGTCTGTGCAAGGCTGCTGTTGCCCTATTTTTTTTAGTCTCAATTCTGATTTTATTCTCAATTCCAAATCCCAGATCCCTGTTCTTTGTTTTGAAACTGGTTTCTGGCAATGGGCCAGTGCTACCCAGTGGTCCATGTGAGATCCTTGTGAAAGTCTCCGTGCACCAAACCTGCAGAATTACTCCCTCCAGCCCCTCCCAGTTCCTTCCCTCCTTTGAAGAGGAGCTACTAAGAAACCTGGTGAGGTGTAGGTGAAATCAGGATGGAGCAGGAAGAGGCAAACTAATTATTCCCAGTGGTGCTCCCAAGCCTGTTCAGCTTCTGGCTTTGCAGGGCTCCTGAAAATCAGAATCCTTGCAGGGACACGTCTGTTTGCTGAGCCCTGGGCCATGGGCTTTCCCCATAGCTGTTCCCCTGGAGGGCTCTGAGATAGGAGATAAAGGAGTTGGAGCTGCTTCTAATGGTGGGTACTTGGATGATTCTCGCATTCCTGAGAGGATGGGAGCAGATTTAACTGGATTCTCTATTGTTCAGAGATTTGGTGCTGAATCCCGGCTCATTCTTCTGTTTGGCAGTCCTTGATTTCTCAAGTGACTGTAAGGCTCGTTACTCCAGGGGTTTTCCTCTTGTTTGTGGGGGTAGGCAGGAATTTTGAAGATATTGAGAGTAATCCTGACAACCAGTCATCTGAAGCTTTAAAACTCTCTGAAGATGTTGGAGGTCTTAACTATAACTGTAGAAACATGGTAGTTATTTTGCACGTTCTTATGCCTTTTATTAAATAAGGAGTCTAAGTACAACTCATTTCAACACAGTTCATTAAACATAAAATTGCATAACATTTTTCTAGTAAACTCAATTTAAGATTTCTCAGTGAATTGCTAAAATACAGATTTTCTTTTTTTTTTTTAAAGTCTTCCGTGTCCAAGTAACTTCCAAATGTGGCATATGCAAAGCAATAAATTGAAAGAAATTTAAGTATTTTAATAGTGGAGTGAGAAATGTTCTTTAGATGATAATAAAATGAGTAATAGGGTATTGTGGAAATGCTACTACCACAGACAAACAGTTGATACAGTAACATAAAACAGTAATGCAAACATCTGACAGAAGAAATGACAACTTGAAGTTTTTAGGGTAAATGAGAACAGAACCCTGATGGAATTCATCTCCCCACTCCTGCCGTGGATAGAGCTGCCACTTGGGAACTGAGGGCCTTGGAAAGAAAGTCTGTTGACCTTTGAATATACCCCCAATGACATTCTGAGCTGGAGGCCACGAGACAAAAGTGGGAAGTTTATACAGCAATATATAACTTTAAAGAACATTAAGTTGTCATTGCTGCTTTGATCAGTGATAGAGTATACTTTGATAAAACTCAGATAAAGGGCTTCAGGCTGTAGCATCAAAACAATGCGTTGTGTTCCTTTTAGTTTGAAAAATGTATTTCTACAGTCTGTTTTTAAGAAGTGGAATGTGCTTGTGAGAACTGATTAGACCTGGCACACAGACCTAAATAATGAAGGTCAAACAGAATTATTTGTTTTTTCTGTTTTGATTGTTTGAAAATTCGGGTTTGAGATTTATGGAGAGGACTCTTTGTGACACAGTTCTATACTACAGAAAAAAATCACTCTGGAAGTGGCCACAGCTGTGTTTGAATTCAGTCATTCTTCCATTTGTGGTGTTTGTTTTATGTGAGTTTATTGACTGCATAGCAAAGAAGAGGAAGGAGAAGTGGAGGGTCTTTGGTTGCTTTTTGTCAATCTTATTCTGTGGACTTGAATCTAAGATGTAGAAAAGCAGACTACCAGGAATTTAATTTTGCAGGGATGTAATTCTGTGTGTTCTTGCTTGGAGTGTTTGAAGGTGTTAGTTACATAGATGTATCTGGAAATCCACAAAGACTGTAAGACCTAGCATTTCTAGTTGCTTTCATTTTACGGGTTATCAGTGTGGGCTCTAAAGCTTAATAGATCATTACTCTGTTCATAGCCCTGGCAAATCCCCTCCCACCCCCAAAATTCTTGGTGGCATCTCTGACAATCTTGGTAAATGAGAAGGTGTGATGGCTCATTGCTTGTCTGGCTGGTTTGCTGTACAGCTGTCATCAGGACTGTTGAAAATTCATGTAATCACTGTTGTGTTTATGATAGAATGCTTGGATCTATGTTAAGATATTGTGGGGTGTTTTTATGCTTTAAAAAACCCTAACTAACCCAAAAAGGAATCATTACAATCTTTTAACTTTAGTCTTACTTAAGGAAAAAAAACTACATCAAAAGAAAATTCATGTAAGTTGCTGTAACTTTTTTTAAGGTGTCATTCCCCTCCTTTTGAAACTTCTTCCCTCAACATGCTGAATCCTCTACTGAGAGCACAGCAAAGCCTGTGCTTTGGAATTTGATACAAGGGTTTTTCCGCGTGGGGCTGGCAGCAGTCACGTTCTGAGGAGCACACCCCGGGGCTGTCACGAGGCGGATTCTCCTCTTGCGCAAGGCGTGTATCAGCCTGTCGCGCTTGGGAGAGCAGGGCTCTCCGACTTCCAGCAAGTCTTTTCCCTCTGACTGTTCTTACAAAAATCATCACTTGTTATTGAGGGCGTATTCCGAGAAATTAACCCCAGCTCAGGTAATCATACAGTCCCTAATGTCAGACCAGCTTCCTAAGTAAAGGAATTGCAGAAAAGGTTGGTTTGTAACTCATCTGTCAGCACTGAATTCTTCTGCTGATGATCTGATACTAAAGATAAGCCTTTACTGATTGCCTGGCTCAAGGCACATGTGAGATATATGAACCTCACTGCTGCCACATCAAAGCAGATGCTCTTTAAAATACTTGTAAAAGTTTTTGGTTTAGAGCTGTTACCCTAAAGTAAAACTGAACTTAAAGGGAGTTTTTAAGGGCGTCTCTCGTAAACATTTGCCAATAGCTGTTAACAGGGGTGAAGACAGTTGTGTATTGATAAGACTGAGACTGAACCTCTGAGCTGGAGAGGTGGATGTATTTTGAGAAAGATGTTTCCCATACAGATGGAGTTGGTCTTTCTATATTATGAGAACTTCTTTAATACCAACAATCTGTTCAATAGTGTTCAGTCAGACTTTCAGAGAACCTCAGCTTTGAACAGATATTAAACTGCAGGTCTTTTTTCATCAGTTTGTGAATGTGTGAAAAAAGAAATGGTAGTAACTGCTTTGTAAATTCCAGGTTTACCTCAGAAAGGCCTTACTGATTTCAGTGTGCTGGACTGCTAAGGGGCTCTAATTTATGTTTTGCTGCACTGATTTATTTTGAGCCAAGCTCAAGTAATCCATACAAACAAAACCAGCTTTTCAGGGGCATTATGTCCATGCTTACTGCCTTTACTGACATTGTTTTAAAATAAATTTCTCTGTTAATTATAGCTAAACTAAAATAATTTGCTTGTCATTTTTCATGTAAAACCTCTTACTAATTTGAAATTTGTGAAACTTTTTTTTGTTGCACTAAATTAACATTTGTGACAGGAAAAAAAGTAGCTCTTGAAGCTCATTTTTTGTAGTTTTTAGGGTTGGGTGTTAAAAGTTAACTTGTCATCCCCTTAAATTCTTACAAATAAAGTTATCTATGAATGTACTTTTATCTCTCTAGTTTCCTTGTTTCTTTTTCCTGTCCCTAAGCTCTCTCTAACCTATGTACAGTGATTAGCAATATTAACAGGTAGTTGATTTTACTTGTGCATTAAGCAAATGCAATTTACCAGTAGGGATTGAGTGCTCAGGGAAGCTTGGAGAACAAAGTCATTCACTCTTTGAAAGGGAACAAACAAAAGTTGTTAATGCCATGCAATAGAAGAATTTTATAATATATCGATTTCCATTTTGACCTTGTTGACCAGGTATAATTTACTCTTCTGCATACCATTGAGAGAGAGTTAAATTACTACTTGTTATTGACATCCTTGTTTTTACTCAGCTGGTCTATTCAATGAATTGAGGCAAAATAAAATGCATCATTTGCTGACACTAAATCTAAATGGAAAAAGCCTGTAAAGAGAATGTGTAGAACTGGAGGTATGATGTGAGATTAACCTTCCTGTGGTTCATGTCACACACACAGAGTTTGATACCTGTATTTCAGTTAACTTAATGTTATTGCAGTGGTATTTAGAATAAAGACCCGTGTTTACCCTAGCATTGTCCAAATCTGCATTAAATTGTCATTCTAGATGGAAGGCTTTGATGCCAAGCAAGTGCAAGTGTACTCTAGTTGGTAATTATTTAACGTTTGAGAGCTTTATGAACTAAGACTACTTATTTGTGTATCTAAAGGAATGCAATTCGGAATAACTTGAATGGGGGGTTGGGAGTGTAATTACAAGCCTTACTTGTCTGCTTTGTGCTGATTTGAAACACTAAACAGCAGAAACTATCACTGATTAAGACAAGACTTGCAGTTGCTCTCAGCATTTATAAAATCAGGACATTGCTAGCGTTGTTTGAAATGAGATACCTTCTTTTTTTACTGATAATCTTGGTTAAAAACTGTTAGTAGTAGGTCCGCACCATTTTTCCAGCAGTAACCATGTCATTGTAGCAGCTCCTGCCTCCCCTTCTCAGCTGATGAATTAGCCAGGCTGCCGAGTCCAGCACAGACAGCTGGGACAGTGAGGAGGAGCAAGAGAATATCCTCCTGCTGCTGCTAGAAAAGGTCATCTTGATCTATAGGTTTCACCTCTATAATAGTGGGAATACTTCCTGTGAACATTTAGCCAGTCGCTCCCCTCTAATTACTGTTGCAATTTGTAGTAACTTCCAGTGGCCTGGAAGAACTCTTCTTTTCATAGGACTTAAGACAGTCCCATCCATTAGCATTCATTTAAAAAACAAGTATGGTGACTCCACTGCTGTAAACATGGCTCCAAGCTAAAGATCTTTGTTTGATTCTTTTCCTTTCCCTCATCCCACACAAATTTGGAGTTGCATCTTTTTGTCATGAAGGCCGAATTTGACCCTCAGGGAAGGGTGTTCTGTGGTATCTCCCAATAGTACAGTGAGTGAGCCATCACTTGGCTTGAGAGAACAGTACTTTCCACTGAAAGATGAAAATGGAACCTGGACTTAACTGCTTTTGTTATGCATTTAGTGGAGAGGAAGAAAGAAACCCCTAACTAACCTCAAGGAGAAGAAAGATGTGTCTGTTGAGTTGGTTGGAAACAGTTGATAGCAACAGTCACAACAGATGAGTCTTTGTGTGGATTCTTTAGACACCAGTGTAGTAATGGGTTAGGAGCCACTAATCTGTGTTTGTCAGAGACCACTCTTGTGTTGATCTGAGTTTTTCCTTGGAAGAAGAAAGGAAAAAGCTGTCCTAGAATTTGCAGCCAGGACTAGCCCTGTCTCTGTGGCTTCCTGAGCTATCCTTAATCTCTCCTTAGGATGCTCCTTTTGTTTGTCTTAGTTTTAGTACTGGTTTGTTGTATTTAAGGAATCATCTTTAGCTGTCTGGCGTCCTGAGTTCAAATCATCAGCTCTTTCTTTAATGCCCAAAGTTTCTCTGGAAGGTTTTCTCTCCTCCCTTTCCCATGTATTGATATTAGTGCACAGTGAATGGTAGATGATGTGCAGCAGTAAAGATAATCAGACATAAACAAAACGAGAAACATAACAGGTCTCATGCTTTATTCATGTCACTTTTGTTTATGTTCATACCACCCAGAAAAAGGAAAACAGCTGCTCCTCAAAGGAAAGACAACAGCAAGAAACCTCCTTAAATAAGAGACTTTTTCTGTACGGTGCTAGCAGAATTTTTCATGCAATATGTTTTACAAAGTACCATTCTGTCTCTTTACACTTCATTTTGGCTGTTCGATTCAAAATTTGAGATACCATTTAATAAAACCATAGAATAATATTAATATATTAATTTCACATCTCTAACTTGTTTGTGTAGCAACAGTACCTTGCTGTGGGGCAATGAAGTAGTGAGGTAGGCAGAGCACCATAGAACAAAATGAAAGGATGGGTTGTCTTCTGAAAAAACAAACCAAACAAACAAACAAAAAACCCAAACCAAGAAAACAGCCAACCTGATCGTTTCATGGCCTTGAGTTACCTTTGTGCATAAACAATTTTTTTCCTCTCCCTGTCCCTCTTGCCCTTCCTCCCATCTTCGCCACTTTTCTCATGTATGATAACTTCTGGTATTTTTATCATCTGATTTATTCTAACTGTTCTCATTAAAACCATCAAATTATGGACAAAAATGTAATTCCAGACCTGCACTGAGGGGAAATACAGGCTAATAACCACTGTGGGTCTGTGCTCTGTGTGTGTGCTGAGGGCAGCACAGTGTGCTGGGCCCATGGCATTCAGAAGGCTGCCAGTTGTGTTAACTGAAGTTTAATTGTGGTGTAAGATGGGGAACCACTGACCTTTAGAAGAGTTTCACTTAATGAGACCCTCATGCCTGATGTCTATTTTCAGCCATTTTTAGCTGACCTAAAATTACTGTTTAGCAAGATTGGACTTCATGGAGCCACTTTTCTCACCTTTGCTTGTGAATGTTGGCACAAAATAAATAAAGATTGGTGCTAAGTTTGCATGTGACATT
The DNA here is from genome assembly GCA_013400975.1 of Atrichornis clamosus. Taxonomy (NCBI): domain Eukaryota; kingdom Metazoa; phylum Chordata; class Aves; order Passeriformes; family Menuridae; genus Atrichornis; species Atrichornis clamosus. Next base: position 25,158 of record WBMZ01000760.1, read on the forward strand.
TAGCAAGGTTGAGGGGAAAAAGATATTCTATTTTGGTATGTTCAGTAGAAGTATGTATTTTTCACTTGGTTTTGGGCTTTGTCTGTTTCTTAAGTGTTTTGGAGAAGAGCCAATGTAGTTTATGGCTGAAGTAGGTGAAACCAAGGATTGGGAACAGTTTTGAGGGGTGTTCCATGATTACGTTCATTCACAAAGACTATCCTGCCCCCGAAAAATCTTCTCCCTTGTTCTTTCCAGCCAGAATATTTGTGTGAAATGCAGCCATAAGTATTGCTTTAAAATTAATAGATTGAAGTTTGATCAGCTGGGATAGAAGCTTTTTTCTTCCGTAGAATTTTTATGGGTTTGAACTCATTCAGCACCTTATTTTAAAGTGAGTTACTCATAAAATAGTTGTTGCAGTATCACAAGATCTATTCCAGTACCTCTTCTTTTTTTTTTCTTCCCCTTAAAAAACAAAGCAAATATTAGCCTATATGGGAAAAATACAAGGAAAATCATCTTCAGGTCTGCTAGACTTGATAAACAGAATGTCTTCCAAGATCTCTCACCAACAATACAGAAAAAGAGCTGCGTGCAGCAGTGTCAAAATGTAAATGGAATTCAATTTGCCTGCTTCTTTCATTGTTCTTTAATGATACCTATTTCAGTTATGGTCAAACTTCCTTGTTTGAAGATGGCACAGGTCTACCTTAAGTGTCAATTTGTGCTAGAAAATTTAATTTTTATTTGCTATGAAATGTGAGCAATGTGGTAGGACAGTAAATGTAATGTAATATATAATAGGCTATTTAATTTGTTTTAACCATCTTAAAGTCTATTTAAGTCCTCCTGAGACATCCCTGATCTTTTCTAAAAGAGATCATTTCCATCAAGCTCTCAGCAATTTACTCTTCCTGTCTGTTACAGTTTCAAATTGATAATAGTACCCACTTCAAATTCATGGCTTGTATAGACTTGGATTTTTTTCCTAGTGGGACAGGTAGTTTTGTTAAGTATGAAAGACTTGAAACACCTTTTCCTCACCACTGTGTGGTTTTGCAGACCTAATAGGAAAATGCATCTTGTGCTCAGGTTCATGGGAGTTGATTAGACCTTTATTTCAAGGGTAAAGTAGGGTAGCCACTTTTAGCACCTTCTGTTCCTTTCCTGAAGCAACCACCATTCATTTTAGAGCCCAGAATATGGAGGGATCAGTGGGCCTGTGGCAGGTCACAGCCAGTCCTGGCAGTGCTCAATTTTGTAACAATTCATAAGAATATGTCTCTTTGGGTACCACAAGCTGGCAAACATCACTCTGTGGTAAATAGCAAAGTTTTGTTGGTGGAGTGCTGCAGCCTCAGAACAAAGAGAGCATCAGTCACCTCCTGGTAGAACCCTTCGGTGGCAAAGTGTTAAGGGTTTGTATGGGAATAGCAAAAGCACCATTATGGCCTGCAATACAAAGGATTATTAACACACTTTCCTTCTCCTCATAAAATGCTGGCTGTACATAAAAATTGCCTCTTTTCACTGTGGTTTATGGCCTTTAGGTACTGAACAAGTACAGCCAGTCCCTCTCTTCCTTCACTGTATCAGGTAGAGCCCTGACTTGCAGCACCTTCTTATCATGCTGATTTTCTGTTCTTTTTCTTTCCATTTCTATTCCTTAAGTGTAAAAGTTCTTGTTTTTCCTCCTGTGTGACGGTTTGGTTCTCTACCATGTGCTTTAAATGCTTGGGTTGACAGCAGCCCAAAACCCAGTATTATTTTTTACCAGGGTGCAAAATGGAAAGTCTAAACAAAGTAGACCCTTGAGGAAAACCACCACTAGTAATATTTTCTCCATCCCAATAATTTGCCATGAGATGTGATACTCATGTGTTACCATTAACCAAGAAATTTCATCAGAGAAAGATAAACCAGTATGACGTGATTTACACTTGAAAAGATCTGGGCTGCATTTTCATTCTGCTTTCTATTTATGTTCCAGTCACTGGTTGCTCTTGGTTGCTCTTTCCACTTAGAACAGTTCTTATAAGATGCTGAGGAGCACTGAGCTCACATTAACAGGGCTTTTTTGAACACAGGTTTTACAGTTCTTCTCCAACCCTAGGCTGCTATCCCAGAAAATGTCCTATTCATTGAGAATCCTCGTGCCCAAGTCTGCAATTTTGATATATAACCCATTTTTTTTTTCAGTATTCTGAGATGGAAATTTTTTTTTAAGCAGCCTCATTTCATTTTAGTAATGGATGTGGTAATTTGCAGTGCTTTGTCCTTGTTCCCATGAGGTATTCTGTCTCTGTCCTCATACACAGCATTATTCTTACAGGAAAAAATGATGCAAAAAGCTAATTTAATATTTGGTTTGTCCTCCTAATTTCTACTCCTTGTTGACACCAGTTCTTCATTTCTTGCTCTTTATTTCTGGTTGAGAAACCTTTTGTTTGTCTATGAGTTCCCATTTCCCTGGCCTCCTGGCAGTTTGCATTTAACTTCTGCAGCCTGATCTCTGAGTGCCAGCTCTCTTTGCTGATCAGTCCCTTTTTCCATTCATTGTAGGTCCTCTACTTTCTCTTAATATCCTGCTTTGAGGTGCATTCTCATGCAGGTAGGTCTGTAGCCCTTTCCTGTCCCCCTTTTTAACGTCACTGGGATATAAGGATTCAGATTTTAAGTAAACCCACACCTCCCGTACACTCAAATCCAACTGTGTATGTGTTTCATATATCTTTGGATGAAATTTTGGTTTATGGCCAGTCAGGGAAAGGTGGGATTACTCTTGAAATGTAGAGAAAAACTGTTAGTTATTTTTGGGTCATGCAGCTGGTGAGGCCTGTACCCCCAGAAAGATTAAGGAAGTTTGAATTGCCTTTGGCAATTACTCAGTGTTGTATAGGCTCCTTATTTCCAGATGGGTTTTTTTGTTTCCTTCACGTAAAACCATGGGAATTAATTTTAAAAACTGGCATTTAAACCATCTGAATCAGAAATAGATTTTTTCTTTTTTCTTGATGCTAGTTATGTTTATACAAACACAATCAGTTTTTTAGAAGGTCAGTAATTTTGGACATGCCCTGAAATTCTTTCCAGGTTTCACTTAAAAACAAAATATATATATAAAAGGTATGCTGATGTTTCTTTTCTCATTGTATGGGAGGACAGATGTTTGGCAGTTTTCTGCTGAAAACTCAAATGCACAGGATGACAATTCACTTGTCCCTTTTTCCAAGCAGTTGGGAAAGCTCTTAGAACAAATGCAAAGGCTGCTTTTTGGAGCCACGGCGATCGCTGGTGAATGTGCACAAGTTATCAAGGAAGGAAAAAAGACAGAATTAATTACCCAAGGCTGGCAGTTTCAGAATACAGCCTGTGTAGGTTTGTGTCACTGCAAGTCCCCTCAGGAGGCTGGAGGAGGGCGCTGGGTGTGGAGCCAGCGCTGCAGTTTCCGTGGGGTCAGGTAGGGTGTGGATTTGCAGTCTGTCAGCCCCTCGTGTGTGTGCTGTGAGCACATTTGTACCATATGGCCCATGGAATTGCCCAGCTCCGTGTGACAGCCGCAATCCGTGCAGATGGACACGGATGAAGCGCCCGAGTCCACGACCCGGCACGGGAACATTTGGGGTCTCCCTGCCTCCGCAAATCTGTGTCGGTCTGAGCTGGGGGTTAGCAAAGCTACTGAAGATTTTGGATTTTTTTTTTTTTTTCCCCCTGGCTTCTGATATCACAATGGGGCTCAGTGCTCTGACGTGTTGATTTTGATAGTGTTAATGCTAGAGCTAATATAAATTTTAAATTACACTTTTATGAATTTCATTTAAATGTATTTGGAACTCCTCGGTGTGGTTTAATGCTGATGTATAATGCTTGTCTCTTTCTTACCCTTGGGGGTATTGGAGGGATCTCTGAAAGGCCCTTAGTCAGCTTTTTTTGTTTGGGAATAGCCATTTTATTTTTTGGATCTGCTGTAAATTTCCAAAGTTCACCTCCCCTGTATTCTGGTGCTTGATGAGGTGACAGCAAGAGAGAGATTTGCAAGTCTTTCACTGTGTTTGTTAGCCAAGGCTTCCTGCAGTATTTATGCTGCAAGACTTTAAAAGCAAGGATAAGAGTATTTAGTAACTAAAAGCTTGAAAAACTTGTTAATGGACTGTTTATATTTGTGTTATTTCTCTTTATTGCTTCCCTTTGCTTTAATGAGATGAAAACCAATTTAGTGTCATTAGTAAATGTCTGAGCATGTTCTTCAAGCTGAGCTTTGAGCACTATGGTGGGGAGTCTGGGGCTTATATCTTTAATAGAAAGGGTTGTATCTTTAAAATGATGGCACTTTATGTTGTTTGGTTTAGTCTTAAACTTCGTTGTGGGTTGTTGGGTGTTTCTGCAACATGTGGCACTGTATGTTGAAAGTGGATGTTTACATCTGGTATGCATTGTGAGATTAAGGTAGAGAGGATGAAGTTTTGGGTATGTGTTTTTTGGATGAAGGATAAAGTGAGAATACTTTTATTTCCTCTTAGATTTGAAACATATCATTCTAGCAATGCCTTTGAAACTCTGCCAGCTTTGCCAACCATAACATTTATGGGATTTTGGACCTAAACTGAACTAGAGAACTGTTTTTAGTGGCAGAGAAAAAGGTTAATGCATGAAAATAGCTGGGCCTATTATTGACTGCATGTGGTCAGTGGTTTGGCTGAATGTAGGTGGCTCTTTTCCTGTCACTGTTTTCAAGCATATGGCTTTGTGATGAATATAAAACTCTTTCGAAATGAGATCTACTGCATTTCTTTTGCACAGTAGTCTTGTGCTGTTTAGTAGTGATTATTTTGCTTTTGTCATTCATTTTCAATCTTGTATTAAAAAAACTTTTCAAGTAAAGCTTATTGTTCCTGTTGACATCAAAGCTAAGAGGTTTGAAGAATGTGATCATCTGTGTATAGCAGCTGCTTCTGTCAGTAATATTTATAAAAGGATGAATATACTGTGTTGTTGAGTCTTATTGTAGTTAATGCTGGGATTGTTTGCAGTGGGCAGAAACTCCTTTTAAATGTGCACATGCTTTTGTTAAATATTACTTCTGTGAAAATCTTTGCTACTGAGCTGTAACTTCCCTTTCTTTCCTTTTCATGTTTTCAGTCTTCTAACATTTATAGCAATTTTTCCCAAGGTTAACTTCTTTTTCCCATTGTGTGGAAGACAGCTTGGGGTTAATTTAGTGTTTTGTTTCCTTCTTTGGGTGTAGTATACAAAGCACAACCTCAGAGCTCAGGGAACAGCAAATTTTCTACTTCTTGCTGCAAAGAACTTAAGGGCACAACAGGTTCTTTTTAGCTTTAACTTAAACATTGTTACCCTATTTATATCTTTGTCAAAAAATCTGGGTGATAGAACTGTAAATTGTACAGATTGTGGATTGTGTAGATTGTCTGGTGTCTTCAGTGTAGATAATTCTAGTGACTCTTGTTTTAGCAGCTCTCAGATGCAAGAGCTGGTTTCATTCAGCTGAGAGCAAAGTACATTTGGGTCTGCAAGATGCTGAGAACTGCAGCAAGGATTAGGGGCACTTAGCACTTCATGAGTTGGTTCCGTTGCTGTGAAGTATTTAAAAACAAAGCAAAACTGTTCCCTATGTTTGGGGAAAATGTTACGGTTTCCCCATGTTTGAGGAAAATAATGTATAGAATTATCTGTTCTTTAGCGTAACTGAAAAAGAATAACTTAAATAAACAATGAGATAATCTGCAGAGTTGCATCATATATTTTGAGAATATTTGTCAGTCAGTCCTGCATCCTGATTTCACAGGTCAGACACAAGGAAAACCACTGTTGCACAATTGAGGCTGCTTGTGTGATTGTGTCTTACAGAGTTTTAAGAATTTAATTTGTTACCTACATTAAAAAATTATACAATACTTTTGAAATACAAAATCTACTTTTAAATTATTGAAATAATGAAAAAGAAAATCTCCAGGTGCTGTAATTATCGCACCTAGAGGTTAGAACTTACTGAAATATCTTCCTGCAATATAACATAACAATATGAGTTACAGGTTATTAAAAAATTTCTTTTGTAATTTAAACTAGGTCTTCTGATGCTTATTATGAAGACAGAGCTGTTGTTCCTAAGCATGCTGGGTGAAAGACTGTCACTAAGCAAGAAGAGCTGTGCATGTGCTGTAACTCTTGTTACTAGTAGTCGCTCATTGCATCCTCAATGTTTAAAAAAAATCATTTGAACTTTCCTGAGTTTGGGGTCATGCAAAACACCCTCAGTATCAGCAGGCTTTGTTTTGGGTTGCCTTTTGTGTTGGTTTTTTTTCCTCGTTCTGATTTAGGACTGGGAAAACACTTGATGTTTTGACAGCAGTAATTGTCACAATTCAGGAACGCTCTGTGAAAGATCTCATACTCAGACATACTGCCTAACTGATAAGTGTTGCTCATCGGAAAGATTGGAAATACGAAGGCGATGGGGATTATCAGTATCAGTTCTCAACACGGATCGATAGAACTGTATCATAAGAGAAAAGCAGCGCAGCTGATGAACTTCAGTTTTAATTTACGTGGGGGTTATTCTTGGTGGTGGTCTTTGTGCAGATAGTTCCATTTGTCGTTCTTAATGACTGTTGTGCAGAGGTTGGAGACCTGCGGGAGCTGCAGACGCTGGACATCTCCACGAACCGCCTGATGACGCTGCCCGAGAGGCTGCACATGTGCCTTTCGCTGCAGTACCTGACTGCCGACCGCAACCACCTGTGGTCTGTGCCCCGCCACCTGTGCCAGCTCCCCAGCCTCAACGAGCTCTCCATGGCTGGAAACCGCCTGGCTTTCCTGCCCCTTGGTGAGTCAGCCTCTCCCGGACCTGGGGGTGGGTCGCACAACACGCAGGAAAACAAACTTTCCGCCCCCAGGAAGGAAAAAACCAAATTCAGCGAGGGAGTTTCTTTGGTGGTCCCCACAAACTCTGTTTATGAAGTTGTCACTGGGATGATATTGTTGGAAAATATGTTAATTAAGAAAATGCAGGTTAAGGTTTCGCGTCTTTTTTAAAGCAATAAGTCAGCTATCAAATTTGCTTTATTTTTAGCTAACTGAGGGGAAAAAGTTTAAATGATGTGCTTAAATATAGTACTATGTAATCTGAGTTCTACCACTTTGGGTAATGATCTGTTTCTGTTTGCTGGATCTGATGATTTAACTAAGATTCTTCAACTAGGGTTTAAAACTTGCTGTGGAATCCCAGTAACTCCATATAAATTACTTTTCGGCATTAGGAGTGTCAGTACCACATAATCCAGTGCAGGTTTAGTTTGTGCTGTGTGTAGGCATCCGTCAGAATTTCCACGCTAGTAGCCCAGGGAAGAATTCATGTGCCTTTTTCTCAACCCTTTCAAAGTCTGGAAGTGTGGAAGCAGGTCAGGAGTAGGAGGTGCAGTCGGTGTGGGGGGGGTTGTTGTGGGCAGTCTCTGTATGTTCCCTTTGGGAAGAGCAAATCCTCTGCCCTGAACTTGTCCCGTGTGAGCCCTGCCGTGGGATAATCTCTGCTGAAATACACACAACATGCAGAGCTGTCCTGCCATTTGAGAAACCATTAGTAGTTTTTATAGAATAGAGAGTTTGCTGTTAATTAGGTGCAGATTAAGTTATGATCATCACGTTGGAAAGAAGCTGGAAATTGAGATGGCTAAAAATGAGATCATAATTTCTAAATTAATTACTTTGTATAGGTTTAACTTAATCTTTTCAGTACCAGCAATTTAGTTTTTAAGAACTTCATGATCTTCCTGATTTTCTTATTACCTTAGTATATATTACTGGAAAGCGAGTGCAAATAATGTCTGCAAAGTGTTGCAGTTATGTCCCAGCATATGTCATTATATAAATGAGAAAATGAGTTCCAGGATGCATCATTCAGATTCCACTGTACTAACTAAAACAAGCAAATTGCCTTCCCCTATTTCAGCAAATATTTCTAACTCCCATAGAGAGGAAGTTATATATTTTTAATTTTGCAAAAATAAGATGCTGTTCAGTAAGATGAGATGTGAAATATGAAAGGATAAAAGTTTTTGCTACTTTTGCACTGTAGCTTATCTGCGAGCAAGCCATGACCTGGATGAGCCATAGATCTGCCAAAGTGTTTTAAGTTCAAAAGGAGGAAATAAATCTCTAATATAATGACACACCTTCTTTTTTCTTTATTTTTAGACTCAAATTCAAAACATTCAAAAGGAACTTTTAAAATAACGGGAAACATCAAAGACTGTCAATTGACCTTGTTCAGTAGTTCTTAATAGTGACTCACTGGTGAACATTTGGAGATAATTTGCTATCTGTGGATATGAAACTGAATCATAAATCCTAGAGTTCAGAGGAAAAGCAGCACAGTATAAATGTAAATGTTTAATCCTTCCTCTGAAGAATCAGACAGCTTCAGAGTGGTCAAGATGTGATGAAATAAAGTAGAAGAGAGAGTGCATTGAAAAGCAAAAAGATTAAATCTATGTTCTGTTGCTTGGGAAAATATTTTTCTTGGAGTATTGCTGAAGTTAAGGCATAATTGTGGCATTATTTCTGCTTTCTGCACATGGTGGCTGGTGGGGCTTTTGTGTGTATTCTTACATCCAACTTCACTTTACCAGTTAATGACTGAGTAAGGACATGAAGTAATGGGGGAAGATACTGCAGAAATACCTACAAGTGGTAGTCAAGCAAGTATTGTCAAAACAATTTCTTGCAGTTAGGGAGTTGTGTTTAAAAGCAGGTAATTTATTCATCTCCTGAAAGAATGGTTGAGGTTTTTCTCCTCTTTTTTGTTAGAAGAAAGATTAAAAGAAATACATTTGGAATAAATTGCTAATGCTTTTTAAATCATGATTTACTTTATTTATTGCATGTGGTGGGTGACATCTACTATGCCAAGAAATCCATTCTGCCTCGTCTAAGTGTGTCCCTTGTAACTGCCAGTAGAGCCTCTTGTTCAGTGTAGTGGAGATCTGCATTTTCCTGGATTGATAGGTGCAGGATTTATTCCAGCAGTGGCACAGTACTGTCACAGCACTGCTGGACAAGGCCTCGGTAGTTTTTTGCCCTGTACATTCTTTTCAGTTTGCAGGCACGTGTCTTGAGAAATACAGTATAATGCTATTAATCATTTCTACAAAAAACAAAAAATACCTGATCCCACTCTCTGACATTCAGAACTGGTACATAAACAAGCAGATGGGTAAACAATAGTGAATTAGTAATTTGTTCTGCAGAATACACCTAATTCTTGGATGTGCCAGTGTTGTATAAAAATTATTTTTCAGCTGTGAATGTTTCAGTTTATACTGAAAGAAATGAGACACTGTGGATCTCAACCTTTGGGCCTTCTTAATAAACTATTTTTTAAAAACAACCCCACAAGTTTTATGTGTAAGTGGAACTGGAAGGTGCATCCTGGACAGTCATGTTATTGTCATGGTAACTTCATGCTGCCTTAGTAAGTGGTCTTGGGAAATCTGCTGATCATTGTATATCAGTCTGCTTACAACGTAAATTATCTTTTGACAGAAAATTAACTTTAAATTTTTAGCATTACCGAATGCTCCAATGCCTGAAAACAAATTCCACTGCAAGCAGAAATATGAATCTGATGACACTGCAAAAACAAAAATCATTTATGTAATAAAGTACAAATATAATTAAAATAGGCCATAAATTCTCAAGTGTACTGGCATTAGAGAGGATGTTATGACAGCAAATATTCAGTATTATATCACTTTATTTGAGGGCTTATGTGCACTTTTTGTTTAGAAAATGGGTCTAGTAATTATCAGTGCACAGTAAACAAAGGTCTTATTCTACCTCAGTATATGCTGCTTTTGTGTCCTTGCCCTCACAGTATGGTTAAAAGAGCATCAGTGCAGCCACACAAGAGCTTTTGTTCCATCTTCAGCCATGTGGAATGCATATGCCAGGGCCCTGAGGATAAAAAAAAAAAAAAAAAAAAAGAGGGAGAAAAGAAAAAAAATAGAATTGGGGTTTGTTCAGGACTCATGGCATTTGGTCATTTCTGGGAGAAAGGTCTTTGATCTGGGAGCCTGGAAGGAGGAAAGTGGAAATGTTTTAGACACAGTACAGTGCTTGCAAAAGCCACATGAAAACCTCCTTTGTAGCTTTAGCCTTTTCAGAGATGGGCAGCTTCCTTATTGCACAAAGTTCTTCAGAAGCATGGTTTTTAGAGAACTTTTAACAATATTTGTTGACTGATATAAGACATAAAAATTAATGTGGATGGGATACAAAGAGCCTTTCAAAGTGATGATTTATTTAAATTTAAACTTTATGGATAATGTTTGAAACGGGGAAAAAATCTTTTGGAGTCTAGAAGATGCTTGGTTATTTAATGCAAAGAAACTATATCAAAGGAACATTTATAGTTACAGGCTATTTGGCTTTGGGAATTGAATTTTTCCTACTGAGATATTTTGTCTAACATCCAAAAATTTGCTTTAATTACCTAGGAAATGCAGTCAACTCAGAACTTCGAATCTAAACATAGCATAAGATAAAGACAGAGGGAAGAGATGAGATGCAGCCTCACTCCCCCCTCTCAGTGCATATGAAAAGAACAGCTTTAGGGCTTTTTTTGACTTGCCTGATTTTCAGCCCATTTGCATACATCTGTGTAGAAACCAGCAAGATGAGCCTCTTTTAAAAATTTTCTGCCATTCTCTAAATTAATAAGTTAAACAGTAGCACATTCAAGCTACCCCAGCAACCCATAGTTTTCTGCTGTTTTTAGTCTAATTGGCTTCTGCAACACGAGTGGACATTTTCAAAGTGTTTGATGTCCCATCCACCTGCTACCTGCTTTAAATTGCATTGGCTGATTCCTTACCAGCCTTACAATATTTTAGGGTGTTACAGTGCCTTGGTGTTGCAGTATTTTTATTCATTGTAGGATGACAATGGTTTTTGTTTCACCTAAAAATATCCCAGAACTTTACTAAACTATTTTCAGCCCTGCAGTACTGAGCCCAAATAAATCATCTTTTTGAGGTGCTGCTGAGCAGCATCTCCAGCAGTGCCCATCAGTCAGCAGAGGGATTTGTGCTCCCTTCCTGGGGCAGGACAGTTGATGGATGCAGCAGATAGTTCTGTGAACTGGAATGTCTTTGGGACAGGGTCAGAGCAGCATGTGATGGTTGAATGTGTCCCTTGATGTCCAGTGACTCTGGTTTGAACAAAGCCCAGATTATGGTCCCTGAAACCTCCATAGACTGTTGCAAGGCAAGGGCCTGTGTTAAAAGGAAAAAAAAACCCCAAACTCCTTTTTTCTCTGTTAACACTTTTATTTCAGAAGAGGAATCCATTTGTTTTCTGTTGGTATCATCACTTGTTCTTTATATCAAAGATTTGCTAATGTGTCACTCCTCAGCATGAACTTTTCAGGTTTCTTGTGCTCACAGCTGCCATTCAAGTGGGTGACAGCTGAAGACATTCAGTGTATTTTAAGATGGCCACACGTTTGGGGAGGGATCACTCAAAATATCTGCACTAAGTGCACAGAGCTCTTGTGTACAATAAAACAATTCAGTAATAAAGAAGGGTTTGTATTACCTATTGTAGTAGGGATTGAGAAGAGATCAGTATTCCAAATAGAATTTCTGAATAGGAATATCATGGAAATTGTTTTAACTTTTATTCTGTTCTTGGCCACGATTACAAAGGGGACAGAAGCTGTGCCCGTTTCTGCAGTTACCCTTATCTTTCTGATAACTGCTAAAGATGGGAAGTCAGTCAATATTAGTATTGTCTTGCTGTGGCTGGTTCAGCCAAATGCTTGTTTATCTAGGTTCTCCAGGGTACTCATAAAAGTTTCACAAGTAGGGAAGCATACGAGTTATTTGTATTTTTCATGATGCAATTTGCCTGGGTCGCAGCTCTCCCCTCCCGGGCAGAGCCTTTCCAGCTCTGCTCTCCTGGTCTGTGCTTTGCACTAAACACAGATGTCTTTTCCTGCCCCAGCATCTCAAAGGGCATGGGAGGGACAGATGAGATGGGCTGCCCAGATGATCCTACACATCAGCTCTCTTGCTAGTCCAAAACTCTTTTAGACAATTCCGTTTCGTTCAGTTTGATGTCTTTTTAAATGCCTCATATTGGTATGTTTTTCACTTCTAATAGCAGACAGTTTTACCACTGACTAGATACCGCTAATAAGCAAAATTTTTATTTCTGAGAATCCTTCCAAGAAACCTAAATTTTCCCTTTTAATTTTAACTTTCTAAGCAAAATAAAATAATTCCATACCAATATGCTCCTGTCTAGCGGTATCTTAATAGATTTCTAGTCTGTGAAGACATTACTTAATCATGCTGTACTTGCTTCTTTTGACTATCACCATGAATATTTTAACAGCAATAATGCAAGCAGCACACCTCCAGAAGTATTGATCATTTATTGTAGCCACAGCTTTTGATGACTAACATTCTGCAGCTTAATGCTTTCTGTTTTCTTGTGCTCTGTAATTCCATCACACAGACTTGTTTCTGAATGATTGCACTTGTATTTGGTTAAGGCTAATGAATCCCAGTGAGGATCCCTTCTTGGAGAAGAGAAAGAGGGGGACAGACCACATTCTTGTGTCTGTCTTGACCACTTTGCCAAAGACAGTGAAGCTGTGATTTCAGTGACATGAGGCCAGTTAATGAAAGCAGGTTTGACCTTATGAACTTGAAGTATGCACTGACGATTTGAAATCAATTGTCCCTTTGCTTCTTCAAACTGACTGCAGAGTTTGTCAATGTTAAAATTTAATTATTTATAATGGGATTTTCAGGGCTTCTGAAAGGGGACTTTGTTTTGTTTTAGTAGTTTTAAATGCTTACTTTTAAATAGCTTTTCAGCTCACTCGTAATAAAACCACTGGCTGAAATTTTACAATTGAGAAGTACTAATTTATATTTGCTTACATTGAGTCTGATCAGCTTATTTATAATTAAAGAGAATTGCTTTGCTTATAATTGTCACGATGTCATCCCTTCTCCCCTTGACTTCTCTTGTTTTCTAAACCCAGATTTAGGTCGTTCTCGAGAGCTGCAATATGTTTATGTGGATAACAATATTCACCTGAAAGGCCTCCCATCCTATCTGTATAATAAAGTCATTGGTTGCAGTGGGTAGGTATGAATTAATTCAGATGTCTTGTGTACCTGTTCGTGTCAGAATCCTCCTGTATGATACAGCTGGTTATTTTTGTTCTGTGATGGATTCAGAACTGATGTTACTTTGAGGGGATTACGGCAGCTCCCAGTTCTGGTTTATTTTTGTAATAAATCTTCTGTGTTAATTGCTGACTTTGACTATTTTAGTATTAAGGCATAACAGTGAAGTTTCTCTGAAAGAATTTGTAATGATAATGTAAGGTCTAGAGCGGAATCCTGGCTGCATTAAAGGTTGGCCAAAAATGTAGGCTTCACAGAGTTTCCAGAACTAAGGAATGAACAAAATAATTTTTAATATGTTTCAGCATCTACTTGGCTCTAAGTGCTCACATTCTGTAAGTTATGGGCCATGTCTTGGAGTGTCACATGCAGCTCCTTCACTTATTTTACATCCCAGTAGCAGCTTCTTGTAGGTCTTGGTACCTACTAACTAAAGTGACTTTTTTTAGGAGTTACGGATTGACAGGTTTATTTTTACATGCGGATTTTAAAAATATCCTAGGCTGTCTCATGTTTGTGGTTAGGATATAAGAAAAAAGTGGTCTGTGTAGGACAGGGGCTTAATTCTTTCTGCCCTGACACTGGCATAAATTAGGATCAGCACCACTGATGAATGGAGCCTTACTGGTGTAAAACTGATCAGAGGAGGACTGTCCCCATTACCATCTAATTATAAGTTTCTGGTATGCTCTCTCTCAGCAGATCTCGCATTAAATATAAATTCCCTCTCTACAGCCTGCACTCTGCTGCAATATGGGAGATGCTGAGTCTTGGCATTTTAAGGTTTTTCTAATATTCCCATGTCAGCTGGTTGGTGATATTTAAATACTTGCAGTTGGATTACAGTTCTGCTGAACTGTGTGCACTCGCGAGCTTTTACTAATTTTGTTTTTCAGGAAAGATAAATTCTTGCCTTTTTTCTTTCAGAACTGATTGTAAGTTGTAAAACAGACATTGAATTGACCTTAAATTTCACAGAACTGTATTGATTGTGACCAGAAACATTAGTAATGCAGGAAATGTTCTAACAAGTTTAATCCAACTGTCCTGCCTATTTCAGGTGGTTTTATACAACAACCATGTCTTTTTTTTTTTAAGTTCTCATTTTATACTCAGTTAAAATAATTTTATGTTTGCACTGAGCTTTGTGAAGATCCTACCAGTTCTTTTTGGTATTCTTACATGTACAGTGTTGGTGAGACCACCTGCTAGTATCTGTGATATTATAAATCTAGTCCAGAATTATAGAATCTAGTTTTATAATCTAGTATAGAAGAGACTAAAGAAGTTGCAAGTGTTGCAATGAAATTGATTCTTGTAATGCTTCTGTGAAATTAAAAGTGATTTTTTTTCCTTAATAATGAATGATGAAAAGAGGCTATTTTTAGTAAGAAAAATATTTGTATTTGTGCATCCAACAGGTACTTATCTTTGTTGTGAAACCATCTTGAAATGTCACACGTTATTTTTAAGAAAAATTTTCAGTATGGGAAGAGCACTTAATATATGTTATTAAGAAACCAAAGGTTTTATTTGATAATGTGCTGAGAGACTTTAAAATTGTGTAATAATGATCATGTGAAGAATTTCTGTGTTCTTTCCAAGAAAGCATTAGTAACCAGACTAAGGTTTTTGTGGGTCAGGCAAGAGTTGAAGATCCAGGCTTTAGCACTCTGTCTGGTCATCCACTGGAGAATAAAATCTGACAAGCTGCTGTTACTAACATAAAGCTTGATTTCTGAAAATAGAATAAAAATTGCCTTGTGTAAGTATTGGTTCTCTGTCTGGGCATCCTGCAGTCAGACTGACTGAAAAAACTCTTTTATATGAGAGGTGATGATCTCAGCACTCAAAATAAATTTTGATCTTATTTTTTGCAGATTGGATTTCATAGTCCCCAGTTAGGGATCTGTCAGTCTTGTCAAAGGCAGCCAATAGGTGGTCCCAGCTTTTTTTTCCTCACTTATTTTTTCACCAGGCTACTTCTGCAGCTCCTTTTTTTTTTTTTTTTTCCCCAGCTGTTTAGACCGTTCTCTATTCCAATTTTTAACCTCCGTGCATTTTGTGTGTGGCATTAATAGCCTCACGCTTTACATAAAGTAGACCAAATGTCCCAGCTCTGAACTGCAGAAACTGTAGTGAGTTTATGGGTTTGTTCCTTAGTGAGGTTGGTAAAGGGTTACTCAGCTTGAAAATAAAACATTATGGATTTATTTGTTGTGATAACTAACTCATCGGGTTTGGATTGCTGGGGAGTGGATTGTTGGAACACTGGATCTCTGAATTCCCAATTATATTGTAACCTCACTAATGATTTGTGGGTATTAAATATTTAGCAAGAGGCTTATTGACTTGCTGTTTGATGCTGCTCTTTTTTGGTTGTTTCTCTGAGCTGTTTCTCCTTTAATCACAAGAGATGAGGTTCTTTGTTGTCAGAGAAGTACTATGAGACTTCTTTCACATCTGATAAGGTTGAGAGCAGTTACCTCCGTTTTAGGTCTAATATCTGGGAAGGCTGACAAATTTGTGTTTCTGTTCCATTTGTTAGGACTGGCCCTAACAAGTTGCTCTTGGCTTCAAATTTCAGTTGTCATAAACAATTCCAATTCCCCTGTTGACTTCCCCAACCTCTTAGTAGAATTTTCCTATGCGTGTCTCTCTGGTATGATAGCTTGCAACAGAGATCACATAAAGAGTTATTATTTTTACTACAAGCTAAGTTTCTCTCCTTGGATCCAAATAACCTTCCTTTTCCATATATGATTTGGGAAGGGCAAGGCTAGTAGACTTACTGGGATATCTTCCCACTGCAGCATGGCTGTTGTTTTTATTTTTCCTTCACCTTCCCCCCTGTACCCTCCAAGGAAACTCTGTGGATGGGTAAAGGAGTAGTACAGAATCACCCGGTGGCACTTCAGATATATTTTTTTGTGGCTGGAGTTTGCCTCATGTATTGTAGTTGAGAAATCCATTACTGTTCTCAGCTGGTTGATCCAAGACACAGGAGGCAAACTGTTGGGTATGAAACTGCTCCCCTACATAGAGAATTTAGTAACAATGGCATTCAGAGGCTGAAAAAGATTCTTATTTGGGCAAAAAAAGGGGCATGTAGTGCATTTGGTTCACCCCCTTCGCGTTGAGTTCTCATTTCTTTATGTTATTTGATGAGTAATTCCTCCAAATGTCCCATGTCTAGCACATCACAGAAGGTGGGAATCTGTAGAAATGTAAATCATAGAATAGTTTGGGAAGGGACCTTTAAAGGTCATTTAGTCCAATCCCAACATATACTGCTCTCTGCAAGGAAACCTTGAGGGGTGCTGCACTGGAGAACAGTGTCAGGCATACTTTGGGTTGGTCATCTGGGTTTCCCCGTAAAGTTACTTTTATTATTTTTTTTTCTAACCACTTTCTAAATGTCTTGTGTCCTTCTAGTTGTGGTTCTCCAATTCAAGTTTCAGAGGTGAAACTGCTCTCTTTTTCATCAGGCCAGTTAACTGTGTTCCTGCCAGCAGAGGTGAAATCTATAGGAACAGAAACAGATCATGTGCTGCCTTTGCAAGAACTGG
The DNA here is from genome assembly GCA_013400975.1 of Atrichornis clamosus. NCBI lineage: Eukaryota > Metazoa > Chordata > Aves > Passeriformes > Menuridae > Atrichornis > Atrichornis clamosus. Next base: position 41,926 of record WBMZ01000760.1, read on the forward strand.
CCATGAGGACCCTCTATAACACCTACTACAGGTTTTTGAAAGGTATGAAATTCCTGCATTCTTCAGATTGCAGAAAGAGTGAAAGTGCTTTTCTGGCAGTGATAGGAACATTTCTAACAGTTCTTCAAAGGGTTGAGGAAGGATTTATATTTTAAAATATTTATTTAATCAAATTATGGTTGAAATGCTGCATTAGAACAAAAATGTCCAATATCAAAAGCCAGAGTTCCAAAGACTATTTCTGAGGTCAAGTGGTGCTTATAAATGGTTTCTTACTTGAAGTCGGTATGAAGAAGGACGCTTTTTTTTTTGCAGGAGAAATATTTTAATGGAAATAGGAGATGAGAAATACAGTTCCTGAGGCAGGATCAGATGCATCAGCCAACAATGCAACTCCTTGCCAGGCAGCACACTCCTAAACTGGCAGACTTGTTATACATAAGGCAAAAGAAATGCGAGCAGCCCTTGGCCATTTCAGCACAGCGTGACAGCTGAGCTGCTTTAGTTCTGCCCCAATTCAGGCTCTGTGCTCTAAAGTGGCCCTTGGCTCATCTGGGTCTGCATCATGCAATCACATGAGTTAGCAATATCTGATGATAACCTGCAGATTCTCTCAGATCTAGATGTGTTGTGACTCCCTGCTGTTGATGCCATCTTGAGAATTCTCAGCTTTAAAAGTCAAAGTAGAAAGAAGAAGAGTTCAATGGAAAGATGAGAGGGTTTATGGCAAAGGGTCTCTTGTACCTTGGCCCTGGAGTAAATCCTCACTGCTTTGCCAGGAAAAGTGTACAGGGAGGTCTGTCTTTTCTCACCCACTTGTGACTTGGACAGTAATTTCTGGAATCCAGCTGTGTGAATATGGTTCCTGAAGATGCCAGTGAAGTTTGGTTTGGGAATGGGAAGGTAGTCTTGCAAAATCAGGTTAAGGACTGGTTTATAAATGATTTATACAAAGCTATGAGAATTATACCTATTTTCAGATGAGATGCAGAACCTGAAAAAGCTGGATTTATATACACATATATATGTCCTATTCTGAGGGACCTTATTAAGGACTGTGGGCATTACCACTGGCAGCAGGCACTTTTCGGTGAGGCAGGAGCAGTGCCTGGTTCAGGTGTAGGATAATGGTGTGCTGAGGAAGCAGGTGGCACATATGATTAAAGTCGCAGATTTCATCTGTCACTGCCTAAATTTGCAGTTTCAAGAGTGCTGTTAAATACTTGGCAGCTGCTGGGTAAGTGACAGAAGTGACTGGACGACTTTTACTCAATCTTTGCTTGGCTGCAGAGTGTGACCTTTTCTTTCTGACGCAAATGTCCTGCTTGTCACCTCCTTGGGGCTCTTGTGGTACATTGTGTCTGGGGTTAAACCTTGCAGTGTTTGAAAGCTGAAACCAGGGTGATACCATAAAACTCATTTATCAGGTACTGCATCTTGTCTTGATTACTCAGCACCTAAACTCATTCACCTGTCTTGGCTGTCTCTCAGTTTCTAGATGGAGATTAGCATGATGGGTTTAATTTGTAAAACACTCTGTGTCTTGGGCCAAGCCTGGTAAAATGATGGCTCTTTCCCATGAAATGACCCTGGAGTCCCTTTTGGTGAAAATGATGGCATCTTGTAAGCTCTGGGGGAACACTTAACAGATGAGGAATGTATTGATCTTTTTAGAGTGGTCTCTTTGGTTGGACCTGTGAGAATTACGTTGGCCTGAATTGAATTTCAAGTAATTCCAAATATCGCAGATCCTTTTTTGCTGATGGTGTAGTTTGGGCTGTGTAGTGAGGTTAGCTATCTTGCTGGATTGGTTGCTGAAATATTTTAGTAAAATACTAGTGATGTCCTTTCCAAAATGTTGTATTGTAATTAGGTACCAAACACCTGTCTAGATAATATCTAAAAATCCTTCATGATCTGTTACTCTTTTTTAATATTTGCTCAAGCTATAATATTTTCACCTGGGTGTTTTGGCCTAGTTTAATCTTATGCCTACAGATGCTAGATGTGTACATTTAACTTCAAATTTTTTAATTAAGACATGGAAAACACCATGTGCTTCACCCTAAATGTGGTCATTTGTATTTCCTTGTTCTTTTGACAAAGCCTTAGGAGTGTGAGACAGCTGTTTCCTGAATTGCTCATGGATCGTACTTATTGTGTTTGACTTGATCATGCACTCAGTTACAAATATTTTTTTGTTTCTTTTCTTCTCTAGATTTAAACTTTCTGACTCCAATCTCACTACCCAAAAGCCTCTTGGAATTGCTGCACTGTCCCTTGGGACACTGCCACCGCTGCAGCCAGCCTATGTTTACCATTGTCTACCCAAAGCTCTTTCCCTTGAGGGAAACTCCAATGGCAGGATTGCATCAAGGGTAATGATAGAGGAAATTACACTGGGGTTTCATTTAGGAAGAAAAACACCTTATGGAACATATTCTTAAGGATTTTTTTTTTTTTTAACTTAGCAGCATTTCAAACCTAAGGCCCTGGCCTGTGATTACGTGTATAAGTTCACAAATATTTTATTCGTGAGTCAAACAAAATACTCCTGTTAGACTGTTAAAGAGTCCCCACATTTTCCTGTTTCAGCCTGGTGTGAGACAGGGAAGGGTTTTGAGAGGATGGCGTTGACCTGTTTGTGGAAGTGCAGCACATGCCTGGCACTTCTGTGCCCTGGGAAGGAAGTGGTACCTAACACCAGCACATGTCCTGATGGTCTCAACCCTGACTTCAGATTGCCACCACCAAATAAAAAGTGCTGCAGGAAAAATCTCTAAGTCGTAGCTTAATTAAAATCTTTCGCTGTAAAATACTCTTGTTTTAATTTCCACACTAATTGAGATATGCAGTGGAAGCATTCTGCAATGGAACGTAACATTTTGTAGCAATTCATGGTTTTGATAATATTTCAGTTTTTATGGTTGTAGCAGTTGTGAATCTGTCTGCAGGATTCACAAGTCAAGTAGAGAAGCCCACAGAGACTTCCTGACCTGCTGGACAGTACAGTTGTAGAAGGGACTCAAAACTGGGATATAGTTCAGGGAATGTTGCCCTCTTGTAGATCAATATATAAAATAACTTTAAGGTGAGCCCTGATTGCTTTTCGGTGATTCTTTCCCTTATCCCTGTTAGCCATAATATCAATGAATCCACTTTCTGCAATGGAAAAGCATCGTCTGAGAAATTTCAGCTGCTTCTACTTGCACTGTTTGAAAAGGAATAAAGGAGGTTTAAAGCGAAGTCACTTGGAGTTGAACAAGCAAATGTGATGTTAGGTTCTGGTTAGAGAATTCAAGTCAAGCCATTAATTACAAAGCATATACCTAAAGGTGGGCAGCAGAAAAGAAAGGTGGTTTAAAAAAGAATGTTTCTGAAATTACTTGTTGGTGTCTGTATAATGCACAAGAACACCACTTAGCTCCTGTCCTGCTGAAATCCATTGATTGGATAGTTCTCTTCCATAATAGTAAACAACTGCTTTTCAATAGGAAGATCCTTAAGAAAAGAGACTAATTGGTGATTCAGGTTGTTTTACAGAGCTGTATCACAGCCTGTTTTGCTCTGAGTTTGTGACTTAAGAAGGATCTGATTTGTAAGCAATTCAGCTTTATGAAATGAAACAACTTAGGTATGCCAAATCTGGGCAGCAGCCAGAAGGCTGCATAAATGCTATTTTGGAAAAGCCATCTTTCTTAGAAAGATCTGATTGCAGAGATTGCACACTTCAATTTGCCACTCTGTTACACTTCAGTCATATGTCAAAATTCAATGGATTTCATGTTGAGTGAAATAATTTGCTTCCATATTACAGTCATAACATCTTATGCCACTAAGAATATTATAATCATGCTGTAAAGAATTTCTTTCAAGCATTAAACAGTATCATTTTCTAAGAAAATGATGGAAAACTACTTGCTGGTCACTAAATCCATATATTACCCAAAATAATTCAACCGTGTGAGAGTTTGGACTACTTTTAACTAATTGCTAAGCATTGCTCATTGTAGAAGTTACAGTTATGATAGACATTATCAGTAGACACCTTTAGGAATTATTAAAGTTAAGACTCCACAAAAATATGCTTTAGAGCTATTTTGGAAGAACGCTATATTAACATTCTAAAATAAATTAATTAAAAATACATATTTCTCCATGGTTTTCACTTGTTTAAAAATAGTTATCATTCCTTCCCTTAGACAAGAATGTACTGTGTTCTGCAAAATGCCTTTAATGAATCCAGTCTTAAGTAGCTAACATTTGATGCAAATCCACAGAAAATGAGATCTAAACAGGGCAGCCTGTCATCCTTATCTCTGTAGCTCGTGCACTTGACATGGTAAGATTATGTGGCGTTGTAGAGGTGTGATAGCTGGTTTAGAAAGATGTGGAGGTCAGGTTTCTACTCTAAAGAGCTTAAAGTGACCATGAAAACACACAGCATTTGAACAGCACTGATTAGCACATGCCACATCCATGCCAGTAACTTCTGCCTGGATTTCTGTATCACATTCTGTATCCTCTTAGAGGGAAGCAGAGTTAAGTGTTGAACTGGATTTCTGTATCTGAAAAAGCACAGATGCCATAAGCACTGGGTAAAGTGTGATTTCTGGGTTAGTGAAAACCAGATCTTAACATTTTTAAGGCAGATATCTCAGTCCCTGCCAGGCTGGGGCAGGAGAAGGGTCACTGTGAGGCTCACATCACACTTCAGCAGTGCCATCCCTGCTGTACTGCATGGCACAGTGTGACAGCACTGCCTGTCACTCATCCTTTCTGAAGATCTGGTTGTTCACTCTGCTGAACCAGGGAGGACACTGGCCTTCAGTCATTTCATGCCTACAAGCAGTAATTTAAGAAACACACGAGCAGGGCTGAAGCTGCCCAGCTATTTTCCTGTCAGCTGCTAAACCTGCTGGCTGTGACACTCAGCCACACCCTGCACAGAGAGAAAAACCACACGCTGCTGCTTTAAACCCAGTGCATAAGAAACCAGGAAGGTTTTGAGAACCCCAACGGTGTTTCCCTGCCTTGGTGTCAGGCGCTCAGAGAGAGCAAATGAAGCTGCTTTTTCTGGAGCATGGAGATGGGCTCATCCTGTATTTGACAAACCAGCACATTGTCTGTGTGGAATGGAGCCAGGAGTTTTAATCTTACTGACAACTGTTCCCCCTTCCCTTTTTTTTTTCTCCTAGGAGGACAACTGTTAGTTTTGTGGCCTACTGCTGCTCCACCCAGTGTCTGCAGACTTTTGACCTACTGAGTTGATAAACATTTCAGCCTACTCAGGAGTGCTGCCAGTGTAAAGCTGCATTAGATGTGGTCTCCCGTGGGTACTGGAATACTGTGTGTGCGTGTGCCAAAGCTGCAGAAGTGCCCAGTCAGGAACACTCCGAGGCACTGAAATCCTGCCCTATCAAATTTGGACCAACTGCAGGAACTTTTCGGAAGTGTAAATACCGAGCTTTTAAAAGTATTAACTTCTCTCTCCTCCAAGGCAGCACACAAACCAAACACATTCACAAGCTCTGACTTCAGGATTTCCAGTATTTTTCAAATGTGCCTGATTTCAGGTTGACCCATTGCATCATTCGAGGCAGTTGCATTCCTCTGACAGGGAAAAAAGGTTCAGTTATGGCAACAAATTTTCACTTACTCATCCCCATCCTCTTCACCTCTACAGTTGGAATCAGGTGTACTGCTCTAAGCCTACACAAGTCTTTGATGGGTCCCAGTGACTTTTTCATAGAATTCAGCTTTATTTTCTCCCTCCCTTATTATTTACCCCAGCAGAGATATCCCAGCTATATACCAAGTCTTTCACAGTTATCTGCGGTATTTAAATCCACATGCTAAAAGCAGATCTTTCTTTCTTGTATCATTAAATACCACACTCATTTAATTGGAGTAACTAGGATATGTCTGGAGACTGAAGATCCTGTTTCAGTGAAGGCTGGTACTGATGCTTACACTAAGGGCTCTTGCTCCAGCATATTTGAGGGTGTGCTTTCTTTATTTTCATTGCTTGAGTTTTTTATTTTTAGGAATAGTTCTCCTTTTGTTCCTTCTGAGTTCTTCAGGAAGAAGACGACTTTAAGTACTAATTTCCCTTGGAAAAAAACCAACTGGTAATATGATAGTAAACATTTATATTTATTATATTTTTACAGTTTCAGACCATAGATCTGCAAAGAGCTGGTCTTGATCTTTATCTAGATTTAGCATTTGGCTGATTTTTCCATGTGTGGCAGTGGATTGTGTGCCTTGGAGAAGGCTGGAAACCAGGGTCAGCTGTGTGTCTCCATGCACAGGTTTATATGCACACCCAGATATCTGCACAGAAGGGGTGGAACATTTGTTTTCATGTATTAATGGCAGATTTGGTGCAAATTTTACTCATTATCATATTTGTGGGAATCCTTTTTTGTTAGATCTTGTTCATTTTAAATAAAGAGCAAAGGATGGAAAAAAGGCCCAAAATGCCTATGTGACTTAAAATTTTGGTTTTATACTGAAACAGTGTATAGAAGATTAGCCCCTCTTGACTTGTTCTTGAATATATAATATTTTCTTAATTGAATTTTTCTCTTTTTTTTTAATTTTACTTTCCATTTCTTAGGTATAAACAACTTGTTGATTTAGCACAGTGTGCTACTCTGTGCAGTAGGTAGTTACAAGCTGAAATAGATATGAATGAAACAGTTTGTTATAAAAATGGCAAGATAAAGAGACTTATTTGGTAGTATATTAGCATATGTTGTGGTGAGGTGTGCGTACTTTGAAGGCAGGAGGCATTAAAATGTTTTCCTGTTGCCAAAGAAGCATTTGTTCCCGCTGCAGGCTTCCTGGCATCTCTTCAATAAATAGAGTATCTTAAGAGCTTAAAAGAGTACCAAAAAGGCAGTTTTGAGGGTGGAATTTTTAGGTTGTGCATGTTACTTGTAAAATCTTTCCTGGTTTTATTGGGTTGGTTTTAGAGAGTTGAATTAGCCTTAAGAAATGTAGAACCTAATCCTTCAGGAATGCAAGTATCATCTACTGTTTAAGAATTTTGAAACTTTCTAAACTAAATCCCATTTATTAAATCTGCTTTGCAGTAGGGGAAAGAGCCATGTCCAGGCGGCCTTGGTGCTATTGGATTTCTGATTGTGCCGTTTCCCAGGTTTATTTCCATGTTGGTATCCCAGCAGGCCCAGCCACCCCGCAGGCTTCACTGCTGAGGCAGCAGAATCCACCTTCGGCTTTTTTCTCTTCCGTCAGTACCTCGGAGTTGAGGTGTAAACTGCCCATTCACAATTACACCTGTATCAGAAATGTGCAAGTGTAGGACAGAATCCATTTCTTTTTTAACATCTTTAAGATGATAAAAAACTATGGTAGTGTTACAATTATTAATTTTTATACAATACTCTGATCAGGACTTTTCACTGTTATTTTTACTGTGGCTTCCTCTGTCTTTAAAGGAGATGTTTTCTTGGAAGTTTTTGTCCTCTTTTTATAGCAAGTTATAGACTTTAAATCACAGTTTATATCTGAATTCAGTCTGTAAATACCATTTTGGAGTTAAATCTTGTGATCACCTAAAAGGCATTAGCATTTGTTTTATTAGGAGCCAGATAGGGAGAGAGGAGCTTGATTTTATTATTATTATTTATTTATTATTTTCTTTCTTCCTATAATCTAGTTATTTCTTATTGAGTCTGTATCAGTCTCTTTATTATTGTCTCCAAGTGCAGTTCAGAAGAAATTTAGCCTGTTCTATAAGCAGGATGAATCTTAACTAACACTTCAATAGATGGTATTTCAAGAATGGAATGTTCAATAAATAAATGACTTAAACATGCAATTGGAGCTGAAATGTCATACCCTATTTTTGTAAAACAAGGAAGGGGAAAGCCAATATATAGACTGAGAATGCATCTTAAATTCATGCTGGTGTTTTGGGTTTGGTTTTTTTTTTTTTAATAGGAACAGTGTTTGTATTCATCTGTATCTTTGGGTGATATTGTTCTAGATTAAAATAACTCCATTCTCACTTGTCCAAATTTTTCTGAAGTTGTTGTGCTGTAAGAATATTTCATAACCAGCAAACGTGAGAGCCAGCTATGCAATTTGCAGAGGGGAGAGGGAGCATGTTGCTGATGAAACTGTGCATCACTGGTTTTTCAAGGTGTCACAGTGCTTGGACTCCTCTTTAGTGGGTTTATTTCTAGGTAGTTTTTGATTACATGCTCTGATTTTTCAGGTTAGTTCCCACTGAGGTAACTTTTTATGTGTTCTACCAAAAAATCTGGTTCCAGCAGTTGAAAAAAAATGACCATTTACAAAGGTTTTTTTGTCATACAAAGAGATCTTAACTCTTTGCTTAGGGTGGGAGCAGGAAAAGTTTCTGGGTTTTTTTTCTAGGCATTACAAAGAAAAAGGTGCAAGAGAGAAAGGAGATAGGGTAAGTCTTTAACCCATTGATATTGCTATAAAATTTTCCTGAGTAAAGATTAACTCCTACTATAATTAGGGAGCACAGGCATAATTTTGTTAAAGTTGTGGTACAGGTACCATGTTAATAAGATTTGAACCCTATTAGAGGTAGCTTTTTGTTCTGCCATGAAGGAAATGGAGAAATCTCTGGCTTTGTTTAAAAATACTGTTTGAGGGGTTTTGCCATGGACACTGTTACATTTGGAGCACTGTTCTTGGGAACCTTCCTGTTCATCCCCCGGAGGATCAGAAATACAAATGTCCCTTCCTGTGCAAAGAACAAGGTCTAATACAAAGAAATGTGTATTTTTCTGTTTTGACCTGATGCTTCTCTTGGGTTCTTCCTGAAGTTCATTACAGACCTTCTGTTTACTTGGTTGTGGTGAGGTTGAGATGTTGCTCTGAGCAGAGTGGAGCTGTTTATTGCCAAGTTGGCTTCAATTCCTACAGATTGAATTCTGCTGAATCCCTTTTTGTGGCATGAAGGGAGCAACAGGACTGTTCTAACACTCGTGTGGGAGCAGCGTGTCAGGTTCTACTGACATCACAGCCCAGCTGAGGACTGGAGTGACAAACCTGTCACTGGAGAGGACAACTGGCTTCTGAAGGCCCACTGTAACCAGAGTACCACTGATAGCAGAACTTTTGCCTTGATGTCAGTGGATGTTGGGTCAGGTTTTAATTGATGAGAGAGAAGAATGGGTGTTACCATCTTTGTTTTTCTTGCAAAAACTGGGACGACACTGGAGTCCGTGGCTGCTGCTCTGTCTGCAGCTGAACTTCCATAATTCCAAGATGTAACTATCTTTGCCTCTTACCTCCTTCTTAACGCTACTCATGTTGTTGCAAAATGTTATAGTTAACTTGTGATGGAGGAGGCTGAATAAATTGAATCCAGAGTTTTTATTACTTTTTGTATTACAGACCTATTTTGTAAGAGACCCGAAGGTCTGGTGGAGAGAAATGGCAATGTTCATGTGAAGTCTTCATTGCTTTGGCTTTTACGTGCCCTTTTTTGGGTTATAACTTGAGCTTAGTTTGCAACTGAGTTGATTCTGTGTCCGTGGAAAGCATCTGTGCATTGCTTTCTTGCTCTGTATTAACCAAATGCCACTCAGTGTGAAGGTGAGCTTGCTAGATGGTTTATTTAAAGTTAGTGGTGCGATTTATTGTATGTGCCTGTTAATAAACTATATTTTTGGATAGAATTACCGTTCATTAAAATTAACTAAATTCTCGCTCCTGGGACTATTAAGCTATGTTAGAATGTAGCACATAATTTACATTTCAGTTCATTTGCATGGTAATTAGCTAATAAGTCTCTTGTCCCAAGGCTGAAGAGGTGGGGTGAAGACACTTAAAACACTACCAAGCCCAAAACACCACTTCAATTCACTTAATCCCTTTGTCTCAGACAATGTAGTTCATCAGATCTTGCATAATAGGAACAAAACCCATATGGAAATGTTACTTCAGACCCTTCTACAGATTGATCAAAAGAAAAATGTTTCAGTGGGGCTGTATTGCCACCCTGATAGTCCATAAATGTGGCTGTGGTTCATGGATTACTTACTAAGCAGCATTCAGCAGCTTTTTTCCCTCATCTAACAGATATCATAGGAACAAGGCTGCCAAAAATAAGTAGAAATTAAGCATCTGTTTTTCCAGTTGTTTCACTCTTTGCTATGCAGCATTTTGTCTCAGCCAAAGCTGCTCCTGTCCATGTTGTGATGAGTCCTTTGAGCTGGATGCTGTCTGTGAGTGCAATGGGTGAATACTCACAAATCCATTCTCCAGTGAGACCTGTGTTGGTCAAGGTGACTCACATCACTTGTAAACCTTGCAGGTTTAGGTGCTGTTCAGACTTCTTTGAGAATTAGTTCACAATGATTTGCCCTTTTTTTTTTTTGTATTTTACAAGTGACAACATGGAGGGACGTAACCTCTGCCCAGCAGCAGGAGGAGGATGCTTAATAAAGGGGAGAACAACCCTTAACCTATAACTTTTACCAACCACTGCTGTGTCCCTTATGAATTAGAAAGAAATGGGAGAGCTTAACATCCTTTTCCTTTGCAATTAAAAGTACTTGGCATAAATGCAAGCTAAGTGGAAACTTCAGTGACTGAATAATGCTATTGTATGCAGGAAATGAGAGGAGCTGAGATCTCACTTGGAAAGGCACTGGATGTTTTGTGACTTCGAAGCCAAGGTTTAGGGCTGTTCTGTGTGGTGACATTTTGGGAACTTGAGAGCCAAGTTGAACTACTGCATCTGTGTTCCCCACTTTTCAGCCATCATTTAGTATTACAGTAGAGCCCTCTCTATTCTGCACTGAAGAATCCTACCAGTATTTCCTGTAGCTGGTTCAGGACTATCAGATTTCTGTCTGGTACTTCAGGAAAGCAAGCAAGAGTTGACCATATGCTTTCTTTATCTTTCTACATTTTAAATAATAAAACCCTCCTGTCAGGCTTTCTCAGCACCCATTATGCCCTTCAGACATCTCCTGCTCCCAGGCAAAGACCTTGACACATCTGTGAGAGATCTTGAGTCTCAAGAATGAAGGCGGTTCTGTTGTTGGGAGGTGCTGAAGTGATTTGACTTTCTGATGATGCCTTCCAAGTGGCAATCAAGGGCTAATTTCTCAAGTGCCCTGATGCTCTTTTGTATGTTCATGAGGAATGTAAATATTGACTGGCTCTTTCTGCCAGAGAAAGCTGTCACTCAGGAACCCTGTCCTCTTGCTAAATACGACTGCAGCCACGTGATGAGGACTGGCCATAGAATCACAGAATGTGCTGAGCTGGAAGGGACCCATCAGAATCACCATCCAAATCCTGGCCCTGGCACAGGACACCCAACGGTGTTCTGCTGTCATTTGCTGTGAACCTCACCAAGTGATTACGAGGTTTAATTTTTTTTTTCTTTAGATCAGTCGAGAAAGTTTTCTTGTAATGAAAAATGCAATACTGAGTTTATTGATCAGTACTATGAATGTTCTCTAAGTGCAGTATTATAACAGAAAAGCTATTTTATTAAGAAAGCAAAAAAAAATGCATTGTTAAAATCCCATTTTGATACAGGTAGGATCCACTGGAAGTGCTAATATTTTGTTTAGGAATGAGAAGGAGAGCACATAATTCATCATAAAATGGTCTGAAGATGACATTGCCTGGATCGCATGAAAAATTATATTTAACAAGATACCCAGTGTTTCTTCTAGAGGTAAATATTAACTAATATTAACTATGCCCCATTTTGCTTTTGTTCTGCTTCTACCTCCTAAAGTTCTGCACTTGTAGTTATTATATCAATCTTACTAGGTTTCCTTTTTATAGTACAGCATTCTAACCATTGATTTTTATTGTTAAAGCAATTGGAAGAATCAAGCTGAATATTCTTGGGTCAGTTTGTGATAACTGTGATTGCTTCACTGGCACTGAAGTTTTGAAGCACTCTGAGCATGGACTTGAATTTGGCCGCCTTTGCTTTTGCCTTGTCTCTGTTGGCTCTCTGATTTCATTTTGCAAAAAGCTGAATCAATGTAGATGATATATGAGGAGGAGAATTATCAAGAAAAACATCTTTAACTTTCTTCAGAAAGCCTGGCTTGGAATAGTCTCCTATATGAATTGCAGGTAAGTGCTCCTTTTAAAGTAGAATGAAAAACAGTGGGTTGTTCATACAGTAGAGAACCCCATGTCTAAAAGCACCAGGCTAATTATTCTATATATTCACACCTTCCTGTACTATATTTTGTTTCTTTAAAAACTGAGTAACTCTCATGATAGGGAGTTAGTTTGTATCCTACATCTTTGTAGAATTAAGATTGATTTTTATACTCATTACTCTCACAGTGGAATGCCTCTTCTGTTTCTCTGCCTGTGTAGTTGCAAATAACAGCCCTTGTTTCTTCTCTCAGTCCTCACTCCTGACCAGAAAATGTTGTTTCACTCTCTGGTTAGAAAACAGCCCCTTGCTATGGTCCTGTTACCACCAATATTAAATCAGTTTGTTACCTGCACAGTGACACAGGTTTGTGCTCCATCAGACAAAACCACCTAATCACATTTCTGTACAATTACCTGGATCACAATTACGTGTTCTGTTCTGGCTGCAGATGAACTGAGGGATATCAAACTTAATGAATTCATGTATATTAAATCAGTGCTTTGTATCAGGTTTTTACATCTAGCAGGATCCAATCCTGTCTCCAAAGTCTCCATTATGAAACACGGGGGCTCAGATTTCTCCAGTAGCTCAGTCCAAACTGTAGCCAAACTTATGTCTGATCCCTATAAAGATACTTGGGAGAGGGTTTGAATTGAAAACCTCTGATGATCTCCTTTTTCCCTCCTCCCTCCAGGAAGCTCAGATGGTGCAGGAACTGATACCTCCTCGCTGGAAATGCTTTTCCAGGTCAGTGCAGTGCCAGCTGCCCTCCCCGCCGGGCCAGTGTCGCGCTGGCTGCCGGCCCTGCCCAGCTCCTGCTCGCTGGCCCTGAGCTGCCAAGATGAAAATTATTGATTCCAGTCCATCTCATTGAAGTATTATCATGAGGTGTTCACAGACATGCTGGGACTAGTCTTTGACTTACAGGAACATTTATCCAGGGGGATCTGGTGTGTTATGTAGCAAGAAACTGCAAGAGGCAGAATGAATTTACTGTTTTCACTTACAGTCAGTAGCCTGAGACCTTGCTGTGGCTTTAGCTATTCTTGATTAATTTCATATGTGGATGCTCCTCTTCCAGAATAAAAGTGCCTTGTTACGAAAGAATTTAATTCCTTTAATTTCATTTGGGAATAAATACATCCACACACCTGGTATTTAAATCTGAGAGAACTATTTCTTTATAAGTTTACACCATGCTCTGTTCTGGATCAGATCTCTTGTGTAGCTAAATCCTTGTATTTATTTAACAAGATCTGATTTATTGCTCTAAATTCTTTGGGGAAGTACCTAGTTGGAAAATAAAATTTCTTCTTGCAAGGATCAGATTGGGTAGAGGAGGGACAAATTAAAAATTCTGAAAACAACTGGTTTGGAAGCACTGCATTGGAAAACATTGTTACATGTCAGGTCTTATTCTGCTGTTTTATTCTCAAACATCTGGCTTTTGACACTTTAAAAAAAATCAATTTTGACATTTTTCAAATTGAGAAATACAGCTTTGAAACATGGCTGGGAATGTTTACGTTTCCTGCCATGAAAATGTCTTTTATGTCTTGGTAATCATATTTTCTGATGCAAACACAGCCGGCAGGAATGGTTTGGACTGACTTTGCTCTGCCTGGGTGTCAAGGTGAGAAGCTGCCCTCAGAAGTCACTGTGTCTCACAGCCCTCCTTCCTGGCTGTGGTTTGAGTTGCCCAGACACAGCCCAAGTCATGGTTCGCTCCGTGTCCCGTGCGAGGCTGGTGAGGGAGGACCTGCTGAGGGGATGTTTTCCTCTCTGACCTCTCTCCCTCACAGTGTCCTCAGGCCTGCTGAGTGGCACAGTGGTGATGGGGATGTGTTCCACTTGTTGTCTGTCTCCCAGTGTGATGTGCTGCTCTGGTGCAGGGCTTTACTTTAAGGTTTTCTGCCTTTTAGCTGCTCAGATCTGGCTCAGCGGCCGGAGGGGTCCTGCTGTCTTGGGAAGGATGTGCCTGTTCATAGTGCAGCATGTGCACTCTGGATGCATAAGCACAGGGGAGAGCTTCCCTGAAGATGTATTACTAAGCTCTTTAAGATTTAATGCTTTCTTGAAGTTCAAGCCAGTGTAAGGGAAGGCTTAAGCAGCTTAATGGGTTAAAATGATCCATGACTGTGTCCTTCAGACAGTTTAAAGACCCTGCAGCAACCCAAGTGGGCCACCTGTTCCTCTCCCAGACAAACAGGTTCCCCCCTTAACCTTTATTCTGCCACCCTCCAGTTCTGCCTGGCCTGGCTCCATGTGTGGAGTGATTGTTCTGAAGTTTGTCATTGTTTAAAATGCCACTTGCCAGAGTTTAATGTGCACAGCTGCAACCTGAGCCGTCGCCGTGTGTTAATAAGGCTAAAACCATTGGACTGACACCAAAAGATCTGCTTGCACTTGGCATGTCATAAATTAATATCATTCTTACCTGCCAGGGATGATTCACTGCTGGCTCAAAGCGTATTTAAACTTTAGAGGATGCCAACAAACTGGGCGGTGGTTTGACCTGCCACGTGGCCTGGGACTGCTGCTTTTCCCTGCCTCCTCTTTCCCGGTGTTGCAGTGTGTCGGGAAACAGAAGCTCTTTATGGCCTTATGAGAGCTTGTGTTTGTGTGCCGCCCTGGCCCTCCTGCCCCCATCTGCCAAAGGGCTGGCCTGTTTGTGGGAACATCTCACTGGCTTTCAAATTCCTAGCTGGACTGTAGCTGCTGGGTTTGGGAGCGGTCCTAGGGGTTAATGCTTGACTGGACTGTGGCCTGTTGTTGCAGCAGCTCCAGAAGGCTCTCATCCCACTGACCCTGCCTATCCTAGGCAACCAGGTTGTGACAGCATCCCAGAAACTGCAGATCAGTTCCATGTTAGAGGAGCACACTTGGCCAACTAACAGCTCAGAGCAGGTGGGCTAAGCTGGTGCCCAGGCTGGGGAGCCTTGGAGGTGGAAAGGGATGGCCCGCACGGGAATGGAGGAGATCGGATTGCAGGGTTATATGCCAGAGGTTGAACGTGCTCCCAGACTGTGGGGCTCCAGTGTCACAGCGAGTGCCCAGCAGGGAGGTGCTGCTCTGTCCCCAGGGATGTGCTGAGAGCTGGCAGTGCTGCTCTGCCATTTGTCCATGTGCTTCCCTGCTGCACCCAGGGAACTGAGTGCTGCCCTGGGACTGGGAACAGTGTCCTTAGGCTGTTCAGGGCAGGGAGAAATAGGAGATGGGAAGGGATGGAAGACAGTTAAACACATTTTGCCCTTTTTCCTTAAAGTCCATGGATGGGGAGAAGGTGGGTGTCTCTGGTGGATTGGGCAGCTGTTTATATGTCTCTTTTATATAATGATTGAGATTTGTCTCCTTATACTTTTCCCTCAGGGCTAATGTGTTCCTCATAAAATACTGTGAAGGCATAATGTGTTCCTTCAGCTAAAACTGCTCCTTTGTTTTCCATGGTGTCTCCATTGCCTATTTACCTTGGCTCATCCAAATCATTTGTTAAATACCAGGTTTGCATAAGCAGTCCCGTGTGGACTTGGGACCCCTGAAGCCTCACTGTGGACATCAGGAGGGATAAAAACAGACCCCATATCTGCCTGAGATGTGTTTCAGTCTGAAAATCCCAAGTGTTGCACGGAACAGGGTGTAACCATGACTTGGTTAGGGGTAATTATGGTCGGCAGTGCCAGCAGCAGCCTGCAGCCCTCCTCATGTTCCCTGCCACAACTGCACGCAGCCTGGCAGCTTAACCGTGGTTATAACTATTGCATTACACTCACCACTAAATCCACTGGCTTTTGTTTTTCTTTCTAGCAGGGAAAAAAAAAAAATCACACTCTGTATAGATAAATAAAGAGGAATCCTGGAAAGGGATCGTCCTATCCAGCAGTACAGACAGGAGACCCAGCTCACCTAATGACACGACTGTGGTCACCTCCTGAAGCACGTTCAGAGCTGGAGCAGAGGTTAGACAGTGTCTAGGACAGGGATTGCAGCTCTCCTCTGCTCAGTTTGCAGACACATGGTGACTGAGCTGCATAAAGGCTGATGCTGTCTATATTTTATTTTGTGGGTAGTGCAGGCTGTTGGTTTTATTATTTTCTCTTTATGCAAGGCTGACAGGGAGCGTAGAGCTGGTTGCTGGGCAGTGGGGATTGCAGTCAGTAATAAAGGTCTGTTTTCTCACTTCCTCTATTTTTGTCTCTGGGCAGGATGAGGCACATCAGGGGAAAATCTGACTTGAAACAGAAGCTCAATTTTTAAGTTGGAGTTAGACAGTCCTGCTGAGAGAGGTTTGCTCACGCCACAGCTGCCCGTCACCTCGGGGCACAGCGCTGAGGCTGCTCCACACAGCAGCCCCGGGGGTGCCACGTCTCTCCTGGACAGGTCTGGTAGGGGACACTTACTGCAAACCCCTCATTAGTTTGCCAAGTGACATTTTGATGCCTGGGGCAGGATGTCTGCCTGGTTGTCCCATAGGTCTTGTGAATGTACTGAAAAAGTGACATATATCCTCCTGTAAGGAGGGAGCGGTCTTTACCAGGCATTGGAGTCAGGACTCCGGCGTCTTACACTTTTCTTCCTCTTTCTGGCACCTATGGAAATTCTTTGTATCCTGTGAGCACAGAGATGTCTCTATGTGTGAGACCCTGCTGGTGGTCTGTTATTTGCAGGAGAATTTTTTGCTTGCAAGGAGAATTTTGCAATCACCAAGTGCAAACTTTTCTCTGAAAGAACTCTGGTTTCGGTACAAATCTCTGAATCTCTCCAGGTGAGTCCATTTTCAACAAGGTCACCGGATATCCTCACATCTGCTCAGAGGAGGAGATGAATGAATCCAGCTGAGCTGCATTTTGTGTGTGCCCTCTCTAAAATGAACTGCAGAGCTGATAAATTCTTTACCCCTTGCCCCTGCCAGCTCTGCAAATTGCAGCTTCTTCCAAAGCTCAGGTGAAAAGTGCCGGAGTGTCACGGCCCCACTGCAAGTGTCAGCTGAGGGACAGGCTGCAACAAGCCTAAACATGTACCAGAGCCACTGTCCAGCTTGGGAGGGGGGATGCCAGTCCCCCCACTCCAGGGACAGTGCTGGGATGTGTTTTTCTTTCTCGTAACTTCAGTTGGAAGCAATGGAGAATCAGTGCTCAGCACAGCTGGAGGCAGGAGGGAAGGACTTGTCCCCTCAGGGTTGCTGGTCAGTAGATGTTGCAGCAAGACTCTGTAGCTGGTATTAGTGGATTTTGGTTTTTGCTGTACAAAGAAGATCAGAATCTGGCCTGGGGTGAGGGTGTTTGTGCTTTGGCAGTGGGTGTGAAAGGAGAAACTCCAGAGGGTTGGGCGGCAACACGCTGGTTCTGTTCTCTTCCGTAGATGGCCTTCCGGAGACACACTGGGCGAGTGGAAAATGTAATGAAATTCCCAGAGCCTCCTGGTGAACTACCAAGGTATTCCTGCCAGCTTTCCAGCCCGAGATGTTGGTGCAGCTGTAGGGGCCCGGGCCACCGATAGAGGTGATTGCAGATTAACCCCCACTGGAGCAGGATTACTGAGGGAGAGGTTTTCTTCACCTGGGAAATAGCCTACACTAGAGCATTTTACCTTTGGGGTAAAATGAGCTGAACCAAGGGCTCACAGTAGATAACGCTCTTTTCAAACTGCCTTTATTTTTTAAAAGCTCACTTGTTTATACTGGTTCACAAACTGAGCAGTATAAACAACAGTAAAAATGTGATGCATCCCAAATTCTCGCTGTGAGGATGGGTTTCATGACCACTGCAGTCTGCACAAGGTCTTTAGATCCAAACCATCTGTGGGGCTCAGAGTATGCAAACTATTCATGTTGTCTTAAAGATTTACCAGGGAGCAGGGCCTCTGTGTGCCAGAATCTGTAAGAAAGCAGAGACCTGCACCACTCATGGTCCTGGGGGTCTTGTTTGAAGCTTCTATTGAATAGATTGATCATTGTCCTGAAGCATTTAGTGGTGGAGAAAGAAGCAGGGAGGGGGTTTAACAAGTGTCTCATATGGTTTGTGTTGTCTCTGCTATGCTGAACCTTTCTTTCTGCTCACACAGCAGGGTTTTGCTTTGCCTCTGTTTCCTTTGTGCAGATGGCAGCAATAGGTTTCGTTTCCCCCCCAGCCGTCAAATTAACAGCCTTGGCGAGCTTTCCTCTGCTGGCTACTTTTGGGTGGTGCTGGAGGATTGCTCCACGCAGTACATTTCCAAGTCTGGCTTTTTAAGCCAAGCTCTATAAAAATAAACTTTTTTTTTTGTTGTTTATTTGTTTGAGAAGGGACCTTGGGAAAGCAGATATGAAATTTCCTCTGACTGTATTTTGTCCACTGAAGGAGTTGGCTTTGAGTTGCATTAGAAGAGCAGATTGGCTTCTTGCACAAATCTCCCACAAGCAACGGGACTGAATTGGGAAAGCTGGTGGGCAGAGGTACTGGAAACAATCTTCTGAGTTACAGCATCCACAGGAGGGACTAATGAAAACGTTGACCTCGTATCTCCAAACTCCACAGCGAAGCTTTTCAATCCACCCAGTTGCACTGATCAGCTTCAGAATGCCACGATATCCTGAGCTGGTGAATTTGCAACGTGATTTTCCTCTTCTTTCCCCCAGTCACAGCGACCCAGTGCAATGTCAAGGAGCAGTTGCAGAATGGCAGTACCTCACCATGCTCCAGTGGCTCCACTGCCAACAATTAGCTTAGAGAAATTAATGATCTGAACTGCTCCATCGATACCAATGCTGATGCAAGTGGATCTGACCCAGAAACAGGTGAAGAATTAACTTTTTTGTTCTGTAAATGTAACAACCCAACCCAAAGGAAGACACGAGCAGAAGGTTTCCTAAACCCTTGCAGAAAGCCTGTGGGAGGGACATAAACTCAACTGAGCCAAGTGCTCCTGAACCCTTGTGCCTTTACTACATATAAATAAATTGTGTGTATATTTATAGTATATATAGTTTATATGCTAAGGGAACTTAGCACAAATCTGAAGTTCTTTCATTGCCTGCCTGTGTGCCGTTCTAACTCAAAAAGCTCTGTTCTTGGCATCTCTCTGTAGTACAGCAGCATGTGTGGGCACATCTAGGTTGGAAGCTTTGTGCATACTTGGTGCATCTTCACCTTCTGGGTATTACTTTGTAGCAGAGATCTGCACTGTGCCAGAGACTGCAGGACCCAGGCTTTTGGCTCTCTCCTCTGTCTTGTGGATGTAGTTTGAAATATTCACTCATCAGGTGTTTCATTTAAACTTGGTCCTACTTGAAAAAGAACCTGTGTCTCCAATGTACTGCCATGCCAGGAACAACAAAAGCTCCAGAGCCCCTGCTCAGCCTCTCGTTTGTTCCTCACACGTGTTCCAGGACTGCTTTCCTCCAACCTCCTCACTGGTTGTTTTCATCTCTTGCTAGAGCCGTATGTCTCCAAAGGAAGGACCAGCTCTGCCATTTGAACAATCCTCCTCCATCTGCTGCTCCTGCTCCTGCAGCTGTGTGTGGAGTGGCAGCGTAGTGATGCCAGGCCTGCAGACACTTCCTCAGTCCACCTCGTGTGTTTCCAGTGAGCCAGGCTAGGTGAGGTCATTACCAGCTTGCATTTTAGTGCTGGGCTTAAGTTTGTCAGGAATAAGACCCCTGCCATCAGCAATGAAGGTAACTGGGTAAAAATTCACTGGGCATTCAGACCTGCAGCTGCTGGTGCTTTGAGTTAGTTCCCAAATGTGGTCTTCACAAGCCTGCCCTCACCACGAGGAATAAGACCATGGATAAAATTTATTCAGATTCATCCCTATTCAGTTTTTTGTAGGCTAAACCTATCCTCTAACTCCTATCTCCAGCTGGACTTTCATTTCATTGAAAACTATAGTCAGCACAGCTGGCCTCAGATTTCATGGGGGTTATGCAGAAAGGACTCAGAGATGCATCAGAAGTTTTCTATCCTTATCAGTGTGCAATATTAAGGGTAAAACCAGGCATTTCTCAGAGCATCAGAGAGGCCAGAATGTCTCCTTTGCCCTGTGTGGGGTTTTGTGGAGATGGACGTGGACTGCACAGCCTGGAACACAAGTTGTTTGTTTTAATTTACAAATTAAAAATAAAACCATGTTTATTTGCATCAGTTGAGGGGTCTTTTGCTCACAGCTGCTTAAAAGGTAGCTCTAGCTGCCAAGTAAAGTTTAATGTTACAACGTGCACTGGGAAGGGCAGAACTGGAAATTACCCTGCCAGCAGCAAGGCACTGTAGGTACAATATTTAGAAATCCACGTGAAGCGCAAAACTCGGCTGTGGCTTGTGACAGAGGAGGGACTGAGGTGAGAAAGGTGTTACAAAATGTCAGGCACCTACAGTGAGAAACTCAGTGGCTGTGGAGGTGAGGGAGCCGTGTCCTCAGGGAGGCCCTGAGGAGCAGCTCTCTCTTGCCACACACCAGCTGCCAGCCCACGTCTGGCATTCCCATTATGGAAAACTGGCCAGGAGGTGGCTAGAATCCCTGCTTTCCTTTTAGCCCTCTCTTGTCAAGCTCTGCTCTGGTGAACACTGGAAAACATGCTTGTTATGTTGGGCAGTGGTTTGCGCCTAAAAATTGATGAGGAGAAAGCTCGTCCTCCCAGGACTGCTCTCTCCTCTGGCCGTGTGGACGTGTCCAGTATCCGTGAGGTCTGTGTGGGCTGGAGCTGGGCACTGCTCTCTGCCTGCAGACACCCCCAGGGCTGCAGCAGGACACTTGTCAGGCAGGGATCTGGGGTTTTCATCTGCGTTCGAGGCCACTGAAGTGGTTTGTGGGGCAGCGATGGCTGGTGTGGTCTCAGCTGTGTTTCATCTGACTCATCTGGTGCAGTGGAATAAATGAGCAGGGTCTAAATGTTACTTTACTGTGGCTGAATCTGAAAGTCTGGCTATCAGTACAAGCAGTGTGGGGCTAGGTACCGTATTTATTTACAGACTTCCCCTGCTTTTAGGGGATAAGTGCAGGGAAAAATAGAGGAGGCAAGGCAGAGGAGGCTGAGGGAGGCTGGTCTGCTTCACAGCTGCATGCAGAAGTCCAAGTCAGACCTTTTGATACCTACCAGAAAAACTGTCTTTCCTCTTGTTAATGACAAGGAAACATGGAGGAGTCTGGCTGAGAAGGCCCAGATCAGATGGAGACGGTGTCTTCCCAAGCCCAGGGGGCTTGGGCTGGTTGTGTTGACTGCACTGGAAGGTTTCCTGCAGAGCAGGTGCTGCCATTACCTGCCTCCTGTAGCACAAGGCAGGAGTCTGTTTTGTGTTGTGCAGCCTTTTGTTGCCCTCCTCAGCTCTGGATTGCTTTGTGACCATAATTTAACAAGGCAGTTTACAATGGCTCTGACACCATTTGGGTAGATGAAGTTGGCTCAAAAAGCATCCACCCACTTGCTAAACAATGCCTCAGGCTCTGAACGCATTAAACTTGCTCTGCTCTGCTGCCTACATGCAGCTTTCCAGGTGGAGTTTGTTTTTGATGTTATCCATCCCCCTGGATGGCTCGTGAGCTGGCCGACTCTCACTCCACCTCCCATCTCCCCTGTCTATAATTTGTTGTCTAATTTTTGGGAGCCTGCTTGTTACAAAGCCTGGCACAAGCAGAGAATGGACTTTGCTTCAGGAAATGCCTCTGCCCACTCAGCTGCTCAGTGAGTGCAAGGCCATGATTAAGACTTTAATAAAAAACCCAGAGGACACTGTACCTATATTTGTTGGAAAACTCTGAGTCCAGTTAAGCATGTGCTAAGATGCCCTGGGTTAATGCAAATTCTGTCCCTGGGGGGGTCTTTTTAAGAATTGGTGATTTGTTGGTGGATTTGACTTCCTGGAATTGCAGAGACACGAAACCCTGATTTAAGTTCAATTTGATGCGACGAAGGCTCCAATTCTGAGTCGAGCTTTTAAAAAACCCAACAATCATCCCACCAACAACTACTTTCCTTTTTTAACCAGAACCATATAATCTTCCTTGGAACTTTCCTTAAGCACCAGAAGGGCGACGAGGTGGATGTTGTGAGCTAGCACACTTTTGGTGGAAAGATCCTGCTTTTTTGGACTTTGCTAATGCAGATCAACGTGTGTGTATATGTTGAAGCTCACAGTGAGTAAAGAACAAACAGCTGTCTGCCATGCTGACAGAGTTGGCTGGGAAATGGCCCAAACACTGAGAAGTCTTTTTAAAAAAAAAAAAAAAAGAGGAAAAAAAGGGAGAGAGGAAAGTGTCTGTCTTCAAGTATGTTTGAAATAATGAAAAGAACCGATGTGCAAAGCGATTAAGAGATCTTTGAGGATCAAAAGCCTTGATTCAGTTTTGCCAATGGAACAAAACTTTTCATCTGTTCTTATGTGGACCTTAAAGTAGGGCAGAAGGGTGTAGTTTTAAAATTATTTCATTTCAGGATTTACTTTGGGCAGGGGGAAAGGGCTCTTTCTGTTTGTTCTTGCTCTTGTTATTCAGTGTCCTTAACACAAAAGGCCAGCCTGGCTCTGAAATGAAGAGCAGGGTCGTTCTATGAACTGGTGGTTCATTAGTCTCCTTTTGATATGTCAGAACAGTAAGGGCTCCTTTTATTTTTTTTTCCCCTTTCTAGTAATGTCTGTGTTCTTAAATCAAGACATCTTCCCTCATCATGCTGCAGTGGCTGAATCTTTTTCAGAGATCTCCTAAGTGGGTTGTACCAATAACGTTCCTCTCGTGCACACAGAGCAGAGAGTCAAGAGTGTGATGCGTGAGGAAGCCAAACCCAAAGATTTTCAATGCTCCGTGCAGTAAATCCTACTCCCAGCTTTGTGTTCAATTGGAGCTGGATGCCCCCCACCAGGTTGTCTCTGTGCCTGTTTTCCCTGGTAGCCTCTTGCCAGCAGGACCACAGAGCAACCTTGGGAAGGTGGGTAAGGGAGGCTCAGAAGTGCAAATTGCTGGATTCCAGCACCGCCAGCTCGGGAGCAATGTGCCTTTCTTGGGGAAGGGGTGGTGGAAGTAGCAGCAAAAGAAGATGAAGGGATCGGGGTCTGTAAGAGCGAATGCAAGAGATTGGGAAGGAGAGGACAAAACTCAGGAATGTCCTTGTGTTTGGGTTTCTGCAGGGGACAGTGGAAGAGCTCCCTCTTCCTGTCCCAGCCTGCTCCAACCATTGTGGGAAAAGCCTTCCTTGCAGTCTGGAGTGTCTCCGTGGTCCTGGCATCCATGAGGCAGGGCATTTCTTTCAGCATGGATGTGCCACCTGGAAGATCCACAGGACAGCAGGGATTTTCTCTGTAGGTTCACCAGAGCAGCTCTGTGGCCCCACACACCACCACGAAGGGTTGGCCTCAGAGCTGAGGTGCAGGCTTGGTGGGTTTAATGGCACGAGTCACCTCAGTGGTGGAAGTTGTGTGTTGGCCCTGTCTCATTGCAAAAGAGCTGGTGGGAGCACAGAGGTTCCTGTGTGTTCCTGTTGCCACTGCAGATATTCAGGAGCAGCATCTGGTGCCACAGGTGCTTCCTGTGACCTGGAGCTGATGTACTGCTGCTGTGTGGTTTCCTGCCCTGTCCTAACTTGGGTCAGGTGGGAGGTGTGCTCTAACCTCTTCACAGGGGCACATGTGATAAAAGCCTGTTCTCTGCTCCAAAACATAATTAATACAAGTCATATTTTGTCACCACATGTGCAGCAGAGCTGGCAACTCCCATCTCTGCTGTTATGGGAACCACATCTGTGTGCTGCACAGACCCTGTCACGCTCTGGTGACAGACCAGTAGCACGAGTGGAAACCTGAAAACAACAGCAGCAAAAGCTGAAAGCTGCATATGGCAGAGCAATATTGTGGGTTGCACGCTGGAAAAGTTCTGCTGGTAAAAATTTCTGGCAAGGTGTGGACTGCAGAATGAATTAATCTGCTTTCTTTTTTGACCTGCTTCTAGATTAGCTCTTTCTGCCTGATCCAGCACTCCTGTGTCCATATCCATGGCAGGAATGAAATGTCACCATTGATACAAGCCTGGTGTAAAAATCTGTAATTACAAGCCATTTTGTGAGCAATATGATGGGTGAAAAAATGACCTCCTGTGGGCTGGTGATCTCCACCCTCTTGGCCTTGAAAGCAGGCATACATTAATTTACTGCATACATTAATCTGCTGCATACATTAATTTACTGCATAATTTTTATGCTGCTCTAACATCATCATAAGCCTGTGTCATTTCAGCATATTATCAATTCTAATACAGCTGTGAGCAGCAAAATAGAGTGAAGAGAGTCTTCGTGCCTGCCTTTGGGGTTGAGGGTGGAGATTAGATTGTCCATGTATTATGTTTTGACAGTAGCTTCTCTCTTGGTGTTCACATAAATAGTTATTTTTAGGAAGATCATATATTTCCCAGTAATTGTTTTAAATGCATCAAAGAGCTCACTGATATAAAGCCTGTGATTTATGGGTTCCCGCTACTTTTTAATAGCTGAACTTGAATCCTGGATTCACTGAAGCCATTTGGAAAATTGGGATTATTCCAAGCTGGAGCAAAGGGAGGGAGACTGGTATTTTGCCAAGATCAGCAGTGATTCATTCCTACATTTGTGCTCAGCATCCAGTGAAGGGCAGGAGCTGGGAATGCTGTAAGGAGAGCTAGCAGGAGATTATCATGTTGAAGGTGAATCTGCCCTCCTCGCTCCCTCTGCTGCTAGATAAGGTCTTTTGAATGAGAAGGACCAAATTCTGTCACGTTTTTCTTTCATCCCCTCTAAAAGCTGATTTATTCATACAAGCTCCAAGCCAACTAACTTGCCTCCTAACTCTAAGGCGTAGAGAGAACTGAATTTTGGCTGCTCCAAGAATGTCCCCATAGGGGTGAAGGACTGGAGAACACCTCGTGATAAATATACTTTGGAAATCCCTTACAAAGAGATGTTTTAGTGCCCGCTTGGAATGAAGCAATGTCTGTATCAGGTTAGCCCAGCAGGCTCTGGCAGCTTGAGCAGGGGCCCTCAGGGGCCTGTAAAGGGACAGGGTGGACCCAGGACTCATTGCTGGCACATTCTGTCACGCTCCAGTGGTATTTGGCCCCTGGACACCCTGAGTGAGATGCAGAATAAATTAAATTGGTGGTGGTATCATTTAGATTAGCTGATAAATCTCGAAGTAATAGAAAAAGTGGAAACTTGCTGTGGTCTGAGATTTACTGGGTTTTGTTACACCTGAGGACATTTATGCTTTTGGTGCCTGCACCAGGGTTCAGACTCCATCTCCAGGACATACAGCCAGACAAATAGTCACTAATACTGGGGTGTGAGGAATGAAAGGGGCTGTCTGTCCATCCAGGAGTCCGTCCTTGTCTGTCCAGCTCACAGGGGCCGAGCTCCAGCTGCACGTCCAGTAGCCACGGCTGTGCTGACGGGGAGAGCAAAGCTTTTACAGCTGAAATACTTCTCAGTTGTGAGCCCCTGGGGAACTGCATTGCCTCAGAGGGTTCTGTCCTCCTTGTCCTCAGGCCAGCTGACGTTGGAGTAAAATTTCTCATCATGTTTTTGCTCTCCCAGCCCTGGGAGAGAAGCAGTAAATGGACCAAATATCCCAGGACAGTTTAGTCTCCACAGAAAGGAACGGACTTTGTCTTTCCTCTCTTGCAGAGCAGGGGCACAGCCAAAACTGTGTTTTCTTCTTTTCCTGACATATCATTCCCGTTGCATATTTGTGAAATATATTCATTCTGAGAGCACTGCTGTTGTGATCAGGAGGCTAAAATAACCAAATTTATATTTGTGGATAAAAGGCAGTAACAAACCCCTGAATTTCCAAACACATAGAGGAGCATTGACATCTAAATACCAGAAATTCTACGCCCTTACCTTGCTAATTCATGTGGCATTTGGAGGGGCTGTGGATTTTTATTTCATCCTGGTATTTGTGGTATTTCCTGCCATTAGTATAGGAAAACCCTTGTGTGGTAAATGCCGGCTTTTTCCTCCGTTGGTGGCAGCCACTGAGACTTGGAGTTCATGAAAGGCAAACCATCCTTTTTCAATAGTGAAGGATCTCTGAGGTACCTGGGAAGGAAAAATCTCATCGGGGTTGAATGAGGCTGTTGGCACCGTGACCGCTGCCAGCTGAACCGCTCCGAGCAGAGGCACATCTTGTCTCCAGATCCAGCAGTCTGGGGCTCAAAATCCATGGGGTGGTTTCAAAGGCTGTAGCTTGGAAATAGCACTGATAGCCATTGTATCACAACCTCTTAGATGTGAGCTGTGTATAAAGGTTTCGGGTACAAGTGTTGGCCTCAAGTCAGTAACCCAGCTTTCAGAAATTGCTGTTTTTATTGCAGATTAAACTGTAGATTGGGTCGTTTAGATTTGTAATGGAAAAATATTAGCCAATGTACTTTCCTCCCCTCCACCCTCTATCATCAGGGCATATATCAAGTTGCACTATCTGGCAGGGAGTTCCAAATGTTATTTGAGAAGAGGGAGGAATGCAAGCGATGTCAGCAGAAAACAGCTGAGTAGCGGTTAAATTTCTTTGGCCTGAACCTGCTCCACAGGGAAAAAGAAATGCAACAACTGGACTTGTTTCATTTCACCCCAGCACAAACCATCCTTTGGAAACAGATGATGTTTGTGAGCAGATTCTCCTCAGAAGCTGGGGTTTTGGGATGCTCCTAGGCGGGCAATCCTGCTCTGCTGTGGACGTGGCAGGGCAAGCTCAGCAGGGCCAGCTCTGGCTGGGATCCTTCAGTGAAAGCACCAAGGCACCGGCTATTGCTGCTCCCTCCCGCAGCTGGAGCCTGCCACTTTAGAGGGGCAGCTTTAGGCTGCATCTCTGTGGCCTCCTGAACTTTTTATCTGCCCTGGCTTTAAAGATAAAAGCCTTAAGAGCTGGCTCAAGTGAACTGGCGCGGGGCTGCCAAAGAGCAGCGGAGGTGCGTGCAAGGATCCTGTTAGCTGAGAAGCTGGACGGAGTTAAATGGTACCCTTAATCCCCTTGATACAGGCCGAGTCAAGTTAAAAGGTCTTCCCCACTTGGAGGGAAGGCTTTGCACGTGTAGATGCTGGTTCACTTAAGGGCAGCGCTGCCTCTGCGGCGGGAGCCCCTTCTCTGCTGGCGTTTGCTTTGTTGCTGAGGGGAGAAGTTACTTCTGCGGGGTCTCCGTTGCAAGTGTGGAATTTCTGGTCCGTGAGGCCTTTTAAAATAAACAACAATGGAGACAGCAAACAGCTAGAAAGAGAAGGGCTGAACAGGAGAAGAACACAGAAGGAAATATAGCCCTTCTGCCAGTTAGTCTGCAGTGTCATCTGGCTTTTTTGCCTTGAACTCCCGATTTCAGCAGGACTTTGCCTGGTTATTCACATAGCAGAGATACACACTTTGCTTCTCATCCTTACAGCTGTTGCACAGAACAGGAGGTTGCAGTCCCCTCTCATGGTCCTGTTTGGGATATTTCTTGTCTGACTGGGGTTTAGGGCCCCTTCCCTTATTGTGTTCTTTAGTTGGTCCTGAGGGGACAGCTTGGTCTCTACTATGATGAAAACTCAAGCAAGAAAGGGAAGGGGGCAACTTTTCTTGGATCCCTCTCCAGCTTTGTTACAACTTCCAGAGGGAGATTTCCAGCAAGAGCTACACAACAGTCCTACTTAGATACTTGAGTCAGATTCTCTCCTAGCCCCTGATCTCCAGGGTTGTCTTTAGCCTAAACCAGTCTCTGTGCTTCACAAATGTTTCATATTGAAATATGTGCCCGGTGTAGAGCCCAAAATGCATCAGGTACTTGGGCCTAATTCACATTGACTTCACTACAAGTTCTGCCACTCTCACTGCAGGAAGTGTGGGCAAGTTTTGGGAGCTTTTGTAATGGGATGCAAGAGGATCAAGACAGACCTAAGGAAGACATGGTTTCTGCAATCCTACTTCTGTTGCAGTCAAAGGAAGGTCCCCCATTAATTCAGTAAAAGGAGAAATAAAATATAAACCAGGAAATCAGATGAAAATCAGAGAATTTGCCCATTAGTTTATTTTTCTTAGCAGTATAGAATAATTGCTTAAACTGAGGAAATATTCCTGATAGTTGAGATCTTCATTCTAGAAATAGTGTGGCTAAGTGTTTTTGTATGTGGATTTAAATTCTTTTAAAAAATAACTTGTATGAATAGTTTTTCATTAGGGACAGCGGGAATGACACTGATGTATTGAAACAGTATATTCAATATCTTAAACAAAATCCTGCTCTGAATCCTTTGTCTTTGACTGTGTTTCCTCTCCTCCTCACCCCAGTTGTTTTTGGAGCCTGGTTCTATTGCCTAGAACAGCCTGTTAAAACAGATATATTTTTATTTGCATGCAAATTGGTAGGAGGCAGCTTGGCTGTAAATACTGTGCTAATCATTCCAGGTTCATCAGGACCCTAATTGGCTGCGGGATTGCCTGTAACTCTCAGTAGCCTGATTCAGAGCAATAGGAATTGTTGAATCTACATAATAGAGTGAGTGTGATGGAAGGTGAGCTCACACCTACTTGAGATGTGTGTTATCATTCCCATCAAGGTCAAAGACATTTTTCTTCCTTCCAAATATACATATTCATAGAGCCTGTGCACAACTAATGAGTCGGAAGATTAAATGGTTGTGGATTAAGAACAAACCCTACTGTTCTCCTAATTTGATTGAAAGTTTCTTGGTTCATCTGATTAGAATTCTGAAGTCAAACCAGCTAACAAGGGCTCCTCAGCTACCTGCAAAATCTGAGCCTGGCACCCAGGAACAGGTTAAGGGTCTGTTTCATCCAGTCCCCCCAAAACTCAGGGAGGCTACTGGAATCCCCCCTGCACTTCCACAGGGAGAGACTGACCCAGGGCAGAGGGGCCGTGCTGCCAGGGTCAGCTACCACACAAGATCTCCAGCCAGGATTGATTTCATGTCAGATTTTTTAAAATGTTATAGCAGAGATATTACTTCTAGTCCCTGGTAAAGGAAATATTACCTAAGATACTGAGATGATACTTTGCTCTTGAACTGCCATGCATTAAAATATCTGTCTTTTCAACACATACTGAGTTACATAATTAGCAGCCATGACTCAAAGCAGCCCTTGCCCTAAGCCCCGAGTGCCACTGCTTTGCTCTAAGCTTGGAATAAGCTGTGCTGGTCCCAGGGCTTGGAAAGGGCTGCAGCATCACCGGGTTTAGAAAACCTTGGGAGAAAAATGGCCAGGTCTCACAATAGGTGTGAGTCAGTCCCTTTGCACTTAGGTGATTTGAACTTCCTGTTGCTCTGCTGCTTGTTTTGGGGAACAAATCCTCATTACTGCTTTATCTATAACATCCTCTCTCCCAGCAAAGGCTCCCTCTGTGCTTTATTTTCCTGACTTGTGCCGTGCAGCGCTTCCTCTGCTCCCCAGCCGCAGCTGCTCCTGCTCCAGCTGCCTGCGCCAGGACTTCTGGCACAGCTCCTTAATGAATGCTGCTCCAAGATGCTTGGCTTAACTTCATGGCACCCAGGAACATTTGTCCTTTCCCTCTAATCTCCTGAATTGCAGGAGTGTTCAGTATTTGGGCTTTAGATCCTGCCTGGCTTTATTCAGGTGTAGAAAAGGGGAGAGGAGAAGGTGCTGGAGGGTCTGTTTAAATATAAAGAAAAAAGATAATGGTTTGGGGCTATGCTGTCCTAGTTCTTTTTTTTTTTTTCCTACTTTTTTTTTTGTGTGTGTGCATGCATTTATTTTAACTTTTCTGTTTGAAGGGGGAGAAGGGACCACAGGGTTTGACCTGTGTGTTTAACGAAAAGAGAGCACTGAATGAGAGGATTTCAAGAAGTTTTCACAGGTGTATTAACACAGCGTAAGATTCCTGTTTCCTTAACGAAAATGGGAGCTATGTGTGTCTTTCCACAACAGATATGAAACAAAGAGAACTAAGAAATGTGTTGGCATTCAAAAGAACAGGAAAGTAACACTGTTCCTGTCACTGTTAGAAGGTTAAAATCCTGCCTGGCAGCCTATAAACTATTTAAATGATCCTACAGAAATTCCACTGACTGAATCATTTTTGGGATTTATAGCTAAATCCTTCACCCCAATTGAAGACCCAATGTACTCACAGCCCTGCCGGAAAATACACCTTAATGAGGGGAAATTGTAAAACAGGACTGAAAAAAAATCCCTCTTCAGCAGAGGTCCTTGCTGCAGTCCTCACTTCACATGGCCATTGAGATGATGGCAGCTGTGCTGCTGTGATCATATGTGACCTAGATTTTCCTCACAGTAGTCCTGTGCTCTCCCTGATCTTGTGTAGGCCTGAATGAATTGAATAGGAACATTTCTGGATGCTTTCAGAGAGCAATGATATCTTTTTCTCTCCCTCTCTCTTTTTCTTCAAACCACAGCATCTGTTCCCCTTGTGGTTTTCTCCCTTTGCTCTCACTCAGTGCTTGTGAAAGAGGACAGGGCTGGTGGAGCTTTAATTTGGGTAATGGTGGATGGGGAAATCAGGGCAGGTGTGATCCCTCCTTGGTGTCCTGTGACACAGCACAGGGTAAAACTGGAGTCCATGGGTTTTAGCACTGGATATGTACAAAGGAGGGGAGGAGGGCTGTTGGGAAGGTCGAGGGGTGAGACTTGCAGCGTCAGGAAGCCCTGAGATTCTGCACAAGGTATCAAGAATGCTTTTAGGTACAATTCGCACTAATCTCTTCTGCCTGGGCTCAGAAATTACCCTTTGCAAGCTCCTAATTCTCTGTGGGAGAAAGGTTGGAGAGGCTCAGCTCCTCAGTGCATGTCCAAGCTCTTGTTAATGCAGTTTGGCTGGATTAGGTGTGGGCAGGAATAAACTCATTGCTTTACCGTGCCCAGCAGGATATCTGAGACCATCCCTGGCTGCTGGCGTGCAGGTCCTGGAGCCACTCTCCTCTGGACATGGCTTTTGGCTTCTCAGTTCCCAGCTCTGACACCAACACAACCTCTGTGAACAAAAATCCCTCCATTTGGAGGGTCTTGGTTAAGGTACTTGGAAGAAACTAAACAGATCTGGTTTGATTTCCCTTGGGGGGCAGCAAGGCCTTGCATCCAAAAAGGCTGAAGTCATCTGTAGGGCAGTCTGCTCCTTCCTTCCCTCCTTTCTTCCTTCCTCCCTCCCTCCCTTCCCTCTTTCCTTCACTCCTTCTTTCCCTCCTTCCTTCCCTCTTTCCTTCCTTCCTTCCTCCCTCCCTCCCTTCCCTCTTTCCTTCACTCCTTCTTTCCCTCCTTCCTTCCCTCCTTTCTTCCTTCCTTTCTCCAAATCTGTTGAAAATTCAAGTTTTTAGATTAAGATGCAAAACTTTTTAAACTTAAATCAAGCAAGTAGCACTTAGAGGCCAGTGGAAACTTTTAGATACTGTTCTGGTGGGAATAAAAATAAACACTTATTCTCTTTCTCAGTTCATATGTAGAATAAATTGTAATGATCCCATCATCTGCTTTGCAGAAAGCCGTAAGGACAACTTCTCTTTGGTGCTGTCTTCAGTTACAGAACTGTTCTGACAGTGGCGAGTGAGTGTTACAGGTGGTGGGTGGGGGTTCCTTCCGAAATTTTATATAACTCCAATATTATCTGTTCCTGTGATTGACTTGACACATGAATTCAAAACAGTTGGAGCTTCTCTCCCACTCTGGTGTAGCAAACTGGATGTGAAAATGACACTTCCCCCTGGGAGCTGATAGTTTGCTGTTCCATGCATGGTGTTGGGTTCCTTTGTTCGCTGAATGTGGCACTTGGCAAGTGGTTTTTGCCACTTCAGGGTTGTCAGTTCTGTCTGCTAGAGGCCAAGATAAAGCTTCACAAAAAGCCTTTCACTCCAAACAAATCTTCTCTGTAATGCACTGACTCGATGACAAAGGAACCAGGAGCTTAGGGGTGGTTTGGATTTCTTTCCACCCCAAAGTGTGCACTCTTCCCTTGTCATGCTTTTATTTTAATGTGGTATTTCCTACCCTGCTGTAAACACCGGGGTGGTTTTTGTCTTGTGACTCGGCAGCGCTTTGCCGTGACATTCCTTTCATAACGCGTTGCTGATAGCACGGGATGTGCTGCTGCTGCTCCCAAGGCTTATCAGAGGGTTTGTACCAGGAGCGCTGAGATAATCCCGTGAGGGGCTGCATTAGCAGTAGGAGACCTGTGCGAAGCACTGTTGGGATACGTTTGTGACGAACAGGATGAAATACACGGGAACAAACCCGTGCAACTCTGGAAAGTCGGGGTTTCGACACAGCACGGTGGAGCACCATGTAGAGAGTGCCCTGGTCCATAATGGGATTGTTCCATCCCTGGAGTGAGCCCGGTTACTCATGGACAGCACAGTGCCAAGGGTGCAGAGCTGGGCAGCAGCAGCTGCCCTGAGCCCAGTGAGCCACGGGCATCGGTCATTGCAAATAGAAGTAACAGAAGTGGCCAATAAACCTTGCTTGGCTCTTGATTTTACTTGGAGAAAACAGATCTAATTTGTCATAGGGTTCACAAAGGTGCCTGAATACTGAGATCCTCAGCAGCCATGACTTGATTCATCTTAGTGGAATTTGTAGCTTTGCCTGTTGATGTGAAGCTTCATTTTTCATTGGATTTTATTCTGTTGTATTGTTCCTTACACATCAGCAACATAAGGACTCAGATGTGGATTCAGACATGGACTCAGAATTACTGTGCTTTCAAATTGTATGCAAATGGTCTGACTGAAAGAATAAGTTGATCTTTTGGCTTGTTTTTACTGGCTCCTGTAACACAGAATACAAATCACAAACCACCCAAAGGTACTGGATCCTCTTCTGTGCGCCAGGATTTTTCCATGCAGTTTGGTAGTTGTCTGAATGCTCAGCTCCTGATGGGGGGGAGGGGGTGATACATACCTAGGGACAAGGCAAAAGCTGTAATTCATGGTCAGATAGGACTGAAAGGAAGCTTTTCTACTGAAAGGACCTCTCCTGTGTATTGTGTCAGGACTGTCACAACTCCAGCTGCCAGAACAACCTCTAGGGCAGTGGGATAACTATCTAAATGTAGGGAGACAGCAGTAGTAGGCAATGAATCTGCAAAATTGGAGATAAAGTACATGCAGTCCAACTGCAGAGCCAATTATAATCAATGTAGGTTGTTTTAGGGACTTTGCAGAAACCAGGATTTGACTTCACAAGATGAAATGAGAAATTTAACAGGGATGAAGAAAGGCGTTACCACGCTATTCATAACACTCCTTGTTAGAGGCTGCCAGCTCCTTCCTGCATAAACCCAAGGAAGCTACAGGTGATGGAAAAATAAATTGGTCCCTGTGGGCACAGTGATTTTGACTGTACATGTGCATTAGAGAGGAGGTCGATGTGCTATGAACTGCAGGTGAAATGGCAACAGAAGTACCTGGAAACCTGGTGTTTGTCAGAGATGCTGGAGAGCTGGTCAGGGAGTAATGCTACATTTTATTCAGGCTGAGGCTAAAATAAACCTTTCCAGGAACACGGAAATTGCTTGTTGCAAGAGTAAATGGCAGATTGTGTGAATGCTTCTGAATTTTCTGTCCTCTTCTCACAGTTGTACCTTGCAATGGGGGGCTTGTCGAAGCCGTAGGAGAACATTGTGGTACAATGAAAAATTGGATGTAGTTTCCTACAGGTCCAGCCAGCTCCTCATTGCTGGCTCATCTCCTTATGTGCACTTTTGAAGTACTTGGTTGTATATGTTCCTGAAAAATGTCTGCAGCTTTTATCCCCCTTCCCCATACAGCTTTGGCTTCAGTCTGAAGCACAGTTATGTGAGCAGGGAGAAAATGTTCTCTGAATGAATCCATCATAAACGTAGTCCCTGTCCTGTAATGGTTGGGATTGGAGAATAACAAACTAATAAACCAAAGTCTTTTATTTCTTTCCTTCTTGGAGATCACATGTTGAAGACTTCTGAGAAGTGCCTCTGTCTCCCAGCCCCGAGCTCGTAGCAGAGATCACCTCACGGCTTGCATTAGTCAGGGCTGCTGAAGGAGAAATATTTGCTGGGTTTGCCTGGACACTCACACCCAGGGTAGGTTCTGAATATTAATTGGGCAGGTCCAAAGGTTTTCAGTAGCTTTTCTTGTCTAAAATAGGAATATCCAGACCAGGATGCTTGTGACCACCCCACTGAGGCTCTCTAGTCTCATGAGTGGTTTCTGGTCTGTGTTTATCCCTGGATATTTAGTGGTTCCAGGTAACATCAGAGCTGCCCATGTGGCCATAGAGAGAAGCTGGGACAGGGCTCTGGGTGCTGGACTTGCATGGTTTGATCTGGACATGAATGAGGTGGGTGAATGCTGACAGAGAGGGAGCAGGCTCATCTGGAGGACCTGGGTTTGCTTTCCAAGGTGTGGAAGTCCAAGCCAAATCTGAGAGATCTGAAAGCTGCTTTCTCCTCTGCCTGGACTGCCCAGAGAAAACTGAGCATGGCCAGAATTTGTTCACACTGCAAGTTTCCCAGCGAGCTTAAGGTGAAAGGAGGTTTCCTCAGTCCTGTCCCACCAGGAATGTGCATGCTGGTAGTGCCTTTTTATATTTTCCATGGCCCGTTTCAAGTTGACAGCTTTGCATCCAAGAGTTTTATTGTGATCCTCGCAGAGTTTTGTGCAGCTTCTCTCAGCTCTGTTACAAACATGAAGGTTCTCTCTTAAGATTCAGGTGCACAAAGCTAATAACTAAATGGTAGAGGAGAATCAGCCCTAGGGGGTTAATTTAGTGCCTCCTTTCAAGCTACGGCACACGATGTTCTTCTTTAGAAATGAGAACCTAAACTCACCTGTTGTAGTCTGTGCTCAGCTGATGACAGTCTGAAGGCTCAAACCAGTTTAAGGAGTAAAATATCCCCTTCCAAGGGAGCTCAGTGTATATTCATGGGGCTAGAAATCACCTGGGTGCTAAAGCAGTGCTTGAAATATAACAAGAAAGAATGAATGTTATGATCTGAGTATTGCGTTCATACCAAAATCAAACAGGCCCCACTTCAGCTATGGAAAACAAGACTTCCCATGGCAGCCTGAAGGCCAAGGAAATCCCAGGAACTGCTGTCCTTTTCTCTATACTGATTTGGTGTCCTGTGTGATCTCTCCTCTATGCAAACTCTACCGAGCTGTTGCTTCTCCCTCAAGTTGCTTCTTTTGCTGTCACTTTTCTCCCCAGGCTCTGTGACCCAAACTCTCCCTGGCCTCCATAGACTGAGGACAGAGAGAGCAGGAAAATGCTGCCTCAGATTAACTCTTCTCTCCAGTCCTTTTCTTGTATCTCCACACTTTCTCTGTCTGGATTATTGCATCTGGGGACAAAGGGGTTTCTTTTTGATACTGTGCAGATAATACGATGGTGGAATACAACATTTGGTAAGTGGATCACCTGTAATCTTGTGTTCACAACTCTTTTTCTTATGCTTACATCTTGAATGTGAGGTTTGGATTTGCACATTTTCCTTCCTCTGCAGCACAGCCACCCTGGTACAAAGCATTGGCTTTATTGTATGTAGCAGGTCCTAGAAAGTGGCTTAGATCTTTATTTCTTGGCACGAGCATTTTCAATGCTGCCCTCATAATGAAGGGAGAACTTTTCACTGGAACTCTACAATCATTTTTAGAAAAGAATTTGGAGCAATAAGAGTGAGTGACAGTTCTCCCCTCAAACCTTTTCTATTAACTGACAGAAAGGATGCCATTTGCTTCCTTTGCAAATAAAATGAACAAAATAGTGTGAGAAATACCTGAAAATACCACGTAGAAAGAGGTAATAAAAGGCAGCCCTGGTATCTGTTGAGAACGGACATTGTTCTTATTCAGTCTCAGCTGTGATGAGAATCTCACCTTCCAGACCTGACTACATGACAGGCTATTTTGAGGAGAGAGTGTCTTTACATTGCCTGACTGTACAAGGCTTTTAAAAAATATATATTAAATGTAGGTAAAAGGATTACATTCCAAGAAATCATGCATGCAAATGAAAGCTCCTCGAATCTTTGAAAAATCTTCCTTAATATTATGTAATAAGAAATACATAACTGTGCCTATTTTTACCATAATTTTCTTTCATTTGATGACATTCAATAGTAAGATTTATTATTACCCGCATGGAAAATATCCTGCCTGGGGGTGGTTGAAATAGATCTTGCAGACAAGTCATCAATCAGCTCGTGTTTATCTCTTCAGAGATCAGCAATATCAGTGGCAGGAACAATTCCAACCAATTCAAGAGTATTTACTGATAATAAAAGGAAATGTTCATGTGGCTTTATACTGCATCTCTCACCAGAGGTCACAGAGCATTTTTGCAAGAGGGCTGATTTATTGAGGCTCATTTAAGGATGAGGGAGGGAGGACTCTGAGGTGTCCAAGCCTTGCTCAGCCAGGGCTGGAGCCCTTTCCCTGACACCTCTGTGGCCATTGCTCCCTCTCTGGGAGAAGGTCTAACTTCCCTTGCAGAGGGCTTTAAGATAATACTGGTCTCCCTGTCCCCATTGCTAATGAGTTCAGCTAAAAGGAATTAAGACTAATGCAGAAAAAGATCTTTTACACCAGCTGAATTGCATGCAGAATGATTGTCTTACATTTCCAAGAAGTGAATTGTGGCTTCTAACTGAACTCAGCTATAATTCTAAAGCAGAAGGTCTTATATTTGTGTCCCTGATAGAGAGGTTTTTCAAAATTTTATGACAACATTCAGATTATTTATAGGTATTGACTGCAGGATTCAGGACAAAGATCTGTTGTCCTTGAGGTAAAATAACAACCCTGACATTACCTGGTATTTGCCTCTTGGTGTAATCAGTCTGGAACTAAGACTGCACTTGTTACCTAGCCCGTGTATGACACAAGGGTTTTTTCCTCTCACTTTTGCTTTTTTTCTTTGTAAAATTCAGTATTTATACTTACTGAAACAAAGAGCACTTTGAATCACAACATGAAGTGTATGTTTTTTAAAAAGTTATAAAGGGGTCCTTTTTTTATTTTGTTTAATTTCTATGTTTTTGTCTAAGGAAATTTACTGGAACATTCATTTCTGTTCAAGAGGAAACTTGCTCTATGTGGACAATAAAGATGTTAAAATCAGGATGAATGTCTATGGGAGATAATAATAATGAATGAAAAAATGCATCAGTCCAGTGCTCATATATTCCAGGAACTGCAAGAACTCAGTTCTGGGTTGTGTTTTAAATCTAAGCCCCATTGTTCCTGTCTGGGTCCCGAGTCTGTCGGAAAGACTTCTCCTTTGTTCCTCTGAGCCGCTCCAATCCGAAGCACTTGGACCAGTTCCATATTTTAAGTGAGATTTTTAAGCTGTACGTGTATTTTCTTTCTTTCAGCTTTAGAATGTAAAGCAAAGCATCTTCTCCCTGTTTCCTGCTGGACACGAGCAGGGCACGTTGACACGGGCAAGAGTAATTTGACCTGCGATGAGCCCCTGAGGGGACAGCCAGCAGTTATCACTGGTACGTGAGAGGGGCCAGCAGAACACTGCTGCCCTGGTGCAGGGAACATGCCTTGTGAGGCAGCACAGCGAGGGCCTCACCCCGGGCACGTGTGATTTGTTCTCCCCAGAGATACAAGGTGGGTGAGAACATTTTTTTCCCACTGATGCTGTGGCACTTGGTGGCGTTAATCAAACACTCGTGGCGTCAGGGCCAGGATTTAGTTGTGCCCTTTTACAGGTGAGTGCCCCAGCCTGGCAGCACAGAGGTGTTTTTTCTTCCTCTCTTTTCTTCCTCAGTGGATAAAGAATTTTTTACACAAATGGTGCTTCAGCCATGAAGCTCTGAGGGTGACCTACCCTTGGACACTCTGGCATTTGCCCTGGTTGTGTGCAGCAGAAGCCTGGGAAGCTGCTTCCCCTTCACAGGCAGGATTTGTTCCTGGGTAAAGTTACTCTCCTTGTAAGATAAGTTATTTGGAAACGCTCTCGCTCACCCTTTTAACACCCACCACTTCAACTTCTTCCCTTCCAAAATGCCCACATATGGTTTCCTGGCCCAGCCCAGCACCCACCTTGTGTCCCTGTGGCTGTGCTTGTTCTCCAGTGTCACATCATGTGTGAAACACTCTCTCATACCAAGAACTCCAAGAGCTCTGCATTCCTGTGTCACACTGCATTTGTAAGCCCGGCTGTGCTATTGACAGATTGCTGGTCTGTGAGACTGCTGTGACAATACAACCTGGCAAATATTAGCCTGGAAATTACTCAGGAGCTCGTTGCCATCAGCAAACCTGGGGTCCCTAAGAGGTCGTTGTCAGCTTGTGGGTGAAGCCATCCAGCAGGATCCTGTTAGAGCTCGCACGGAGCATGAACTCCTGAGAGGGGCCTTGGCACTGGCTCCTGCTCAAGGGCAATTGTTGGAGCAGCTTGTGAACAGGCAGCTCTCCAGCGAGACAGGGCATGGCTGTGGACAGCTAACAGAGCGTGTGTGTGCACAGGGCAGGCAGGATGCACAGCTGGGAAACGGGAAAGGGATTTCTGTAAACTGCTGCTTGCAGGGGTAAGAGAACATTCAGGCGATGACAATCCGTGGAGGAGTAAAGAAATGATTTCTGGCAGCTAAGACAGGTTTTGGGTCTGGCTAAATCTGACAGAATGCTGTGGGGGAGAACTGGAGATGTCATGGTTAATGAGTATGGAAATTATATCAGTAGCTTGGCCATCTAGGTTTTAAATGTTGTCAATCTATAACATGCAATACTTCAGTGTAACATTTTCTGGCTGCCTAGTTTAAGGCATAAAGACAGGCAGCCTCTCAGTAATGAGTCAGTATCTATAGAGAGCAAGCTGTTGATAGCAAAGCAGAAATCTTGGCTTCTCATCTCAACAAGTTTAAATTAATCAAAAAAGATGGTGGGCAGGAGAAGAAG
The DNA here is from genome assembly GCA_013400975.1 of Atrichornis clamosus. Classification (NCBI taxonomy): domain Eukaryota; kingdom Metazoa; phylum Chordata; class Aves; order Passeriformes; family Menuridae; genus Atrichornis; species Atrichornis clamosus. Next base: position 80,907 of record WBMZ01000760.1, read on the forward strand.
AGGGGTTGTTTTCTTTTGTTTTCACATTTTTGACACACCTGACAAACTGAATTCCCCATGATTTTTCTGCCTCCCTGCTCGGCCCACGGGAGCTTTAATTCCTCTCTCCTCTCCATGCACTCCAGCCCATGAGCTGTGCAGTGACCCTCTTGCCCAGCTCATCTTGGCATCCTGGAGTGCACTTAGAATCTGCACCATGAATGCTGGGATAAGGCAAAACCTGTTTACTGTAAACACATTCTGCCCAGCACTTCAGTCCAGCAAGGGATAATTACCGAAACTCCAAGACAAAGGTGTTGTCTATCTTTTTACTGGTGGATAGAAAGGATCCTCTTCAAGTCTAATGAGTCTGTGGCTCTTGCAGACATCCAAGTGGGCCTTGCTGTCTCCAGAAGAGACAGAAAGTAACTCTGGGAAGGCAGAGTGTGGAATCTGACACTACTGTGTAATTGAGGAAAAAGAAGTATATGCATTATTTATGAGCAGAAGGCTGGGCTTAATGTTAACAAGTGAGAAGAAAGTGGCTTCAAAACACTGGCTTTCTGCTCTTCCCTCTGAGAAAGGCTTCTGGTTTAAATTGCTCTCATTTGAGAGCAGGAAGGGAGACAGAGCTGTTATTTATACCGAGCCTTATTCCATATGTGTGTGTGTGGAGCTGTACAAGATTGAGGGAGAGGCAGGGCTTGCCCCGAGGAGTGCAGCCTCTGCTCACTCAGGCTGTGGCCAGGATGTGTCATCCAGGCTGCCCTGGAAGGAGCTAATCCCGATCTGCTCCAGGCAAAAGATTTCACTGCAAGACAGAAGCAGGCAGAATTGCTACTCTTTTGGCATTTCCATTGGGCAGGGACAGTTTTGTAAAGCTGAGGAATTTTCTCTGAATCACCCGATCCACCTGATGCCCTCCCTTTGCAACCACTGCTCAGTTTTGGGGTTGGGTGAGTTGATTTTGTGGCTTTTGTCTTCTTATGGGCCCCCCACCAGCAGGGTCTGCCCTGTGGGGTGTTGTGGTAGGAGCTGGAACTGGCATGAGCCATCCAGCTCGGGCTGTCACAAAGTCTCACTGTAAAGCCACACGAATGTGCTGGGGCTTTTGGGTTTTAGCTGTTTTCTGATTATTTTCTAAAGAAACCAGGCCTGGCTGGCTAATGAAGTTTTGCCCTTCATGGTGACAACGTGTGATTATTATCAGCAAAAGATATGTTCCAAAGAGTACGGGATGCTGAGCTGCCTTTTTTCCTAGGAAAACACAGCGTGGGCTGAGGCAGGGCAAGTCCCTCCCTGTGGAGAGATCACCTTTATTGCTGAGCAAATTATCACCTTCATCACTGCTACACCTGGAGCCAGGAGCAGGAGCTTGAACTCTCGCTGGACCTTTTTCCAGCCCAGCACATCCATGAAGGACCCCACCACAAAGGGGTAAAGGCTCTTCCCACTCCTCCCAGCAGGTGTACGTGACATTTGCTGCTGGTGGCTGCTACTGCAGCCCTGCTTGGTTTGCAGTCCATGCTTGGCATGTCCGTGCTGCTAGTCTGGCACCCAGCACAAGCCCACGAGCTTGTATTTACAGAAGTTACATGCTTTTATTTTCTGCAGGTCCCAAAAGGTGAAAGAACCCCCTGCTTTCTTCCCTTTTTAAAGGTCACCAGCTTCTCCCGTCCCCATTTCTGCATTACAGCCAGTGTCCTTTCTATGCTATAAAATCCAGGTGGTTTCTGGCCTCCTGACTCCTTCCTGCTGTGATCCCAAGCAGCCAGTACTTTGTTTCTGGGAAGAAAATTAGCTCAGTGGGGTAAGATGAGAATAACTAGGCCTCTGTAAAAGTCAGGAAGCAAGAAGTGAACAGCATTGCACTGGAACTGATGGGGGAAAAGTACTCTGTTCCTTGATTTCTAACACTGGCTCATTGATTCTCCTCTTGGTTCAATCAGCAGTTACTGCTTCTCCTTAATCCAGGTTCATAACTTCTTAGTGGAGCGGGTTCTTAGCAGAAATACCCCTGAGAAATCATAACAACGGGCTGGAGGGGAGGCTGAAGAATGCTGGGATCTTACCTGCATCCCAGAACAATGTATTGGAGCAGGGAATTGCTGTTTCTAATAGGCTTTCCTGGAAAATCCCTTTGCAGTCAGGTTTGTGTGCATGTCCAGAGGAGCCAGGAGACCTCGGCCTGAGTGGTGAAAATGAGTAGCACCTTTTTCTAAGGAGTACTGCTGAGTTTTTCCTGTCCCCAGGCTTCTTACAGCAAAGAAGGTAACGGCAGGAAGGACTAATGAATAAAGATGATTTTTGTAAAGGTGGGATTGGAACAGGAGAGGCTGGAGGTGAAGCACAGCAATGGGGGAGGAGGGAGGCAGCCCGTGTGGGGACTAGTGAGTCATGCATCCTCCAGCAAGCACTGACTCACTGGGAAGATGATCACTCTGCTGTTCCCTTTCTGCTAAGGCTGAGGAATAGTCAGTCCGCACAACTTTATTCTGCAAGCTCCTGGGTTAGAGAGTGAGGTGTAGAAGGGAGGGAGCTGGAGACCATGGAGCACAGAGGTGGGAGGCAGAGGCGAGCCCTGGAGCACAGCCTGCAGCTGGTGTTGCTGCAGAGGCTCCCTGCAGCAGCTGGAGGGGAGAATTCCCTGGTGCATGGGCTGGATGTGGAAGAGTGGTTCAGCTCCTACAGCCAGGCTATGCACCAGAGCCTTCGATACCTGTTTGTGTTCTCTTTGCTGCAGGGTCAAGGCTCGGGTGCTGTCAGTGCTGCTGCTCCCAACGAGGCACACAAACTCCTTGGAGCCAGACTTGGAGTGTGTCACCTGGGACACTGCTCCCCTGTAGATGGTTAGGTACACTCAGTGGGGATGCTGTTCTGATGTTTGTTATCCCCTGCCCAGCTCATCGTGCTTGACAGATGAGGAGAGCCATCCCTGAATCTGCATTAACTGCAGATCTCTAAAAGAAAATACATCTTTTTACTCTTTGTGTACACAGGAGAGTAATTCTGCATGGCTGAGGAGAGGGACCAGAGGGCTACGTGGTTTCTTCCTCTCTGAGAAAAGAGGAAAGGAATCCAATACGAACCCAGAAGCTGATTCTCACTCAGATTGTTGCAGCTGGGAAGAGATTTCATAGGAGTGAAGTGCAGAGAGCCCTGATCCACAAAGTGGTGCTGTCAGGATTTTCAGAGCAGCAAACGGCTCCGAGTGTGTGCAGCGAGCGTTGAGGGCCAGGGCTGGAACTGCCAAGGACAGGCAGGCCCCAGCTCCGGGATCAGAAAATAGGGAGCAGTTGCAAGTCAGAGCTGCACTTTTCTTTTGCTTTACAAGTTTTACGTTGGCAATGTGAGGTAATTAACGAGCCAGAGCAGTGCTGCAGAGGGGGAATAATTTTAATGCTCTTTTTAAAGACGCTACTAAATCAATGGGGCAGTTTAAGAAGGAATGATAGCCTGGAGATTAGGAGACTTAATGCGAGGGATTAGGCAGGGTTTGAGAGTGATCGAATCTCAAGTAGGCAGGTACTTCATGAACTGCTGTGAGGGCATTTGCATGTTCAACATACACTGGCAAAGGCAGAACTTGCTGAGGTTTAGGTCTGACAAGTCAGACTGGGCAGCTGTGGTCCCCAGGACTTGGAAAAGACACTGAGAGATTGTAAAGCACAAGCTACACTCCTGCTTTCCACTGTGCAGGAGCAGTATTTTTCCACTCCTGTTACAGGTCTTCTGACTACCAGGCTCATAAGCAATGTCTAGATGGGCTTTTGAAGGCAGATACGAGCTTACTCTGGCTGCTGGCCAAGAGAACCAGAAGCCATGGAGCTGCAGCTAATGTGCTACATGCCCAAATTACTGCGGCCTGCTGAGAGGCAGGATATTAGCTTGAGCTCAGGGCTCTGGCCAGCTCAGACCATGGGTGAAATAAGTTTTCCCCTGCATGCAGAAAAGCATGGAGACAAGGACAGGCAACTCACAAAGGATTTGGAAAGCCATTTTTATCATCAGCTCAGGCAGGTTAGCTGAGCCCATGAAGATCAGGCAGACGCAGATCCCTGTGCACCCTGCCCCAAGCACAAAGAGCAGCACCACATGGTTGGCTTTGGAGCCAGCCAGCTCCTCCTGGCCAAGGAAAACTGCTGTGGGAGCTGGATCCCAATTCTGTGGGCCTCCAGTTGGCTATCCCTGTCCTGGGCATACCCAGCGTTTCTCTTCTGTTTTGGATGGCAGTGACTCACTGTGGACAGGGAGGGTTTGAATTCCATCCTCACCGGCTCTGTGAGGTTCTGCAGGAAAATGTCTGTACAATGTGGCACCTGATTGTCCATGTTGAATTCTGAGCTGTGAAGGTGTACAGACACATACACGTGTCCAAGTTTAGCTAAGATCAAAGGCTGTCTCCATTTTAAATGGATATCTTTGCTGGATGGATTGGCAGATATCTTTTTATTCCCCAAATATTTTATTGTCTCAATTTTGGAGACTGCTTTGCTTAAGAAGTTTCACCATGTATTACTACTTGATGTTAATGAAGGAATCACTGCATGTATGTACAAAGATGTGCATATGTACACACATGCAGTGTACAAGAAAACAGGGATGTAAGTAAGATCATACCCAAAATTCAATCTTGGTTATCTTGGATTCATAAAGATATTAAGGATCCACAGCAAAAACTGTGTGCTAGGCAGTGTCATGGTGCAGTGAAGAACTTTAAAAGCAGGAATTTAAGTAACTGTCTCAGTTACTGAGGATAGAACTATAACTTGAACAGGAAGAATCTTTAATTAAAACAGACCCATCAGGTGAGATCCTGGCCCTGTTACGGTCAACAGCACAACTCTGACTGATCCTCCATGGAGTCAGGATTTTGCTTGGATCTTGTAACATTTGCCTTTTTTGAATTTGAGGCATTAGTCCTCGAACTGAATATATAAGCTAAAAATGGAAAACTGCCTGACCTAAAATAGTTTGACATCCATATCATTGTGCTTATTGTCTGAGAGTACATCTAAATGACATGTTGATTAATCCTGAAGTGAGGAAAATGCGATTCGTTGGAAAGAACTGGGATTGTACCAATAATTCAGTACCAGAAGCTACACAGCCATCAACTCAGTGTGCAACGTTTCCAGTAAAACTTTATTTGCAAGCTGTCAGATTCATCTGCCATTTTCCCAGAGACTTTGGTTCCCTTCTGAGTGGCCTGGATGAAATGCTCCAATCCAGTTCATGGGGGCTATCAGCCACTTTGCTAAAGCAACTTTTCCCCTGCCTTTTACTGAAAACAAAACAGTCACATCAAGTCAGGTTGCTGTGAGTGGCTCTTAAGAGAGATGTCGGCTGCACTTAGTGCACAGCTGGGGCCAAAGTGAAGCTGTGTAAGTGCCTGAGCTGTTTAGCTGGAAATTACATCTTGTGCAGGAACCTAAATGTCAAGTTCCCCAGTCCCCCTCACAGCCAGAACTCCAGCAACTCCCCTTTTCCCATGACTCTTCTTCACTTTCCTACAGATGTAGCTGTGTTTTCCTTCAGATACAATAAATCTTATATGGGAATGCCACAGTCTAAAGCAAAGCGAGCTGTCACCCAGGACTTCAGATGACACTTAGCCACATTAACGAGTAAACAGAGCCCACAGGAAAGATGCCTTTTGAAATGCACTGTTTGTGTCAGCAGTGCTAAAACTAACGAATCAAAACAATGAGGGGAAAAAGGAGAGTCATCAGATGCACCTAAAGCTATAGGCTATAAAGTCAGATCAGTTGAGAGCAGCTCAAACATGAGCAAATCATTGGGACAGAACATAAATTATGACTTCCATAAGCAGTAAGACAGTGTATACTCCCAGCCTTGGGATGGGAGGAAAGCACTAAAAGAAAGGCTAAATGTAACCATGGGAAGAGAAGGGAACAGCAATGAATGCGTTTCTTATTTTGGAACCTTCTCATGGCAAACAAGCAAGGCTGGAGCCAAAATCTCCAGGACACAGAAGGAAGTTGGAACTGTTACCCCACCACATGGCTCACGAGCGAGCTGGCACGGAGAGAGGGATCAGCTCTGCTTTGTTCAGAAGGAGCCACACAGAGCATGTAGGATAACATGCATCCCCAGGGCCTTTGGAGGCAGTGACTATCAACAGTCAGTGGAATCAGTCCAAAGCCAGAGAAATGTAACTGAATGATAATTTCAGTCTTGATGATGGAGGAGCAAAAATGTGCACCAGAAAAAGAAGAAATAAACCGGTGCTGTGGAAATGGCTTTGCTTGACTTGCTGTAGGTAGTTGCTCTTCCATTGAGCCACTTCTTAAAATCCTCTGAAAGAACCTTTCAGATCACTGACATGATGAGAGGAAACCAGTATTAGCTCCAGTTCTTGTATTCGTGGTTGCTTCATGTGGATACAAACAGAAGTGCTTGTCTTGAATTAACAATAACTGTGGTTTAGGTTCTCTTCTTTCAGTGATCCCCAAATTATGCTTGCCTGCATAATTTGGTGCTAGAGGCAGAACAAACTTCAACCCTAATAGCTGGATTTTTAAGGTTAAAATTGAGGCTAAGTACATAACATTTATGTTCTTCTGAAGAAAGAATGTGTCCCCTGGTTGAGGGGCAAGATGAAAACCATGTCTGTGAGAGCAACGGCTGATGGCTTAGTTCTGCATGATAAAATAAATAACTTCGATTAACTTCAAGCTCCAGTACCTCAGATGTTTGTTGTCACAGAGGAGCAGCTTGGCTGATTGGCAGCTCTGGTTTAGTCGACATGTGTTAACAGAAATTGCTCAATTTACATGGAGTACTTCAATCTGCTGTTTTAGGAGTTTTTGTCTTACATAGACTGGCATTTCAGCTTTTGAATAGATGGAGGACTTGTAAGGGTCATTAAAGAAATTGCTAAAGCTTCTGCAAATGCTTGGGCCAGATTGCTGACTGAGATGCAGAGCATGCACGTGTCACTGCAGATACTTCCCAGATAATGGTGCTGATTGAGATTTTAATCTGGACAGAGTGCTGGAGGCAACTTTCTTTCCAACACTCAATTATCCTGATAATAATATGCTTATTTTTTTCCTGTGTTCAAAATGTGTGGTCTGCTGCAACTGTGCCGTGTGAGTACAGTGCTGTGTGGAGGGGGAGAAATCAGTGAACAAAACTGATCCCACGGCACAGGGCATTTACAGCACAGTCCCACAGCGTGGAGGACAGTGTATTTTTACCTTGAATGAGCTGAGTAACCTCCCTGAGAAAGGGCTGCATTCCTTCCCACAGGCTGCAGGACAACTCCTTGGTTCTCAACAGCCACATAGGAATACATTCGAAGCAGAGCCTGCTGCCAGGACTACGTAGTCTGTCGTAGGGGCAAGACTATCATTTTATTGTGCATATGCATCTTGTATCCTCCCTAGTGGGACGCTGATCTATAACAGTCTTCTAAAATCTCACACAACACAAAGAATTCAGACTAGTTTCCCACGGACACTCTCCATGAAAGAATTTCTTAGAAGAGATAACTCAGCCAGGAAATGGGAACTAGGGGGCCAAATTCCTTCATTTAAGTCCATCTCCCATTGGTAAAGGATTTAAAAAATTGTCCCTATATGACTAATCCCAGCTATGCTTCCCTTTCCCTTCTGCAACAGTTTTTAGAGATGGGGGGTAAAGCCATTTGAGAAAATCAAGCCTTATTAGCTTTTTATTAATTAGAGGATTTTCTGTTAGATCGAATTACTAAATAACACTTTAGTTATTAAACTATATGAAACCTAGATTTACTTTTCAGCCTCCATACCATCTTCTGATCCCTAATACTTTTCATCAGGCTCAAGGAATGAAAACAAACTCAGCTGTTTCATGTTTGTTCACAATTGACTTTTTCCCAAGTTGTGTTAGGGTTGTTACACACTTGTTATTAAGTGATAGAGGAACACACGCTTCTGAGACAACACAGAATACCCACCCACTTCAGCAGGTGACAACCAAAAATGAGTGCCCCAAACCTTCCACAAGAGCCAGAGAAGGTTCTGCTTCTTCCACAGCTCCCTCTGTCCCTCTCTCATCGTTGTCTGCAGGGATAGCTGTGAATTTGACTCACTTTCTGTGTCCGGTTGTATTTGTTGTTTGAAGTGAATGCACATGTCCTTTGCAATGAACATAAGATTTTTGGCTTTTCACGGCTAGCTGAAAGTCTTTCCATAAATGTTAGATTAAGATGTATTTGATTTAGTTAAACTGGTGCTGGGTAGCAAGTCTTACTCTGGACTAAGAGTGATTTGGGTCAATTTACTTTAAATCCATCCCTAATTGACTTGCACTGAACTGATTTATGCCCTCAGTTATCCCATTTTAGCCAAAAGCTCCGGGCTGCTGTTGGGTTCCAGCACCGTAAGGAGCCACATCAGGGAACCGCAGCATTCCTGTCCTTAGCCTGCAGCAAACGTGAGCTGCGATGTGTCAGCGTAGCCCCAGGCCAAGAAAAAGAGAAGCCTAAACTGGTTTCTTCCATCCCTGATGGCCACGGGCTAAGAGCAAACACACACGGTCAATTAGCGAGGCTCAGCTGATGCCCGGTGAGTTGTCAGGCACGTCAGGACCGGAATGAGATCGCTCATTCATGGATTCAGCCCCTGAAAGTATCCTTTTAAACGGGTGTTATATAAACAAGGGTAACTATGGCCGTGGACGCGCGGACAAATTAGTGTGGGGATAGCAAGTCTTTGTGTGCCAGCTTTTTCCGTGCGCCTACCTGCATGGAATGCCGGGTGATCTGAGGTAGCCTCGTCCTCTTTTACCTAGGGGGAAGGTAAAGCTAAGGCACGGCAAATTCACAGCCTGCCTTCCTCTGCAGTGACGGTTTTAACCTAGTTTAGATCAGCTCAGCCTGGCTGAAGTGTAGTAAAACAGATTTCAGCCGCTTCCACGCCAGTTAAGCTGTACCTAATGTGTATTTTACTCGTTGCTTAGGTGGTGCAGTTGTGCAGGTCAGATCTTTGAATTAATAAGAGACTTTCCATTGACTTTCTAGAGCGGTTTTTTATTGAGACGTTTGAAGACCTTTCATTTTAGAATCTAAAGATGAAATTGCAGCTAAAAAACAAACCACAAGACAACAAAAAACCCCCAAATAATCCCAAACTTTCCGCGTGCCTCCCAGATAACACCATTTTTCTTACTCTGCACTCTGGGAAGGATCATGGTTTCTACGAAGAAATTTGCTTCTTTCCAGCAAGGAACACAACAGGATTTTATAAACTGCAATTAAAGTTTCAGAAGCTCCAAACACAGGATGTGCTTGGATGCTTTGAAACTGCGACTGAGGCCAATGAAACACAGGATCAAACACCAAAACTTTGGATACTTTTCCTTTTAACTCAATAACTTGAACTCAACCTCAGTACATCTTTGCTTTCATATAATGAAAGCCATTGGATTAGGTTATGTGGGATCACGTGGATCGATTCAACACATGGCTGCAGGACCAGGCATTATTATCCTGGACACATTTTGAACACTGCTTCTCACTCTGCTATCAGCCACCGCCACCTCTGCAGTAATGTGACAGCAAGAGAAAAAGGATGGGAAGGCGATAAAGTTTGCCCACGCAAGTAGAAAAGAACTTTCTGTCCAAAGCCAGCTGGCTTGGCTTGGGAATGAAATGGCATTTTAGTGAGAGGTGACCTGTTTACATGTGTATCAGAGCTTTGTCTCAGGACACCTGTCCTCGATGCCACACCGGGGTGTGTGGAGCAGTTTATCAACAAGTCACCACAGAAAGCAGGTGAGCTGTCTCCGTGCCAGTTTGTCTTCTAAACTGTTTGACAGATAAGAAACCATCCTCAGAGATTGCAACAAATGTGCTGCCGCATTTCATGGTAAGAACTGAGCATATTTTTAGTAAAGGGTTGAGAAAGTATGCAATAATCCTAAATCACAGCCAAGAAAACCACAAACCCCATAACAAATGCCTGCTCGGATTCAGAACTCGGAAATGCGCACCAGTTGATCCACGTTCACGCTCCGGTTCAATTTTTAAGCTTGTTTTCCAAACTCCCAGCAGAGGATCAGTGGCTTTTTTGCCTTTACCTGGAAGGGCCAGGGGGAGCAGGGAAGCTGCTGGCTGCTGTTTGTCCTGTGGAACATTTACCAATCATCCTACACGTGCCCCCAAAGAAATCAGTGGGATGTGTACCAACGACATATTTGTACGGAGGAGTCTGGACACCACTACAAAAACCCAAAATGCACCTTGTAAGCTGCCCAAGTTTAAGAATTAAACTTTGTTCCATAAATGAACCTCTTTAGAACTTTCTCTGTTGGACCTTGTGCATGGTAACGGATCGTGCAGAGCCACCGTGGGCTCTGGATATGAATGTTACAAGATCAGGATGAAAAATGTGCCTTTTCCTATTGCAGTTTGGTCAGTGAGTTTACAGTGAAGCAGATAAAATGCAGGAAAAATAACACTAAAGCTTGCATTTTAAGAGCAGCTTTAGCTGATTGCAGAGGGAGCTGAGGGTGCTCTGCTCAAGTCAGGAGCAACTTATCTGGCTTTTAAGAGTTCCACAAGTCTTTTGTCACTTGAAGAGGCCCCATCAACTTCAAATCCACTTTAAAAAGTAGTTCAAAGCCGTTTCAGGTATTATGGTCTCCTATATCTATTTCTGTCCCTTTTGTTTCCTAACAGCATGAGATACTGACCACACATACTGCTGTCAAAGATAGAAATTAAACTTAAAGGAAAAAGGAGCCATTTTCTTTTTAATCTCTTGGAAAATTTTCCAGACTAAAGCATAGTTCTTAAATTGATAATATCCCTTTAAAAATTTATTTGCCAGGTAATGTTAGAAGAAAAAAGACTTTAAGGTCAGTTTGAACATTAAAAAGACCCCGTTTAAAATAAATTTCAAATCTATATTAGAGATAATGGCAAGCAGTATTTGAACAGCTTTCCAAATTATAAATTATATTCTACACCTTAAAAATGCAAATAACTTTATAATCCTTTTAAGTGATTTCTAGTGCCTTGGAAAAAGGTCAAGATTTATCCTAAGAAATACTTTGTTGCATAAAAATAATACAAATAGTTTAGTGTTGCAATATATAACAGTCATAATACGTACAAAGCTACAAAATTATTAACAGATGAAGGCCTGCAGGTTTTGAATAATGCAGCAAATATGATTATTTTTGAGGGGTGAAATAACACAATACCATCAGAAGAGAAAATTCCATTTTAATAATGAAAATATTGAACATAACTATTTTTCTTTAGATCTGCTAAGCAATCTGTGTGTTCTCTATGAGATGTCAAACTATAGAGTGCATATGAACACTTTGCTCTCTCTATAAATATACATGTGCACGACACATTGCTAACAGCAGCAAACGAGTGCTGGGGAAATACAGCAACAATGAAGTTCCTAAGAGAGGCTTCTTTTTTCAAGTTATTAAAAGAAGGTGGCAAGCGTTCATGAGGATATGAAAATTTAAAGCTGTCTGCAGGAAACTCTGAAAACCTCTGGTTAAGGCTGCTGCCAAAAAATCTCAGCTATGCTATGTCAGAATGTTTAATTGCAAGCTGCAATTTTAATGAATGGAAAGATATGGCAAAAGCAGGAAGTTTCTGAAGCAACATAGAGCAACCATGAAAATAAAATACCAAAGGTTGTAATCTTGAATGCTGTTGGAAGCAGGAATTTCCATCCACGCTCTGCCTCCTTTCCCTGCTGTGCAGGATTTGCCAGCTGAGGGGAGAGGTAAACTGCTCTGGATATCATCTCCTGGGCTCAAGGCAGCACTTGTTATGTCGATGTGAACAAGTCAACTTCTTTGCATTTGTCATTATGGGTGTTTACAGAAGTGCAGCTTAGGAATGAGGGGAGGAAAGGCAAATGTCAGAGTGCATTAAATAACGTATTTTCTTTACTTTCCAAGAAGCTTGCTCGCAGCATGATGTTGCTATTTATATCAGATCTCCTAAACCCAGCTGTTGGTTCATGTTAACATGCAGAATGGTGAGAAAATCCCAGCAGAAGAGCGTGAATCCCAGAGAGACTTGTGGGGACCTATAAAATATCCCAGTTTTGCTGAGGTACGGGTCGGGCGTGCCCTCGGTGAGGCACTGCAAGCATTTCCCGTGTTGATCCTCCAGTATTAGAAGACCAGGAGTAAAGCAAAACGAAAAGTTCCAAGTGCTGCAGCAGAAAACTTCAGGGAACTGAGCTCGCACCCCTGGCTGGAAGAGTTTGAAAGAGAACTTTTACCTGTAACTCAAAACTAGCAAATATAGTGTACACCCACATAACAGCATTCTTAGACAAGCTGTGTCTGATCTAATCTTATGTACCTTGGCCACAAGTTTTGGAAAAACAAATATTCCCAAGGCAATCAGATTACTGAATATACCATATAATGATGTGGAAATACTAGTGGTTTACAGAGGGCAGTTTATGGAATGGATTGAGTGAATTTAATTCAGGCATTGTCAGGCAGCTTGGACTTAAGTAAAATAAGGAAATTTGGACTTGATTTTATCTGTCTGTAGTGCAACACCAGAGCCAAATAGTGTAACAGCAGCACTCCCAAGCACAGACAGGGAGCTCAGGGGAGTCCCAGGAGGACAGGCTGTGTCTGTGCTGAGGTGACCATGGGGTTAACAGGGTTACCCACAGCGTTAATGGCAAGGAACTATTATCTGCTCCTCTCTGATTTCCTGCTCCCTAGGTGGGAGTCCCCCCTGCCCCTACCCTTTGTTTCTAATGTGAGTTCCCATCCTGAAATGCTGTGAGCACAATTCGGTTTTGTCGCAATCAGTAGTCCTTTACAAAATCTTCATTCATAGAGTATTTCCCCCATTGTAAGTGGAACAATGTTAGGAATTAATCTGGCCTGTGATTTGTAGGAACCTTGTCCTGAAAACCTTGTTCTTAGGACCCCCCCCTTCCCTTTGAAGGATAACTTAATTGTTTGGCAAACATTCAAAAGCTACATAACATCCTCTCCTCCTCTTACCTATGATTTTGAAAGTCCTGCATTTTGGTTTTATATAACATTCACCTCTAGAAGCATGAGGCTGAGATTCTCTTCTCCAGGACACAAGATGAGAAAGCTGATTTCTGGAATATAAGGAGCATTTGAAAGGAGACTTGAGGAAAAGTCATGGTACATCTCTGGAATGTTTTGTAAGAAGGTCCTAAAATGTAAGTTGGAAGTTAGTAGAGATATGATTTTGGTGATAGTGCCTCCAAAATACCTTGAATGGGTGGGTGGAAATGCACTGGAATAGAGATGCAAGGGAAAGCTTTATTGCCATAACAACTGCTGGATGATGACTCTGTTCAACTCTGAGGCTATTTAGTTAAAATTAAGAACACTGGCATCTTTCTTCCATATCTTTCTTTATATTTGCTATCACTCTGAGTTTATTTCTCTTTGGATATTGTGGAAATTGCAGTGCCTGCTATTTGGCCAAGGGAAGGGATTTCAGGGGGCTCTTTTTAGCTTCTGGCTTGCACATAAGATGGGCAGAAACGCAGTGAATGGTTGTTCTCTTATCTCTCAGGAGTGATCCTGGCAGATGCTTGTGATAACTTTTCCCTTGTCACATTGACACTCCAGTATGATGTTCTCTGGGGCTTTGTTATGTTGCTGCTTCTACACTCTTAAAAAGATTGTAATTTTTTCTCTGCGGTGTGGATTTTTCTTTATCACCTACAGCTTTGCATGCTTTGGATTATCCAGGTGATTTTGGCCTTCGCAGTAGTCCTGAAAATAAAACCTAAAGCAGAATGTGGCCAACAAGTCAGGAGTGATTTTGGTCATTTTGATGCATCAGTCCTTTTGTGATTTTATTTGTGTCACCCTGAGGGCTGATATTTTTCATTCATGCCCCTGTGACGCGTGAGAACACCTGTGACCTCCCCAGCACCCATTCCTGTTCCCCACCGCTCCCAGGAGGGGGCTGCAGGAGCAGATGTGGCAGCACATCATCACGCATGGAAAACAACATCTGGAATTCCAACTGGATGCCGAATTTTGCACTTCCTTTTCCCGATTGTTACACAGGGCAGTGTTTCCATCGGGGGAGGAATGCATTTCAGTGGGAAAGAGGCTGCTCTGTACCCCTGAGGTATTGTTTGCAAGGCACACAGAGAAATCCCTTGAGCAACACATGCTGCACTTATTCCTGTAGTGCCACTGAAAAGGACAGATTAGAACCAATTATTTATCTCTTTGGCTTCCTGCTCTATTTTTGCCAGCTTGGAATAATATGTACTGAAAATAATTAATGCGTATATCCAGAAGTCCTTGCTCAGGCCTTGCTTCAGTGTCTTACTCAGATTCCCACTGACTTTTATAACTTAAATATCCAGTACTTTATCTTAACGTCTTCTCAGCATATTGATGCCATGAGAGGATTTCAATGTATTAATCATTAGTTTCTAGTAATAGACCTTACAGGTATTATAGATGATAGGTAAAGTGAGGAAGAAGAGAATAAATCATATTCATGTAAAAATCAATTACACTTGGACTGTTCACACTGAGAATTGTAAGAAAACTGTATGTATTTAAATATATTCCTGATTATTATAGATCAGTAACAATCAGTTTGGAAATATGATAGTAGAAGGCAAATATTTATATTTTGTTATTTGTCTGTCTCACTTCCTATAAGCTTTTTCCTAGATCCAAAGCAAGAAGTGTCTACTCTTGCACTTCTGTTTTGAACAAATGCTGGATGTTTCAGAAGTTGTTCAACTTATTTACTGGCTGTATTTTTAAATCCCAAGTAATGTGCACATTATAAACCCTGAACCTCAACATTTCCAAGAGCTGTGAATTACTGCTTCCATTAGAGCTAAATGTTTGGAAACAGACAACAGAAATTTACATTAATTTTTTGGGAGTGGTCATGGGGGATCTACCTTTATGCATCCAATGGTGTGGTTATGCCACTGTGAGATGGGAGTTTCTGTCATCATTTCTTGCATCCTGTTTCCTAACCTTTTGTGGAGCTACTTTTTTGTGCTCAGTTAATGATACCATTTTAAAATATAAAGAACACCCTCTGATCTCTGTTTTTCAGAGAAAGCATCTTTGGTTCTTGTGTCCTGATTAGAGATGTGCCCTTTTTAGTGATTTAGTACTGTGAGATGGCTCCTGTCGTTCCACTCCGAGGCTGTGGGTATCTCACAGGATAATTCTGGAAAAGCTGTAGAGCGCAGATGATTTTTGGCAAGTATCATTTTATCATCAAAATTTTATTTTTGGGTCGCTCTTCAGCTGCCGCCTTCTGTGAAGGAGAAAGACGCCCGTTTTATGTCTTTTATTATGTATTCCCGAGTAGTCTTTTCTACTTAGAGCAAAATTAATGGGAACTCTGGCAAGGATAATGAGAGGTGGGGCTGGATGGAGGTGGAACTGAGGTGGACTGTCACCTTTGTCTGAATGTGGAGACAGAGCTCACGTCCTCACAGAGCCAGGAGTTTCACAGAAAGCCAGTCAGAACTTAATTTTAAAATACTTATATGTAGTATATATATATACTCACTATATATATATATATACTCACTATACATATGATTAAATATAATTAATATTTATAATAGAATTAATATAGTGCATATGTACTAGATACTATTTATACTTGTATTTATAGCGTATCATATATATAGTATATATAGTATATAAAATTTTATGTATTTTATACATATAGCATAATATATAATACATATAGTGTATACTAAGTACATATATTTTATGTAGTGTATATATTTTATATACTATACAGTGTGTATATATATATATATATACACTCTATATAATAGTGTATATACACAGTCTATAGTGTATATTTATATGTATACACACTATATATATGTATATTTTGGGGAGGTGGTGGTGGTTTCTGAGGGTGACCCGGGCAGCGGAGCTGTTTGTCGGGCTCTGTAGTCTCCTGCTGCACCCTCAGGATCGGGGTTTGCAAGAGGATACAGGACCACTTAACGAGGGTTGTTTTAATTAACCCGAAGACCTGTTTTGGCCCCGAAGGCCCCGCGTTGGCGCAGGCGCCTGTGGGGCGGAGTGGGCCCAGTGTGTCACCGCCGGCGCACCCGGCCCAGCGCTCTGCGCATGCGCACCCGCCCAGCCCGGGGAGGCGGGGCGCTCCTTTCGTAGCAAGCCCGCCCTCACTCAGCTCTGATTGGCTGTCGCTTTCCTCCCCGCCTTTCTGATTGGGCCCTCCGCTGTCACTCAAGACCTCCACGTTTCGCCACGCCCCGCCCACCAACTGTGCTGTGATTGGCGGGCTGTCCCGTGCCGGTGCTGCGATTGGCTGTGGGCGCCGTCACTCCGTGGCGGGTCGGGCAGGAATGTAGGCCCGGCCGCTCCCCGGCTCCACAAAATAATCCGGCGATGCCGCGAGTGCGGAGCGTGGCCGTGTCCGCCCCGCTGCCCGTTGCGGGGGCACCGCGCCCCTCCCCGCCATTCCCGCCCCGTCCCGCCCCTCCCCGGCGTCGCTGAGCGCCCTCGACGCTGCCGGAGCTGGGCGGAGAAAAGTGCGGAAGGACACGAAAGGAGGGTGTAACAGTTGAAGTAGTTCCGGCCGCGGTCGGGCCTTGTTTCCCAAAAATAGCGCGGCGCGGTATCCGTGCGCTGGTGTCAGTGTCTCCTGAGGAGCCGCGGCGGGAGCGGAGCGAGAGGGGGAGCGGCGGTGAGCGAGGGGTCCCGGGGTCCCGGCTCCGGGCGGCGAGCGGGGCGTGTTCTCTCAGCCCGAGGATCGGGGAAGTCGGGGGCAGCGGCCGAAGGGATGGCGGGAGGGGGAAGGGGGGGAAGGAAGGAGGGTCCCCCCCCCCCCAGCGGCCCCATCCCGCTCCGAGGGAGCGGAGCGGGGGGAGCCGGCGGGGTCCCGGGTGGGCGAGTTCCCGGGGGCCTCCCCAGAACTTCCTGCGGGAGGAGATGGACATGTATGGGCCAGGCCGGCTGATCTGCCCGGGGACCGGGAGGGAGGGAGCGAAGGAGGGTGGGGTACGCGGCCCTGGAGCGCCTGGGGTGCGGGGAAGGGACCCTTTGTGCTGGGTGTCGTTGGGTAAAGCGACGTCGCCGCGAATAACAAACCAACAGGAAAACCCTCCCCGGGAGCTTGTCCGTGGAATGCGCCGGCGGGAGCGGCCGGGGGTCGGGCAGAGGGAGGTGGGAATGGTTCAGGGAGTTGTGCGCCGCAGGAAGGTGTGTTGGGAACGGGAGGGGGAAGAACTGCTCCTGATGTGTGAACTGGAGGGTGTTTTGTCCAGAGGGAGAAGGCTGGAGGTACAGCGGGGTTGTGCTGCCAGCAGGATTTTGTGTTCAGCGGCAGAAGTCATGAGGAAAAAGGACTGTTCCTTTTCTGACTGGAAAGACAGTAATTTTTTAAAGTTTATGGAGCTATATTTTGCAATAAATTTTTACCTGCTTTTGAGATGCTAAGCGGCGAGGACAGTGGAATTGCTTAGAAAAACCGACCATAGTGCCTGGTTTGACAGGTGATTAATTTCAGAGTTTAGAAACTGGAGTTCTAGAGGAGAAAAAAGATAATTTAAGAAAAGGGTGTTTTGGGTTTTTTACTGTTTAGTGTAAAGACATTGTGTCCCATAGTCATACAAGGACTAAATTTCTTATGAGCAGTGGGGGAAAGGGGTTCTGGGAAATACAAAGGAGGAAAGAAAAGGAATAATTTGTAAACAGTAGTAAGGGAAAAAAAGTGGTTTGGTATGAAATTGATAATGCAGATGTATTTATTTTAAATCTTTTTCACAGTCTGGAAAATTTTTATATAGCATGAGGAAGGCTGTAAGCTTTCAAGCTTAATTATGTTAATTGTCTACACAAAATTGTCCCTTATGCAAGGGTTTTTTTTTTTTTAATTTTTAGGAACTAGCTATCTATATTTTGGTAGATAATTCTGGTGTCTTCTTATTGCTGTCTAGTATTTAAATGACCTGTGCAAAAGATGTCAGGGCAACATTCCTGTCATCTATTCTGTCTCTTTTAAAAATGATTTAAAATGTTTGTCTCTGCCTTTTACATGTAAGAATGTAATATTCAGGGGTTTTTCCCTCCTCTCTAACTAGTGATGTTGCATTTGGGGGAGGAGTGTGAAGTTCCTCATTTAAACTATTATTTTTTCATTGAGGTGCTAGAGTATGTGCAACATGACATGTATTTCTATTATATAATTGAGAGGGATTATAATAAATTGTAGTAAAGGATGTAATGTTGGTGCTTTTGTTCACTAAAGAGTATAATTATTAAATGATATTTTCAAATTCTATACTTGTTAAACCAGCAAATCAAAACTGAGAGAATGGAACAAATTGTCATGATATTAAGGGATTATAATAGTCCTGGGCAGCTGGAGAGGAGCCTTTTTTGACTGAGGGCATTCAGTTTGGAATTTCATAGAGAAAATAACCCAGTGCCCTGGTCAGTTATTTTTCTCCTCCATAATTCTTTCCTACATCTGTAGTTGACGTGGTCCACCAGTAGTAGCAGAGGAGGACCATCGGTAAATGAGAAGAATCCTTCAATGTCAGGGACAGGCTCTACCTCAGGACAGCCCCGGTGTAGATGAAACTCTTTCTCTCTGCCCGTGGAGCTCATCTAAACCAGTTCTAATATTCCAGCATTTCTGTGATCTGTTTGTGAGCAGGCATTTACAGATTATGGTGGAAGTATATCAGCCTTCAGCTTGTTTTTTGCTAGTCCTGCTCCCGGTTTTAAGTGTGTATTTAAACCCGTGTGGTCACTGCTCACCTCTGTGACTGAGTGGGGCCATGGAATGCTTTGCGTACGCGCAGATACCTGGGTTTAGATTCCTATAACGTAACACGAGTTTCTTTCTCTGTGAAACCACAGATGGAGAAATAAAGGAACACTGAATTTTATGAAGTTAGATAAATTGAGTTACGTTGGACTAGTAAGATGAGGAGGACATGGCTGAATTCAAACTTGAAATAATTCTGGTGAATAAAATGGCTTATTATGGCAGAAGACTCATCTTATTTAGAAACCTTTGAGCTGAAGTGTGTGTGGTTCACCTTAGACTGGTTAATGTGGGCAGCAAAGATTTTATGAGTTTATTTTAGAATGTTGGCCAAGTTTCTCAGATAACTTGTTGATGTCATTCTGTATATTCTGGGCCCAAGTGCTGCTTCAGAGAGCCTGGAGGCACCACTCTGGTCTGTGAACAATGTTGTGCTACCTTGCCTGCTTTCAGCCATGCCCTCATAACAAAACACAGCTGATTAATTCTCCAACAGTGCTAAAAGTAGGATAGTCTAATGCCATGTAATGTGCAAATCTGTATTAATTTGGCAACTAAGTTTTTTTCCTAAATAAGGAATATCTTGAATTAGTAATAACTGCGGTTTGTAATACCTTGCTTGAGAGAAGTCTGTGGGGTTTAGTTCAATTTAAAAAAATATATATTTTCTAAAAATTAACATTAATGCATTTTATTAATAATTCTTGATTTTTTTATTTTCAGAGGATTAAGTACTGTGTATAAAACTTGGGCTTTGGGCCTATGTGGTCCTGACAGCAGCCTGGTAATGTGTGCAAAGCACTGGGATCTGCTTTTCCTTCTCATTGCAACGAATCTTACTTTGAATTAATTGGAACATCATGTGGCAACGTATGTGCTTCTTAATGCACAAATCACTTTAAGTTTTCACATTTATTGTATTGGAAAGACATTCTTTCCCATGTGTAATAATGTGTTCTTCAATGGATCAAATGGAACAGAAGTCAAAATCTGTCTGATAATATGGGTGAATTCGGTGCCTTGTTGCCCTGTGTTCAGATTTGATTCCTTCAGCTCTGGTAAAGTAACCAGGGAAAACAAATACAGCACTCCTTTTTTTCCTGTATGCCTTCCTGTGCCCTGCAAGGCCCATGCAGTGATTATCTGAATGCACTTCCCACTGTGTTGCTGAGGTGGTGCTGATGTGGGTCTAGTTTACCTCTTCCTCCTGTCAGTGAAGTGAGTGGTGCACTTGGAAGGTGTAGTCAGGTCTGAAATAACTAAAGGTAGCTGGCTTTTCCCCTGGATGTTTGCAAGATGGTTTGGGTGTCTTAGGAAGTTTGTAAGATGACAGCAAGTCATTCTTTTGCTTTTTCTCCCTGAGTTAGTTTTGTTGACCTTCCAGTTAAAAACTTCAGGAATTTTTTTTGACTGCTGATCAAAATATATTTTAGGTCACTGATGCAGTATCCGGTGTAACAGAACAAAACAATATTACTGAGAGTTAAAACCAGACTTGAGCTGGGTAATACAACAGTTACCCTCCCCCCCAGCATGTGTTCTGTGGTAGAGCACAAGCTAATAAATAATGAGCTTGTAGTGTGCAATAGTGTATTTTGCTTTCTTTTATTTGAAAGTAAGCATCTGATCTAGATTTCTACCTCTGACCACTCCCCTCATATGGTGCATTCTTATTTTAACACTTGGTCTTTCAAGTTACTGCTTAGGGAGCTGAAAGGAAGAGATTTTTCCTCCATATCAAGGGACTAATTTTTTTTTTAGCAACTGTGTTGTTTTGGTTTCTCTTTAATGCTTCTGTAAGAGTTTTTCTAGATTTCTTTATATTTAACATAGAACTTTTTCTTTAGTAACATAAGCCACTCTGCTGTATACTCTCATTTCCATTTGACACTGAAGAGGAATTGATATCTTGCAAGACAACTCTGTTCCTGAGATTTCACCCCCTGCCCCTCCACGACAATCACAGAGTTGGAATATTTCAAATTTTATATATCTATATCTATATTCCTTTCTCCTTTTATCCTTAATTTGACTCTGCAGTGAAGAATTAGGCAGGAATTCTATTAGAATAAGGCAGGCTAAATTTTGTGACTAGTCTTCTTTCAAAATTTCAATGCAGGGGAATATAGAACCTTTTCTGCTTTGACCACCCTGCTTTTTTGTTCCCTGTGTTTTGTAGCTGTACAAGCATGCCTCTATGATGAGGAGAAAATACATCCTTCTTAATAAGAGTGTGATTAATTGAATTATTTTTCAGGGAATTAACTATTTTATATTCAAAATGTTAGTGATGCTTAATTAGGTAGGTCTTCCAGTTATATCTGTCTCTATCCCTGGAGAGCTTTTGAATTCTGCTGAAGTCCTTACGGGCCAACCTGGAAACTTAAAAATGCATTCTGTATTGCTTTGTGATTTCATTAGGAGTTACTAAGAATTGTTGCATGCCTATTTTAAGTATAGTGAGATAAAAAGTAAGTGTTAGGAATTACCAGCCAAGCACAGTTGTGGAAAGGTGCTTGTTTTAGGTGTCTGTGTACCAGACATTGATGACAAAGCATCTTTTGCTTTTTTTCTGATCAAGAGCTAATTGACTAGGAGAAAAATGTGTCATGGTCGGAGATCACCTAAGAGTGGGAGTGTAGGATGGATGGGTTTGTGCTCGTGATGCTTTTATGATGATAATAGAGGGGAAGAAGGATTTTTCTCCATTTATTTCAAATTCCTGTGAGTGTTTGTGTAACTCAGTTTCATTTGAAAACCAGATTGCTTCTAACACTGTAATTTAGGATTTCATGGATTGGACAAATGTTACTTTTGTTTGAAAACTGACCACAGACCTGTGAGTATATGTAAAGCAGATGTGTCATCTGTTACCTGCAGTAACACTTGTAGGCTGTGGTCAGGATCAGTGTTGAGTGCTGTTCCAATATACACTGGCCTGATCTTTTCATTTTCTGTGATCACTTACAGGTTTGGAAAGTTGAGGGGGTTAAATTATTAAACTTTTAGCTATATAATTATGTAAGCATGTCTGTAAATCAGCTGTGCTGTGGCTATACTCGTAGACATTTCTTTCTTGAATATCGTGCCATGCAGAATTGAGAGAGAGAATTCAGTGGAGATTATTTTAGTGTCCTTTGTGATATGGAAGAACTACAAACAGTTGTAAGAGAAGAGAGTAAGCAAGAGGTTGAACCTTCAAAGACTCAGACATAAACACATGTACTAAATATGAGGGGTCGTAAGGGGCAGAACAAACTTGCCTTGGCAGTGTCCCTTAGAGAAACCTTTGAAAGGTGTCAGGATAATGTGACTTTACCCCTGTATCGTGCAAAATCTGCAGTAGTTGAGGCCAAAAGCCGAGAAAAAAGTTGAAATATTTTTCCCCCCTCAGATGTCAAAAAAAGTGACGGTGTTTTTAAGTGGGCATCTTTCTCCAGATGTTTTGATTTGTATTTAATTGACCGTCATGTGGAAAACGTGTATGGTACAGCTCAGAAGCCTTGTGTGAGGTTATCAGCATTAGGGACATCTTGGTTTTGGTATCGTTCTTTCACAGCAACTGCCTCTTCCTGATATGACTGCATGCATCCTGTTTTAAAAGCTGTGAGCTGACAAGAACGACTGCTAATAACGTGGTGTATAGAACAATTTAAAAACGTTGCTTCTTCCAGTGCAATCTTTTAAAGCAATGAGTCTTCTGAGAGTGTTTGAGAAAAGGGGATGTTCCGTCATCATTGTGCTTTTATTATCTTGTCAGGCACTGAGGGTAATAAACTAAATTTTTCAGAATTTTTATTTTTTCCTTGAAGCTGTTAAAGTTATTGTGTAATGATATGAGGTTTTAATTAATTCAGATGTCTTAAATTTATATTCAGAATCCCCTTGGTTTCAGGGTAAAAGAGGAGAAAGTCAAAGGTATGGCACAAGATAATTTGTTTCACTTGATGCCTACAAAAAGGGAAGGTACTTTCTGCTAAATTTTTTGAGCCTATAGGCTGTCAAATTATGTTTGTTAGTCTGAGTTTAATAATACACATATTTACTTGGATAGTTGGCTTTAGGGATTTGAAGCTTTTGAGTGCAGAAGAAGGATTTCCTCTGAGAGACTTCCGTAATATCCTCCTGTGTTTCGAGTGTTGGGGTTTTTGTGGTTTGTGTGTTGGGGTTTTTTTTATGTTTTGTCCTCTTGTTTTTGTCCTTACCTTTGTTCATAACATTCCAAATGGTGAAGTCTTAACTTTGTGTCACTGAAACGTATGTGAAGATCTTTGTTTTGAGAGGTGTTGGGCTTGACTATTAAAAAGGTGCCAGCAGTACATGTATTAATGGTTTCCATTAGGAATCTCTAAATTAGAACTCCTCCTTCAGGGGAAGGAGACAAAATCATGGATGGCTGAAGAGAGATGTGGTCAGTAGATGGAAGCAAGAATTTGCTGAATATTGGAGATAGGGAATATGGGTGTATTTGTAGAAGTTGTAATTATTAACACAAATGCCCTGAAAATTCCCAAGGAAGACACAGAGCTTTGCATATCATAGAATAATACTGACTTTTAAGTAGATGCTTGTTGTTTTCTTTGTCACAAATATGAAAACTGCTAACCTGAATAGCTATCCAAAAAGTTATGGGCAACTATCAATTGAATTAACTGAAATTTTAAAACTATTTTGTTTTATCAAATCTGTATTACAAGATCATACAGAAAGCACTTGTTCTCAGTGAAGGACAGAAACATTTAAGAAGACCCCCGGACTTTGTCATGTGTTTAATATGAAATGAAATTTGTGAGGAGGGCAGAAACAACAAGAGATAATAAGATAATTGTTAAATGATTTTTTCTTTAAAAAACAGAAGAAGCTAATGGTCACTGTTTCTATTTATCACTGCTAATTCAGTATCTTCAAGAAGCTAGTAAAATGTGGTGTTCAAATGATGGGAAGTTCTGGATTTTAAAGCATACGTGAGTAATGCTCCTGAATATTGAAGTCATTCAGGTGCTTTATGCAAAAAGTAGCTTAAAAGACTAATGATTTGTTCAGGAGGTGAACTAGAGTTACGGGAGAGTTGAAAATTTCGACTGCTGTTACTGTCATGGCATTCTGATGCTTCTGGTGACTCCTGGTTGAATTTTTTCCTAGGCTTATCTACAGAGGAGACTTGGATTCTCAGTAGGATGAAATGTAACCCGATATCCCGCAGTTATCCCACAAGCTGCTTTGCAGTAAATCTTCTGCAGATACCCTTAACCTGCCCTCGATACGAGGCGTCTCTGGTTCAGTGGGTTGCAGTCTCTTCTTCCTCTATTTGTACATTCCCCATGTGTTTTTCCTGAGGAGTTGGACTCCTGTCCTGTCAACTTAAGCCTAGTGGTGACCTGCTTGTTTTTATAGTTGTCTTTTGAGGACGCCCTGGAATTAGTCCGTGCACGCTGTTGCTGTCGGGTACACACACATTTACGAGCAGTGTGTTATCACAAGGTGCTCATGTAAAACTCGCACCAGAATCTACCAGGAAGTGACAGAGTCATTCCCTTCGGAAGCTGCGATGGAAGAGGGGATGGAAATGTTCTGACTGTGAAGAGACTCAAGTAAAAACTGGGTGTTTTTTTAAAAAGTGGAGGACTGGCCCCGTGTGAAAAGGGTGTGATCCAGTCCCAGCTCCCCCGTGCAGCCCCTTTCGGAACCCCCGCAGCTCCCTCTGGTGATCCCGACGTGCCCGTGCAGCGCCCGGGGCCTTGGCTGAGCCTCGGAGTGAGCGAAACCATCAGGTCTTGCCACAGGACTGAAGAAATACTGTAGCACAAGCCTCGGCTGCAGCCAACCTGGTGTTACTCCTGAGTGCTAGTGCGTTTTTCTGCCTTTTTTTTTTTTCGCCCCACCATCTAATTTTTGTCTCAGAGGAGATGCAAGTCATTAAAGGATCTGTAGACTGTCCTGTTAACACTGGCTCTAGGCAAGCATAACCAGTGTGATTGCATGAGATAAAAGATTTTCAGCGCTATGGCTGAAAAGGAGGCTCCTATGCTGAGGAGCAAGTGAAGCACGGTATGGGGAAGAGGGAAGAACAAAGACAGTTTTGTATATGAAAATTTTTATTCTGTGTACTGTAGCCCATTTTAGTTATGATATTAAAATACGAGTTGGAGAAATGGCGGAAGTAAATTTAGAAATAGTCTGAACAGTAATAGTAAAGGAGTGGTTTTGCAAATAATAAAACTTACAGAATTCTCATTTTGCTTATTTTTTGAATCTTCGGTTACTCTGTGATCTTTTAGAGGAAATACACAGTGTATTTCTCTTCAGTTCCCCAAGTATCTGAAGTGCTCTACCAGCTGTGGCCAGGCTGAGTACAGGTGCTCGCTGACTGCCTGAGCATCCCACACGACCTGCTGCCCCTGGTCACTGCAGGGCACTGCTTTGCCCAGGGGCTCTCTGCAACTGCCAGGTCAAAAATTTTACAGCACTTCCATGAAGTCTCAAAAGTAACTGATACATTTGCTATTGCACTTGGTTGACACTGGCCAATTTAATCAGAAGCTGTTAATGAGGGAGAGTAGGCTGTGGTCAAGTATACTTCATTTTATTAGAAAAGTACGTTTAGAAAGCTATGGGAATAGACAGTTCCATCTTCAGGATTTTACTGCCATCACTGATAATGCCCTAATCTTATATCAGTAAGCTGTTACTTTCTTAAGTGTTTTTATTTAATTTTATGAAAATACACTTAAAAGTTAGGATGATTTAAAACTCTGCATAAAGTTTCTCAATTTGTTTTGCTTTTAATGTACTTGATTTGATCTAAATGTCATGTTAGGCTGGAATTAATTCAACCAAATAAAGTTAAATGTGTCTTCATTTTGATGATGCCTGTTTGCAAGTGTTTGAGAAGATAGTTGGGATTTCTTCCTGCCCAGAGAGTCTGGTCAAGATGCTGTTTGCAAATTCTGTCATGGTTTGGGGATTTTTGTAGGGAATTGACTGTATAGCAGCATTTGTACTCAGAATTAGGTTCTTGTAATCCAGAATAGAAGCTCAATGGGTTGTCACTACAACTGCCTGTCCTTTGCTTTTCCCTTTCCCTTGGACCATCAGTCATACTGTGTAGTTTTGGTTTTGGACAGCAGTTCACTCCCCTTACTTGTATGTTTTGGAGGGTGGGGAGCAGGAGCTTCTTTGCATCAGAGAAAGTCCAGGGACCTGTTTTTCTGGAAACCATGTAGATTGTTCTCTTTTAATGCCATGTATCTAATCTCTTGTGGGCTGCCCTCACCGCCTACCCCCCCACCAAAAAAGAAAACATAAAGGAGTAGAAGAGGGAATGTTTTGTGTTGCTCTTAAGATATATTAATAAATTTATTTAAAATCCCCTTCCTCCATGTGATGCTCATATCTGTGCTTTATGTAGGACTTTTCTGGATCCAAATTTTTTTAAACATGTTTTTTTAAAAGCTGAACTGTTCCGTAACAAAACCTACCACAATATTACTGGGTACTGGTTGAGTAATTCTCAAAATAAGTTTTTACCTGCTTTTCAATCATGCAGTCCTTTAATGAAATGTTAATGAGAAGATGATCTGATAAACTTCTTGAAAACTTTGTGTGCAACAAACTCATAATTGAGGATTTTTCTTCAGATCTGTTTCTTTTAAGGCACCTAAGTTGGTTTCTGTAGCTGTCTGTCTTGCAGGCGTGTAGATAATGCCTACAAGCAAGCCACAGAGATTTTGGTGTGTTGTTTTTCTAAGACTTGAATGACTAATTTTCTGAAGGTGTAAGGAACAACAGCCTTTCATGTGAAGTTCCTTTTGTGCTTGTTACAACTGTTAGAAGCAGGAGAAAGTAAGCACACACTAAAATTCAGAGTTGCAGTCTGAGGAGGAATCTTCCAGGCTTCTTGTCTGGCGTAGCTGAGATCACAGTTCTTGCTTCTGTCTTACCTGTGCTTCTCTGCTTTTAATTCTTCGTGGTTTCTTCTGCTTAATCTTGGTAGCTTATAAGATTTTTCAGTGGCATAATTAGCTTATCTTAAAATAGTCTGATCTGTTGGTAATATTGGGACAGTGATGGGACAGCCAGCCCAGTCAGTGGATTTCATGTAGTGAAGGGGAGGAAGGAAGGAGCAGGTAAAACATTTTTGAAAATATAACTGGACCTTGAACATGAATGATTCAGCTCACCTGTGCTAGGATTTACAGATGTTTTCCTTCAGGAATTTGACAACAGCAAAATAAAGTAACTAGAAAGCAGCTTCTGCTTGGTTTCAACCAAGATACGAGTAGAATGGAAATGCAGAATTCAGTTGCAGGGGTGTTCCTTTCCTTAGGTTGTTTTCTATATGTGCAGCTTTAGTGTATCTGGCTCTGTTTATCAGCCCTTGTGCTTCAGAGGGAGTGAGCCTCATTTTACCTCAATCTCCTTGTTTCAAACTTGCCAGTGTTCCAGCTCTGAGACCTTTAAACTTTGAAGTGTCCAACCATTAATGTTTATACTCTGAGACTGTGTATCTCGGTTTCATACTTTGTATAACTGTCTTGTCTTTTTTCTCCTTTTCCATCTCTTTAGACAAATGCAAATTTGGGCAGGGACACAATTACATATATTAATGAACAAGATTGTTGTAGATTTACCAGTTCTGAGGTATAAGGTCTGCATTTAAAATGTGTGTTCTTGAAAGAGCTTGTACTGCAGTTGCTATTGTGGTTGCTACAATCTTGAACAAGGGATTGGAATACTTTTTGTTTCTTGTTACTATGCAGGGAAAGGAACTAGATACCAGTACATTCAGGATGTTGCTTGTGATGTGATTTATTCTATGTTTTTTTGTCTCTTTGTTTGGATTTCTGCAGAAGAGTACTTTCTCTGAAATTCATAAAAACTCTAGAATTATGTGCAGTTACCATGCTTTTTTAATTGATTAAAAATGGATTTCAGCATTTAGTTTACAGCTAGCTACTTGGTGAAATAGTAGCTCATGCTAGGGCACTCCAATACTGGCTGCTCTTGACTTCGAGGAGACAATGTAATTCTATTATTTCAATGTGTAAAATGCTTTTTAGGGAAAGTTTGTTCTCTTTTTGGGTTGATAACTGTTCGTTCTGGAGCCTAAGAAAACTTCCATGCTGATGCTTTTAGGTTCTGTATTTTCATCTCTCAAACCCTGCAAATAAACCTTGTCAGAAATGTTTTTGTTATGTTGCATTTGAGTTTTCAGACCTTCATTGAAAAACTAATTTGGACTCTGCAAAACATAGTTAAAAACAAATTCTCCTGGTAATGTTTGAATTCTGCTTCCAGGTGGATTTTATATACTACCTCCACGCCGGAAGTGACAAAAGGAGTTCTAACTATACATTAATGTCTTGCAAGATTCCTTGAGTTTTTCCTGTAAATGGCTGTAACCAGGCAAGTCCTACGTGTAGTTTAATGTTTAACTCTAGTTTTATTTTGTTGGTATTGCTGGTGCTGTTACGGATACAGATAGAATTGCACTATAACTGAGACTGGGAGGTGGAACTTGCCTCTCTTCCTGTTAAAGCTGTGGATCCCAAAAGCTTGGCATAGGCATGATTTTAGTAAGTGCAGTTTGTTACTACAGATTTATTCTGATGAAACTTCTAGACCAGTTTACATTGTCAGCTTTCAACTGGATTTGGGACATTTCTTGTAATGCTTGGTTCTTTGTGTTGTGTGTGTAGAGTTGGTTAGGGTTTTTTTTTCCCTTTTCTTTTTTTCCTGGTTTCTCCCACATTCATTAACTGTGCTTACAATGAGTTTTCAGTGAATTAGTGCCAGTGTTCCAGTGAAATCCTTGGCTGTATTGATGATGTAAGTGGTGGAGATCTTATTCTGGTATTCTTTCTACAGTGTCGTGTCTGTTAGACTTATTTAGATGGAAATGCTGTAGGCCGACGACATTGCCTGTGTGCTTGTTTCCTGCTATAATATTAACGTTTATGCCCTAGAAGTATTAGTAGAGAGATTATTAGGAGGGGAAGTCTAGCACAGAGAAGCTTCCTGTAGATGAGTTGCAGTAGTGGTGTATTCTGACAGGGTTCCCATGGCAGTGAATGTGTTTTCTTTAATACACATTACTCAGACCTTGCTATTGTCTCCTTTATAATACAGCGTGTTGGTTGTATTATTGTCAATACACAAGTTGCCTTAGCAAAACCTTTTGAAGCACAATTAAAAAAACACGTGAAACCATGTTTGGCAAAAAATGCTGAAGGGTTTTAATGGTTGCTGTGTGTGCAGGGAACCGTCTTTTTCCCCTTTTGGCAATTACATGAAGTTTTTAATCCAAGTCTTTGTCTCCTTCTCCTCTGCTGTATTCCTATACAAAATTAAATTATTTAACTTTTATTTTAGCAATAGGAGACAATTTGAGCATAATTAAAGTAATGTATCTGCCTAAATGAGTGATACCTAATTGGATTGTCATTGTTTAGATAACCTGTCTGCAGTCATTCTTTGCAAATCTGTATATTTTTCTTTTAGAGCTACAATAAATGTTGAAGTCTCACTGTTCAATCTAATGAATGTAGCTTTAGAGCTGCACTTCCATTGCCACTTTCAATTTCCAGAGTGCTCCAGTGGGTTGAGATGCTGATCTACAGTTCCTGGTTTCAGCCTTCTGACTACCTGGGTTTCATACTTTGCCTGTGGGAAGATGTACTGGATCTAGAGATGCTCAGAGTCATTTGGATAATGAGGAAAGATAATGTCTGTATTGTTTTAATAAACTCTTATTAAAAAGTGTTTCTGAGTTCTAGTGCCCTTTTGCTAATCAGGAGCAATTTCTGTATGAAATCTCCTAAACCAGAAGATTCCTCACCCAGACTTAGGTCTGTGTATCTGATGGATAGGCGTTGCCTGTTCTTCCTGTACAGTACCTTCCTGGCCTTATCTTAATAACACTGTCATGTGAAAGACTTGTCAAGGTACTTTACTGAAGAGCATACAATGGGAAAAATATTACTCATTAGATCTGTCTTCTGGATTAGTCCAAATTTGGGAAAATAGTCTGTCTGCTTAGCTGGAATTCCTCAGATCTCCTCTTAGATCAACAGCTCTGTTTTGCTAAATGTGTGTAGGTAGATGTATACAGGACACCTTTAAACTAGTTTAGTGTAGCTGTGCCAGTCAGTGGCATGTTAGGATACCACACAGAAGGTATTTAGTTTATTATCCCTACTGCTTGAAAATCCATCCTTTCACAAAATGCTCTTTCGTTCTAGTGCCTAAATGGGGCAAACCTGTTTCTTAGTGAAGAACACATCTTCAATGTCATATTTGTCTTCATTAAGTCTTTGGGAAACTGGGTTGATATGTTCAGTTATGACTATGCACCAGCAAGATGTGGATGGCAGTGCACCTGCATTTTGGGGTGGATACGTCTTATCACGTGGTCTCGTGTGGTTTGTAGCTGTGAATTCCTGTCTCAGTTCTTCTTTATATCTTTAGCGGAACAGTGCTGAAACTATTTGATGTGTTCCAGTAAAACAAATGGCAGCACCCACCAACTTTTATTCTTTTTCCATTTGTTTCTTTATTAGACATGGTGTGGTCATTTTTTGTGTATTGTGAGAACATGCTAGCATTTTTTTTATTTAGTCAGTGTTGCTGTATGAAATGCCTTCAAAAGTAGACTAACGTGGCAAATTTATATCAGCCATCCTTAAAAAAAATGAAATCTTGTTTATGTATTTAATTTAGGTGATTAGACTACAATGAAGTTTCTGGCTTTCAGTAAAATTTGCAGTTCTGAAAATTGTCTTTGGTCTAGATGGATGTCTCTGTTCTAAGAAAGGTTTGGCTCAGATGGCCTTTAACAAATAGGGAAAACTAGGGAAGTAATAATATTATTTAATTTTGGTCTGTGTGTGTGACAGAGGCTTCTGAACTGCCCAGCATATACGTCTTGTGGTGTGATAATGGTTGGATGATGATGATGGTGGTAGTTTCGTCCTATTGTGATTTGACCTAACCTAATGGATGCCTGACTCTGAGAAGCCTCAACTTTAAGAACTGTATTCTGCCAAGTATTATTTCTGTCGTTATTTCTATTACTTCTGACTTGTTATTTATAAATATGGAAGGTAAAAAACAGAAATAACTTTCTAGTGCAAGTGCTGCATTTTTGCATTTGTTTTTAGTCCTCTAGTTGATATCTGTAGGTTAGATTAAAAGTGTAAATTGCAACCTGGAAGACTTTTGTGCCTTGTACTTGTCTGCTAATCCATGACTTTAGCAGCATGTGTTACTTTTATTGGTAGACCTTGTCTTGTTTTGAGTATTTTTGCCATTGAGGAAAGTTAAGATTGGTGCCTTGCCTTTGAAATAGTTGATTCTTTGCTAATCCTGGTGCAAATGCCTTAATCTTCATCTCCCTGGGTGCAGTTTAACAACCTCGTGTGTGTTCTTTGTCAGTGTGACAGGGCAGGGCAGTGTTGTGTAGAGGGGGTGTGGCATCACGTGTGACTTGGCTGAAATGAAGTGCTGGAAGCAGTTGAAGCTGGGTTGTGTACGATTTCTGGTGTGATGATCTGGAAGAGTGAATATGTCAGACTTCAGCTGTTTATTCTCTGTAATTTTTCTTTTAGATAGTAGCAAGTAAACAAAAAGTATTTGCACCCCACCTCCTTCTGTCTTCTCTGCTATTTTTTTGAGCTTTCATTCATTTCACTTCCTAGTGGGTAGATGGTGAGTTTTCTGTCAGGTTTACCTATTACAGTGCTGGTGTATTTTCTCTTGAGAAAGCAAGTATTGTGGATTCTACTCTTGGCAAGTATCTCTTCTTTTACTTACTTTCATATCTTCCCTCCCATTTTTGTCTTCTGGTGTTCTCATGAATACTGTTCTAGATCTGTCAGCTGGGTATGTTGCATGAACAGATTTTTGTTTCTTCTTTTTACCTGGGAACTTGAAAAGTAGATGCTCCAGAACTGACTGATTAGGTACCAATGCTTTTGGAGAAACAAAAAAATTACTATCTGATCTAAAAGTCAGAACATCTGTATAGTTTTACATTATGCAAGCTCTGCTTTCATAGATAATCATGTTGGGTAGGTTTTGATTTCTGTCTGTTGTTGATGGTTTTTGTCTGCTTCTGAAGTAAGAGTAACCTGGAGCACATCACAGTTGCAGATAATTTAATTCCAAGTCCTTCACCAAGGTCACCAAGGATTTTTCTGTGCTTTGTATAATATTGAGCATTTATTGTTCTTAGTCGAAACTTGTTTCATGTGATATCTAAGACTAACATTTTTCTGTAACACCTTAATATTATTTGCTTACAGAAGAAACACTGTTGCTTTGGCTTTTACTGTATTGATAAAACTTGAAAGCTGCACTTTTAATTGTGCAGTCAGAAATGTGTTCTTTAGAAAAATGAAAAACATGTTTTCTGTAGGCAAGTTGTATTTGTAGATTCCAGTTCTTAGTTTTGTCTTCATATTGAAGTTTACCAGTTCAGTTATTTCATTACTTTTCTGTGGGATTTTTTATCAGTGTAGCTCTTGGGTTTAGTTCTGTGTTTGTTCTCTTTGCAAAAGGAATCTGATGTATGTGTTAGTTATTGAATACTTCTGATGTGCTGGAACCTGTGTTGTGCTGTTCTTCAGTGCTGGGAGTTTGCTAATAGGTCAGAATGGTTTGTAACTCCTAAGTCATCAATATGAAAAAAACATCAAATAAGATGTAATGAAAAAATGGGTTCAGCTCTGATGCAGATAACAAAGCGATGGCTTAAATATTCAAGCAGTAACAAGTCAAATGCCAAGTTTGTAACATGATAATTCAGCTGGGCTCACGTTTGTGACAGCTCTGCAGAGGTGAAGAATGGTTCTTGAGGAGGATTTTTTTTCTTTCCTCTTTGCAGCGACAGCTTCTGTTCTCCCATGGGTCGGGGGGTGGGGAGCTCTTTCCAGCAGCTGCACAGAAACCTGTAAGTGCAAAGATGGCCCAGATTCGCTGCTGAAGCTTCAGGCAGAGTTCTGCTGTGTGTTAACACTTGGTCCATGTGATGCTGTTTGACCGGATAAAGCATCTCCATCATGTGCAATGTGTGACACTACATGAATACATATTCTATGTGTAGCTAACAGAACTGTTTCTCCTATTTAAAAAATGTCTCTCCTATATTAGAGATGATTCTGTGCCTCCACTGTGGTCCCTTAGTGCAGAAGTTCTAATGCCAAAATTAAACCTGGTCAATATATCAGGACCATGCTGCAGACATTTCATAGTTTGGTGCTTAACCTTTGGGTAACTAAAATTATAAGTGTTATAATACTTTCCTTCTGTAAAAATGTGGTATTCTGTATCTTTCTGTCAGTATATTATTTGATAAATGCTAGTGTGCTCTGCAGAGTAATTAAGGGATGACTCTGAGTAATGAGCTAGTTTAAAGTACCATCTACGCAAACTCCAAGCATACCTGTACCTTTGCCTCTTTCTGGTCTCTTGGTATCCCTTGGATATCCCTTAGGATACCTTTATTGTGGATAAGTTGGTTACCTGTTGGTAGCTCTGTGTGGTCTCCAGGTGCCCCCAACCAGTGGAAAGGGAAGACCAGAGATACATGAACCATCTCACAAAGTTTCTATTAAAGTTAGAGTGTCAGGATGTGCTTATGGGATGCAGCAAACGTGCAATTGCAGCTTAAGTAGGTATATGAGAGCTTTAACCTACCCCCTGTAGATATGGTTGCACTAGAGTAGCAACAGTCTGAGATTTTTATGTGGGCTAGCTGCCTAAATATTTACCAAAGGTCTGTATGATTTCCTCTGCCTCCAGTGTCAGTGCTGAAGCTTATTGTGATTACACCCTTAATGATAAGTGTTTGAGTTTGAGTTAGGCTTTCCTTTATGTTTAGGAAGAGAAAAGGAATAATGTGTATTCTCCCAGCAGAATACAGATAATTTTCAACTTCTCTTGACCCTGGTGATCAAGTATATTCTGCTTTTATCTTAGCATTCTCCAGGGCACCAGTCTGAAGCCATGAAACACATGATCTGAAACGTTCTCCCTGTGTTGGTCTAGAGGCAGCTTTCAGAAGAGTCTCCCTTCCTTTCCCCATTAGGCTGGCATTCTCTGGAGTGGTGTCCTCTGTTGTAGTATGACATAGGAAAGCACCGTGACAAAGGAAGATGAAATATTTTTAGTGTGTGCTCCATTAATTTTGACAATTCAGATTTGTTTGTGCTTTTTATATGCCAATGTGTGTATTTCTAGATATGTCAATATATATGTAGAGACAATGTGTGGGGTTTTTTTAATATGTCACTGTCTTTTATGGAGAACATCTGCTATGAAATTGTTAGAACAATATGCAATGGTGCTTTTAAAAATTCTAGTAGTTACTGTGTACCCAGGCAGTTTAATAAACCAGTAAAAGATTCAGTAAAAAGAAATCAGTAAAAGATTTCAAATGTAGTTGAATACTCCACTCAGTTAATGACACTTGCTGTTTGGAATTTCAGCAGTCTTAACGTGTCACATATTATAGACTGTAATGGTGTGACCTTTTCCTTAAATTTTCATAGCAAGAGGCTATGAGAAAGCCATTAGCTTTGGAGTTCTGAATCTGAAAAATTCATAATATAGATAACATAAATGCAAGGCTTGCATGTGTGTGTTAAAATAGTAAATGGGTTAAAGTAGCACAGGCATACTTAGTACTGTGTTGGCATAGTTTTCCCCTTCAGATGGTAGTTTGGAATGTGAAGCCTCTTCCTATATGTGCTGTAGCAGAGCTCAACTCTAATGTCACTTATAGGAGAAATTTAATACAAGCAGCTTGTGCAGAACTGACCTGCTGCCATGGTAGCATGTAATATATTTAGCATGCATGTGTCTAGTAACCATGTGATCATATACAAGTGAATAAAACAGTGAAGCTCTCAAAAGTTAATATTTCTCGGAATGTTTTCAGAGTTCTGTTAGTTGAATAAAATGTTATCAAACTATTTAAAGAGACTCAGTTCGTAACTGAGATGTAACCAACACAGCATGTGGAATGCTACAACAATGTCTCTGCATATCAGGGTAAAAGAGACAGAATTCAAAAGTAGTTGGATTTTTTAATCCATCATAATATTTTTAGTGTTTTATTTGGGTTTTTTTGGCAGTTACGGTTCAGTTTTCTGCTGCCACGATGACTGAAGATTAAATTTTAAATGAAATCTGAAAATAGCAATCTGATCCTCAGGTACTTAATCTTTAAGAAAATTCACAAATGTAAATTTTGGCAGTGCTGTGATATTGTCAGAATTTCTTGGTATCATCTGTGCCTAAAAGCTAAAGTGTCAGTTACATGCCTTCTGCAGATTTAACAGGACACCATTTGGGAGATGATAAGCGGGGAAGAGTGACATACATAAGTCCTCTATCAAGACAACATTAAAAAGTGGATAATCTCTTTAATGGAATATAATCTCGCTTATGCAAAATCCTAATAAAATTTAATATTTTCGCTGCTGGTTTGTGCAGAAAGTGTGATGTTGATGTTGGTTTACAGTTTTGGGTTTTTTGATGCCTTGTGCTGAGGAGAGTGAGATGACTTGGTCATTGTCTCCTGTTTTGTTACACAATCCCATTTTCCCTGTGGTAGCAGGGTGGTTCTTGCATGCCAGCTGTCAGCCCAGATGAGTAAAAACGTCCTGGGCTGGATCTAAACAGCGAAGTACAGCTTTAATACTAATATGGGACATGGTATTTCTAACAACAGGTTGCTGAAGGATTTACTTAGTCTCAGGCTTGCATGATTGCATTCCTTAAGCTTGAAGATTCAGGTGGGTTCTGATATTTTGGGAGTTCCTTTCTTTTTCGGGTCGGGTGGTCACATGTCCTGCCAGTGAGGCTCGACTGAAAGCAGAGGAATGAAGGGTTCCACCTTCCCCCAGCTGTGATTTAACATAAACATCTTCCAGCTATTAAGTTTTCCCATCTCTTCATGTTTAGAAGTCTCTGTAGGCACTTTCTTTGGGATAATGGCTTGTTGGATTTTGGGCTTCTATTGTGTTTTTCTAGATGCACTGTCATTATGGACCAGTCAGCTCCTTCAAAGATTGAAGATATTTTCTATTGATTTCTCTAGTTTTGGTAGATACTGCATTTGCAGAAAAATTACAAGGCAACCCAGTAGATTTTGTGTAGCTTAGGGACGTTCATAGTAAAGCAGCATTAAAATGTCTTAAACATAATAGAGAACTGAAATTTATTCCATAAAGCATAAGTTATGTACCTTAGCATATGGACTGTTTCTAGCCCTGCAGAGTGTGGTTGTGTTGGAAGCTATGGTTAGTCTTGTTAAGTGTTTCAAAATATCAATAATCTTCTTGCACAAGCTCCTGAGTTAATGACATATGAAAACATCAAGGTCCCTTTAGAGTTCCCATTTTGTTTTTCTGTAGCAGCCTGGATCTGAGACACTGCAAAACCACCAGTGGAAATTCAAACCTCTAGCAGAAGCTGCAGCCTGTTTATAGTGGGTTAGGTCAGTGCTATTGACAAGTATTTATTAACTTCAGTTTCATGATTTCTTTTCCTCGTGGGTGTTCTAAATAAATTCTTTTTACGAGAACTGAATGTTGTGCTAATTGATTTAATTTTCAGACGGCCAAAGAATATCATGTGCATCCTTGAAAGACCTTCCCTTAAGGTGAAATCCTCAAAAGTGAATGAAAATCAGTTTCTTTTTAATGCATGTTTGAATCTACTAAGTTTAAAAAGCCAGATCTGTGTCTTTATTCTGTGCTGTGTGGCATCAAATTGGATAAAATGTCACAGATAAAACTTCCTACAGATGAACTTACTGTTAACTCTTTCTGCTGCTCTCCTCTGTCACAGTTTTCTCCTGCTTTTGAGGACTTGCGTCCCTTTAGTGCCTTTGTTCCAGCTGTATGGGGTGAGCATCTTCACTGAAGGAGTTGGACTCATTCAGAAAAGAACCAAGCAGTGAGACTTGAGAACATCACACCTCTATATGGAAATTTTAGGGGATATTACCTTCCTGTTCAGGAATATTTTGGCTTCTGTTCCACCTACTGAAAGAATTAGGCAAGGGCACCCATTTGGACTGAAAGGAGATTTTTGAATCAGAGAATTCACTGGATGGCCTGAATAATTCTTCCTTTCCATGCCCAAACTGACATCTTGCAGCTAATGCAGATGGAATGATTTGGCAGTAACAGGGTGTGAGAGCAGAAGTCTTAGTTTAGTCTGTTTAAACCAAAGCTCAGTGCTGCTTTAAATGTTATTCCTGTGCAATAGACCTGGTTGGTGCATGCAGATCTCTTACTGCACGGTGATGGTGGCCTTGAGATTTTATGTGCTATTGTTTCTGATGTGGAATACTAAAGGGCTCGTGTTATTTTGGGTGAATGAAGCTTACAAAGAGGAGT
The DNA here is from genome assembly GCA_013400975.1 of Atrichornis clamosus. NCBI lineage: Eukaryota > Metazoa > Chordata > Aves > Passeriformes > Menuridae > Atrichornis > Atrichornis clamosus. The sequence goes on from WBMZ01000760.1 coordinate 118,098, forward strand.
GCCTGCCACCTCTAAAGGCTTGCTGAGGTTGTTAATCAGATATTACCATCAAAATGAAGTATATTCAGTGGTAGACAAAGAGGAAGGAAATCTACCAGAAGCTAGAAGGAAGAATCTCCACAAGTTTTGATTGATGTAACATGTTAAGAGTGGTGTCTGCTAGAAGTACAGGGTAAGCTTGTTCTGATTCCTATCTTCCTTTGAAAGCAGGCAAATGTTTATAGTGTGGAGGATGTCTCCACCCCTCCCTCAGTGAAGCTGTGTGCTGGAGAAACTGATGACACTGGATGTTGGTGAATTCTTACGAATCTAAACATAGCCCATAATCATAGGTGTGTCTGTGCAGGGGTAAAAATGTATGAGCTCCAGATGAAATAATAAGATCAAGTTTGGAGAACTAGGTCCAACTCAGTGCTCAACATTCTGGGTTATACTAAGAAGTCTTTGTTTCAAATCTCAGTTTAAAAATCTGCTAGCTTGGCAGCAGGATGGAGTCTGCTAAAAAAACAGCTAGCAATCTGTGGTTTGTCTGAATGCAGAGAGTGAATTGCTGGAAAGATCCCTTTCTCCCAGTGGGAAGACAGAATTTTGTAGTCATAGTGTTTTGTTTTCAATTTTCTTTAAGCAAGTCTGAATGCATTTCCTTACAGCTTCTGTAATCCTACCTCAAAGTAGAGGATAGGAGAATTGAGGGAAAAGTAGAACTCAGTCATCAATACAGTTTCTTAATTAAAATCCACTCTACTAATTCCAATTCTCATGTGCTGTCAGGAGTCTCGTGTATTTTGGCATACAGCTGTTCCAGTGTTTGCTCTAAGTTGGCTGTTTAGTTTTTATTAAGCAATGCGTGGCCTCACGTGCAAGACTTGCAGAGCATCATGTGAGAGCATGACAGGATGGAATTGGATGCTGAAAGTTTCTTGCTGCGTGATTTGTAGCCAGGGTTAGAGCTCTGTTGCTGTATATCTGTGTTGCAGTGAGGTAATTCGGGTTCTCAGGGTGGTGTAGGAGAGAAGATATGTTCAAGGGTACATCAGTATTTGAGGGGAAACACACTTTCAGTAGAGGCCAAAGCAGCAATAACAGAGATGAACAGGCCCGAGTTCTGCTGTCCCTTCTAGGCTGTGTCTTTGCTGAGGCAGGTGAAATTGGAGACCAGAGCACTGCTATCTGCTGTTTGCCAGCTTGCTGTCAATATTTATTGCTTCAGCTGCTGCAAAGCTTCCAGTCAGCATGTGAGAAAGAAAGACTGCTTTAATGTCCTGAAGGCCCAGAGTACTCAACAATGAAGTTTTTTAAAGATGAGTTAAGATTTCTTGCAGGTGCAAGAATGCTTCTCAGCAGGTTCTTGAAAGCTGTGTATAAACCGTGTGTCAATTTGCTATGGTTCATTTTTTGTTCCTGTAACTCCATATAATCATGTTCACAGGTTATTTAGCTGGAATGAGTAAAATGAGATAATGTTAAGTAATTAAGTTAGCATCTGATTCTAGTACACAGAATCCCCTTTCATGACTGTATTTAATATCTAATATCTGAGTGGGTTTTTTCTTAGATAAATAAGTACATAGGGTGTTTTTCAGAAAGACAAAATCTTTATTATCATGCCAGAAAGGAACAGAAGAGATTGCAGATTCTGTCATGTGTACTCTAGTGATACTGTTAGATAAAGAAAAAAGATTTTTGTGTCTAAATAAGACCATCACTTCACATGAGGGAGTTTAGCACTAGCTTCAGCTCACTTCTCCAAGCTCATGGGTTGACTGAGGTGCCTGAACTTACACACTGCACACTTTGAGCTACCTGAACTCCAGGCAGTATCCAGGTATGATGGTGGAGTGCAACTGCTCTTACCACAATATACCTTCAAGAAGTCACTCACAACTGACTGCTGTGTGTTTGCTTTACAACCCAAATATGGTTCCTAAGGGCTCTTAGCTAGGTTTTTATCAGAGATGAAGACGACAGCATGGGTGGAAGGGATCCAGAAGTGTGTGTGAAATACTCACTGTTTTGTGTAATTTTACGAGCAGGTTTCAATCACTGATGCAATAATTAAATGCTGAGATGTCCACTCTGACCATCTAATAGTGCAAGAGATCATGCAGTCTTCTCTTTTGAAATGCTTTCAGGGCTGCTTCTCGGTGTTTCTGGCAGTTTCTGTTTTTTCATTTTTAATGCATAATTGCAGGTCTGGATGGCCAGCTATATTTACAGTCTGATTCCTGATGGATCCTGGTTATTGTCAGGTCTAGGCAGTCATTGCATCAGATACAACTTGGCCAACTAAGTAGTGAAGACAAAGATGTCTCCCTTATAGTTTCAGACAGCTCACGTTTGCATCTAATGTTTCATGTTAAAGGTAGATGAATACTTTCTCAAATGTAAGAAGTTTTCAGTAAGGGAAGTCTACAACAATCTGAACGTGTCTGGGCTTCTGCGTCAGATTCCTGGCTACTTAATGCAATTGTGAAAATAGGTCAGGTGCCATTCAAATACATTAAGATCCAAATTCCTGCAATACTTTGTTTTTCTCAATATTCCTTGCTCTTGTAGGGCTCTTCAGTGATATAATACATTATAGTAGTTTATCAAAAGGACTTTGTATATTTGTGCAGATCACTTAAACTGGGTCTTGCCTGGGTCCTTTTCTGGCCCTTCACTTAAACTTCTGTCAGCTGAATCTTCTGATTCAGACCTTTTTAGTGGCTCTCTTCATGTAAGACGTTTGTCAGGGTTTGTTGACAGGAAGAGAAATTGAGATATTTTTGAAGTTTTGAGGATTTCTGTTTTTAATACAATAATGGGAACAAATGGTTGAGAATTCTCTCTTCTATTTATAGTCATTGAGTATTTCACTCCAGAAGCTGTTGGATCAAGATATTTGAATACATGGTTGCTGTCTACCACTTGAATCACATAGCTTTGCTGTGAAGCAGTAATGTTACTTAGGGTCAAACAACTTAATTTCTCCATTTGCAGCAATCTGCAAGAAAGAGCAAATGGTAAAATCTAATTACTTCACCTGTCTTGCAGGTAAAACAAGTAATAGAGTTACTGTAGCATCCTGAATTTCAGCTTATCAACCAAACCGTATTAACCATGTATGCTCGTTTCTTGCCATGGCTAAGAAAAAGTAGTTTCAAAGTTTGTTTTAGAACTGGGTTTCTTTTTGGGGAACAGTTTATATTTAGAGATTAGTTCTTACCTGAAGAGTCAGTGTGCTCTTACAGTGTAGTTTAAGTGACATTTTTGCAAGAGAATCCAAGTGGCTTGGTTAATCTTAGTGCTGTGTGAGTGGCCAGACTACCAGACAATCTGCCAAAAAAAGAAAAATATATGTAGAAGTGGAAAACATTCTGAATAATATTTTTGCTGCTTTTCTTGGTAGAAACTGACTTTATCACAATAAGTTTAGTGCTGGGGTGTGTATCCTAATGTACTAAACTTCTGGTTTTAATTTCTTACCCTGTACTTGATTTGGACAGTTTTAGCTTGGGATTGATTTTAAGAGTAGGGACATCCAAATGGAGGCCAGTAACACTGTTGAGATGCAGTATTTCCACTTGGATGAATAAAATGTTTTGGACTATAAGGAATTTCATTCTAGGTTGCTTTTAAAAGTGTCTGCTGACATTGGAGAGCTCTTGGGTGTCAGCTTCTTGACTGTGGTGCCCAGCACCATTTTCTCCAGCTCATTGATGTTTCCCAGGTTCTGCCTGCATGTAATCCTTTTCCAGTATGTCACAGCTGAGGTGTAGCTGAGTGGATTCACCTCACTTGTACATTATTTTATTATTTGCTACCTGTCTGCCTTGGATTCTGAAACATTGAGATTACAAAGAAACTGGCTCTGTGCATGTCTGGAGAGGACCTGCTCTGTGATCTGCTGTAGCTCCCGCAGCAACGCTAATTGTGGTTTATTTTACTTGAATATTATAGGACTGTTTGCTTAAAACAGTGCCAGAAAGGGAATAGTACTTTGAAATGTGGTTTTAATATCTTAGAAATATAGTATAGGTCTTTAAAGATTTTTATTTAGAAGTTCGAACTGGTGGTGTATCTGAATTTTAAAAGCAGAGATTGAGTTTTGAACAAAGGCTGTGGCAGCCACAGAGAAAGAAACTTGCCACTAATCTTTGTTAGAAACACGTAGGCGTCTTTATGGTTTGCTGAGTGTCTTTCTGAGGCATGCAGGCTGCTTGAAGCATTATGTTGTCGTGTCTGTCTGGTTTATAATTGTTGCACTTCAACAATATGACTGCATGCTGTCATTTAATCAGACATCGAATAAATTATCAAGAAAGCTTTCTGGATAATTGTTCAGTGATTTAAAGCTTCTTATAGATCATTGATGTGTGATCTCTCTTGCATTTGTTCTTGGTTTTTCTGTCCTATTCCTTTTAAAAGAGAGGAGTGTGTATCATGTGGAATCCTCTGGAAGACTGGAAGTGTGTATTGGTAAGAAAGAGAAATGGTGTGGAGACTACCTGCAATAGCAGGTAAAAAAAACCCCAAACAAAAACCAACATAAATGGGAGTTGTGCAAGAAGCTGGGAGCCTGTGGCTTGTGCAGAGCATGAAGAAAAGCTGATCTCTAGCATCAGGAAGAAGCAGATAAGTGAGGATGAGCTAAGCCTTGGGAAGATGTTTCCCAAGTACAAAATGGGAGCATACGGTGCTCTGCGTCACAAATCCACTGTTGACTGAAGCCAAACTTGGAAGCCAGAACCCATCTTGCAAGGGCACAATGTGCAAGGAAGAATTTTGTTTATAATCCTTCTATTTTCCATTCTCTCATCTACTCACATTTGTCCCTTGCTGAGAACTTCAATAAAATGTGACATTGTTAGGTTTGAAGCCTGACTTGAGGAAGCTTCTGTAGGACAAGGTATAAGCAGAACCACAGAAAGCTCTGGCTGCCTTCATATCCCATTACATTCCTGAAGTCAGCTGTAAGTGTTTTTGATTGCTGTAATGTTTGTTCAGGAACATGTGTTGAAGTTGCTGTCCTGTGGCTGTTTGTTGTATTACCTCAGCAGTTTGTACTTCACAGGCACAGTGGACAGTTTCCCTCTTCGTAAAACGTAACAAAGAATTACTAGAAGTTACTCACTAGTAATGTTCAGAACTTTACAGAATTTTAGAACTCTTGCTGCAAACCAAAAAAATCAGTTTGCTGAAGTATCAAATTAGTACGATGTTCTAGATTAGGTAAACTCTGTGTTAAATAAGATTACCTCATAATTTATGTTCTGATTTTTTTTTCCGGTAGGAGAAAGTAAAAGACAGATGCAAATGCATTTTATCTACGTCTTTCCTAAGGAGAAATTGGCTATGGTTCCTACCCTTGCCTTGGAAACTGTGCCAGTTATACAGCAGTCAGTTTTAATATACTGAGCACAGACACTGTTTTACCTGACTGGAGAATTGCTTCTTTGGCATTTGCTACAAGAACAGTGAAGTGCAGCCTGCAACATTTGAATACAATTTTAAAGAGAATATTTGAAGGATAAGAGTAGTAGATCTCATAACATTGCCCTACAGTATGTGCTGTGTTATGAGTATTTTTTTCTGCTTGTCTTCATTTCTGTATGTTTTAAATCTTATGTCAGGATGCTGCTTGATTTAGCTCAGTTGGCACCTTGTTTAATTTTGAACTGTGTGTAAAAGTAGTGCCCTGTATTTGTGCTTTTCTGATGTCACTTTTGGGTGTTTATTTTTTCTGCAAAACAGTCTAGCTGTGTGATGTGGTTATGAGAAGTCAGAATTTATATAGATGGATATTTTTGTCTAGTTTTGGTTTATGAATGTTCAGTTCTTTACATGTAGGCTAGTTGTTGAGGTTCTAAATGATTGTAAAATTATTGTTGCCCCGAAAAAAAAGCACACACAAAGAACCTGAGTACTCCTCAGAGAAGATAATCTACTTAAATCATGTTATTGGAGACAGAAGGAAAAGCAGTGCTCTGTATGGATTAGGATGTCCATATAGAAATGCCAGGAACCTGAATTAAGTTCACTTGGACATGTTGTTGCTTATGTTTAAAGTGCTGCTCCCACTGAATTTGGCCTGGCACGACCATGTTAGGAAAAAATCCAGAGCAGACCTTTAAATTTAATTATCTATAAAAGGATGAAAATGATGAGTGACCAAATATACAAAAAAAAACCCCCCAACCCAGGTGATGCAGCTTGTCTAGAATTGCATAGAAATGTGGCCTTAATTTAGGACTTTACAGCTGAATTCTGTTCTAGTAACTGTGAAAACATCTCCTGTGTCTGTACAGTGAGGTCTGGGGACAGCAAGTGCTCCGTGTGCTCTGCTGATTTCCATAGAGATAAACATAGAAGTGACAAGTGGGGCAGAGGTGTTGTGAGAACTCGGAGATAATGAGCTACACCTTTGCCAGATGCACGTTGCTATGCAAAATAAGATTATCTGTATTCTCTGATCTATTGATAAACTTAAGTTGAGATGGGAGAAGTAATGAGCCAAGGTAGCAGTAATTGAAGCTTGAGTGTCACTGCTGTAACTGATGAAATATAAAGACTTCTGGAAAGAGATTTCCCAATGATATTATTTTTTCTTAAAGCTGTGACTTAACGGTGTGTTAAGTGTTATCTAAAGATGCATCAGTGAGCCTGAAGAACATTAATGAAGTATTAAGGTGTTGCAAAATCAGAAAATTCCATTCTGGTTGGTAAATACATTAATAGGAAACTGAACAGTCCTGTATACGTATTTTATTCTCTCTTATTGTAAGATGAAGAAAAATATTAAAATGAACCTTTTAATTGATCACACTATTAGGTGTTTGTTGTTTAGTTAATCATCAGTGCATGTGAAGGTGTGTGTTCAGCTGACTCTCACCTAATCATTAGGCTGCCTTTAAGGAAAGGAATTTATTTTCCCTGCTCAGAACAGCAGCGAGGTTTTGATGATCCCCATCCCACGATGAATATAAAAAATTCATTTCATGGGATTTTGTCTTTTGTAAAGGAGAGCTTTTGTGGCATCTTTTTGTTGTGGATCAAATGGTTTAGAATTTAAATCCATCTTTGGTAGACATGTTCTTATCAGCGTTTTGGGAGGTACATCTGATGGCTCCCTTCGTTTGAGGCAGAAAGGGGTTTTAATAACACGACATGTGGCTCTGTGCCATTTTTTTGGCCACATGATAGTTAAGTTCCACAGCCATTAGAGATTCACGATAAGGTTGAGGCAAATGTTTTTGATCTTGAAAGCCATTAAATGTGCTGTATATGTATATTTTGTGTTAGGAAAGAAATCTTCCTTCTGTTGCTTATAATGCACAAATGTCTAAGAGTTTAAACCCTGAGTTTAAATGCTTTTAAGTTGCACTTTGAGCTTGTCATTGTGAAAGATATGAAACATCAGTTTTAAACTAATTAAATACCTGCAAATGCTCTTCTGTTTTGTTACATAACAGTCATATCTAAACTTTAATTTAGATTTCTGCATCTAATTCATTAATTTTCCAAGAGCTGTAAATGGAAAAAAAAGGGAGGATTTATCTGATCAAAAGTTCTAAAATAGTGATCAAACTGACATAGGTGTTGTAAAAGCTATGATTCATTCACTAGGAAATAAGTCTTTTTGGCCTCAGCTTTTAAGTATTGGGTTTTGTTTTGTTAGCAGTGTCCCGAATCATCTTTGTTTGTGGCTATTTTTGTATACCATGGAAAAGTCGCTTCTTTCAACAAATTACATGATAAATTAGGAACAAGTTTCTTGAGAAACTCTCTGGAGCATGTTTTCCAGACAGCTCTTCAGTCATGCAGTTATTTTCTTAATCTGTTTGTAGAAGTCTGGCAAAAGAATTCTTGTGATTACTTAATGGTTTACATTCTGCTTGTATCTAAAATTGGATTTTAATCCAGTATTGAAAGTTTAGGTCTCTTTCTGTGGTCTTTCTCCACTGTTAGCTCAGCAGTTTCCAGATCTTACCTTCTAACTGTGTACTAATGTGTTTTTGAGAATGCAAGGATAAATTATTTTAGAAAATACCAGATTTATGGATGGGTATAGTTAAATAGAATTTAGTGTTACTTGAAAATATGCTGTAAATATGTATGCTTAAACAGAGCTTGATAATGGCTTTTTTGGTTCTAGGGAGTATAAATTATAAATACTCAGAATAGGATGAGACATTTTTTGGACTTAAGCAGTAGGCCAAGAAAAAATTTATAGTTAGAATATTGAATATTATCAAAAACTTAACCCACTTAATTTAAAATAACTAATCAGAGCAGAATTCCTGGGTGTCCCTGTTTCTGGACAAGGCCACATTTGTCATGTTGTCTAGGAGTGCCTGTGCTGTCACATGTGATGCTGATAGTTCTTGAAAACTGCTTTGGCAGTTCAGGAAAATCTAACTTGGAAAAAAAAGTTCATTCTAGGTGTAATAAAACTTGTTTTTAAAACAGGCATTTGCATCTTAGTTCATTTTTCATACAGCTCAGATTTCTGTTGTTCTGTTTGCAAGAAAATAGAGTTATTCCACTTCGTCTTAGGCAGCACTTAGTGCATGGGAGAGAAAGGCAGAAAAGACCGTTTTGAGCAATGGTAGATTTAAATAGGACTTGGGAGGTGCAGTCCTTCAGTAAGACAATATTATTCAAAAATACCTTGTGAACTTCTCTAATATGCTTTCAAAACATAATTTGAAAAGCTGTGTCACAAACTAGAAGCTCAAAAATAGATTTGATGTTAGTGTGGAAGCTGAGGACCATGTTTGGTTGCAGAACTCCACAAATCTTAAAAGTGCAGTTTATTTAAATTGTCTTGTGCCAAAGATGTGCGTTGTTCCTCCCAGCTGAAAGAAACAAGTGTTTTATGATGCATAAAACCAGAATATCAATAAAGAATTGTTTATGGCTTCCTGTTTTTTACGTTATCCCACTTAAAAAAAAAAAGTAATTTTGGCTAAGGGTTGTATTATTGTTTTATAACAATGCTTGTGTATCACTTGGTGGCTGAGGACCTTGAAGCTGTGAGGCCACTCTCATTTACTGTGAGGCTCTGCTTGGATGGAGAAGAATGGCTTCTAAACTGAGGATGGAAAAAAGATTTATTTCCTAAGATTGTGGTGCAGCAAGTAGGGAGAGATAAATGACAACATGTACCCTTGTTTTGGAAGGAGAACTGTGCAATTGTTTTACAATTATATCTGACATTACTTCCAGCAGTGTATGATGACAGGGCTACAAAAATGTGGCTGTAGGAAAGAGTTCTGTTACAGATTTTGCACACCTCTGCAAAAACCCCAGCAAGGATCTCAGTGTGGTCTCTGTTAAGTGCAAACATAAAGGTATGTTAAAATCTCTCTGCTGGAAATTTTAATTTTCAAATCTAACCTCCAAGTGGTAGCAGTGAGTTTTGGAGCAGGGCTGGTAGAATGTCTGGAGGACAGTGATAACATCTCATGGATCTGAACGTGTGTCAGTGCAGAGTCAAATCCAAGTGAGTATATTTTGTGTAATTAATTTGGGGTTTAGAAAAAAAGGTGATTGGAATTATATACTTACTTTTGATGGGTTTGCATCTCTTTGAGGTTCTGAAGAACATGTTCTTCTCTCTCACTACTGGACAGTGAAATGGAGTCTGAGGATCATGTTTGACCTTGCTCCACACAACCCTCTAACCTTTAGATGAATTATCTTGGTGAGGACATTATTTGACTCAGTTTTTTTTCTAGCTGCTTCTGGTTAGCACAGTGGGGCAGGGAGAAGGGACACTGACACTTTGTAAGTACTGTGGAAAAATGAGATACTCTGTTACCAACCTTGCTGATGTACAACAGCCAACATGTGGTGGTGGGCTCATCTCCGTGTTGCTCTGAAGGGGAATTTTTGTATTCTGGTCAGATAAGTGTGCAAAGTGTTAAAGTAACCAGGAATTGTGCAATTCAGCCATGATTTGGGTCCAGTCTGTGCCCATCAGTTCATGTTTAGGCACCAAACCCACAAAAATAGCTGCACAGGCTCCTTTAACACTGGAAAAAGACCTGTTAGTCTTGGTTTAGTACAAATTCTTGTCTGCTGTTTAGTGAGCCATACCCAAGGCCTGTGTAAGATGCATCTCTGCAGATCTGTGTTTTCATGCAAATGATCTGACGTCAGGACACTCATTTCTTTGTGTGCATTGCAGTAAATGAGCCGTGAGGAGACGGGGACTGTCAGATGTAACCTGTAACCATGGTGGTGAAATGGAAGTTTCAAGAAAACAGAGTCAGAGGGAAATGGAAGGAAATTAAATGGAAGGAGTATAATTCTGACACAGTTTTTCCTAACCTGTTCTGCCAGGAGGCTTCCAGACCTTGTGCAGTTTTGCACAGATATAATGTGTTTCCACTGAACCCTTGAAAGAATTTTTTTAAATAGGTCAAATACAGTTTCCTTGCTTTAAAGTTACATTTCTCTCACAATTTATGAAACCATAAGCAACCTTGACAACAAACTCAGATGAGCTCCTGAAAATGTGCAGTTGTGAGGGTATATTTCTGCATGTGGTTCTGTTGTCTGTCAGTAATTAGTGTGCTGTTTTCACATGTTTTGGGGAAGGGAATAAATCCAGAAAATTTGGAATAGTTTACTTTTAAACAATAAGAGAGGCTATGGCTTGGACAACTACAAATACAATTTTTCTTGCTTTTATTGCAAGCTGACATTATTTTCTGTTTGAAGCTCATAATGAAGCACATGGGATTTTTTCCTTCTTTTTCGCTGCTTTGTTTTGTTTAGTAGATGCCTGAAATCCTTCTTTAAAACAAAACAATTTTTGCTTCTGCGTGTCCATGCAAGTAGTGTGAAGCAGTTTTGGCACCTGTAATTGGATTCTGTCACTTAAGGAAGTAGAAGTTTACCTTCATCAAGGTTACCTTGTGTTAGTTTCACATTTACTTTCAGATACAAATGTGTCTTGATCTTCATATATATCTATATATATCTGCAAGTTTTTCAGTATTTGGGCAAAAGTTTGTTGATAATCTGGATGAAATAGCTTCATGAATTAAGAATTTCACCTGATGTATATTCGTAACTCAACTATGATTTAGCAAAATTAAAACTTTGCTAGTTACATTTCTGATGTAACCCTATAGTGGACACAGTCTTACCTCTTACCTTACATAGTTGTGTTGCTAGTCAGGATAGAAAATAAAACCACAACTCTGACATGATCAAGGATGAGTAAAAGTGGCTCCCATGAGAAATGTAACGTGCCTTTGTGCCTGGCAGTAACTTCCCATTGGGATGATCTGAGCACGCATGAAAAGTGCCTTTTTTACTGCACAGTTTCCTCTGATTCTGCAGTTGTGTCAAGGTCCTTTCTACCCTGAGCTCAAGCCAAACTTCTGTTTCAATCCTTAGCTTTGAAAATCACCTTGTCTGTGACTTCAGAATGACAGGGATGCTGCACCTCGGAGCTGGGCTGCCTTTGGCAAAGCCGTTTCCAAGCCAGGTTTCTGGTGTCCATGGCAACCTGTGGGAGAGGGAGGAGAGCCTGGACCCGGACTGGACAGGCATGCAAATAGGAATCTGGAATTTCTAAGTGAGAGGAGTGTTTAAGGTTGAAGAAAGTCAGACCTGAGATGGGAAGGAACAGTGAACTGTCATAAATGGGAAATTGCTGGAGACATTTATGCCTAATAGAGCATCCTCATTGTAAAAGACCTGAAATGACACCCCAAAGCTACAACAAAATGTTGGTGAAAATTGCTGTCAGTTTTCCCATTTCCATATGTGTGATGGTACATAGAGCAGATAATAGTGTTTCCCTGATACTGTTTCTTCCATCAGCTCGCAAAAAGCATTTGTACAGCTCTTACTTTCTATCCTTAAGTGTATATGTTGCATAATCTCACATCATATTTATCTTCCTCTCTCCCTCTTCTCCCCCAAGTTCCTTATTTTATTCACTGCATGGACTTGCTTTTGAGTGTGTGTTGCAGAAGGTGGAACGACTCCGGAAGTTCCTGATTCAAAAATCACTTTGCATGTGCAGAGCATGGTTTAAAAATACTGTTTTTAATACATGCTTATTCCATTCCTGTGTTCTTCCTTGACTTCCTAGTGATATTTGCTAGTAGCCACAGTTAAAATGCTGCCCCAGATGGATCTTTGGTCTCGTGTGGTGGCTATTACTGTGTACTAGTCAGCATGGTGAGGGCTTTTAAAAAGCAGAGGAAGGAATCTAGTATTTCAGTATTCAGATAACTGTTTCAATAATACATGGTAGCTTTAAAAAATGAAGCCACACATGAAGGAGAAAGAAAATCTTAAGTGCTGGTTAGAGACCCTTTGATTAGGTATGTTCAAGGGATGCAACCAGACTTCTGCGGAACTGAATTTAATGTGTGATCATAGCATGAGCTGAGAAGTTTTTTTAGAAATAAAAATGGAATAAATTTATATGCCAGCTGTTCTTTCCCTGTGAAATATTTGCTCTGTGCTATTGGTTGTATAGAGGTGGTTCATCTGGTCTTTGATAGCTGTTAATTACCTTAGCAGCATCGTGGAAGAAGTTTTTTTTCATAAAGAAAACAAAAGTAGTGCAATGCTGATGCATGTTTTCAAGTGTTTTGCCTTATAGACAATGTCTAGTGGCTATCCTTTAGACCAATGCACATCATACTGTCTCAGTGTTGATTTGATTTTAAATTGCATGAAATAGTATTTCTAAATACTGTTGGGCATTTTGTGATGTTTTTCTAAAGCAGTCCTTTGTTGCTGTCAGGTAAATAGAAAATGACATCCCTTCATTTTGCGATGTTCCTTCACCTCTGTTTTTTTTTCTCCCAAGAACATCATGGCTGTAAATTGAATATATTGTGAAGTGCAGCCTGTGACTAATCGCCTCTTGCTGTCTCTGCTTATTAACTGTCTGATGGTGATGTGGTTGCACCACTTTCTACACATGGCCTCGAGGGTATGGCGTGGTGACACCCATATTAAAATATGCAAGGCTTGATTTCAGAAGATGTTTTGGCGTGGAAAGTTAGAGAGGTTATCAGCTAATCCTTGGGCTGGTTTTACCCCTTTTAAAGAGTATTAGGTGGTAATAGGACAAGTAAGGTGTGCCTGTTTCATGTTTATACATTCTAGTATACAGTTGATGTTCTAGAAGTGATTTATTTTAAATTGTTCTCCAGTTTTCTTCAACTAATGTTACCCTACAGTTCAAGCAGTATGTCTGCAATATGGCTTAGCAATTATTTTCTTTTACTAAAAATGCATTTGAAGTTTGTTAAAGATCAGGTAACTCAGTGCAAATTTCAGTGTGGTGGCACACTGGCATTTCAAGTTGCCTGTGCATTTATCTTGGTGAACAATATAACAGTGGAACGGGTACTGGACTGGAAATGGGTATTGGCAGCTGTGGAACTTAAGGTTATTGTAGAGAGAGGAACTGTGTTAATGTCTTAATTCTTCACTGGTGTCTTGCTAATCATGAAATCACTTTGTTGCAAAACTTCTCTGTGGTCTCTTTTAGGTAAAGGCATTCCCTCTTTACTTTTCCCTCTTCCCAATAGAACCCCAGATATAGTCCCACAAAATGAGATACGATTTAGCTTAGGAACAGAAACTTGATGTTCTGATGGCTTTATTTCATTATTTTTAAGATAATTTTACAAGAGAAATACGAAACACAAAGTGTTTCTTTACCAGGTTTCCTAAAATATTGAATGGAGTTTACCAAAACTTGGTAGATGTTTGAAACCTCAGATAACTAAAGGTCTAAAGCTTAGGGTGATGAGCACCACTTCTTTGACGACTGTATTTTTAAGGCATCCAGTTGAAAATGTGTGAAATTATTGGTCATTTTAAGTCTGTAGTTGTAGGTAGAGCACAGCAAACCAAGTGGAGTTTGTTTAATGGGAAGCGTGTGTAGTATAATATCTTACTAATGAAAATACTTGTGCATCATGAAATTTCAGTGATAAGTCATGTTTTTTGGCTCCACAGGTTTTTAATGATTCTTCCTTATTAGTAATTTGTAAATGATTTTTTCAATTTTTTTTAGGTGCTTATAAGAAGAAATAGGAACTGTTTCTCAAGCTGAAGACAACATAAAAGAAAACTGTATCATGTGTTAGAATACTGAAGAGGGACATTTCTTGGATTAGTTTATTTCTGGATTGCTAAGCAAAAGAAAGAAGAGGCCGAAAATGGGGAGGAAGAAAATACAGATCACAAGAATAATGGATGAACGGAATAGGCAGGTGAGAAACGAGGGTTGCATGAACAAGTTCATCAGTAATCTTAAAAATTAATGGAAATTTGAATACATTCATCCTAATTCAGTGTTCTAAAGCAGAGCTTTGTCTTCATGTATCTACAGATGCCCTTGCCAGAATATGAATAAGAAATCCCAATGATTTTATGACTGTTGGAGGAAAATTTGTTACTTTTAAGTAATAACTATTATTACTTTAAATCAAATTCAGAATTGCTGTTCCTATTTAAATGGTACCCTAGCCTGTACTATCTGTAGACTAGAGGAGTGTTTTTGAACAGACACATCACTTGATCTGATAACTACTAGGAACACTTGCTACTGAAGACAGGGAAAGGATGAGAAATTCAGAAAGGATCCGGTAAAGGTATTTGCTGCAGCACTTTGACAGAGGAGTTTGAAGTAGCTGTGGACAGTGATCTACAGTGCTTTGGATACAGTAATGAATTTTGTTAACATGATTCTATTTAGAAGCATTGATTCATATTTCTTGTGAGAGCTGTTTGCTACAACAGTCTTTAAAAATTGTCAGTCCAAAGGGAAGGGTGCTCAAAATCAACATTTTGGGGAAAGCTGCTCACTTGGCTGCTCGTGCCTTAAGAGAGACCAGAGCTGTGGACTTGAAAAATACCAAAGGTTGATGACTCTTGCAGTAGTGTTTCCTCTTAATTTCTAAATTGCTACATGAGGTACAGAATAAAATTTTAATTGGATACTGAAGCGTGTTGTGAGATATCTGGAAGCTACCATTTTTAAGGAAAATGATCACCGGAATGACTTAATGTGTTTAAGAACAGCGCTGGTGGCTCAGGCCGCAGGTGCCCTGGGCCAGTGGCTTTGTGCAGGGCCGGTCATAAGCAAATACGTGTGGGCTGGAGATGCACACATTACACGACCCTGTAATCCTCTTCCAGCTTTTAACTATTCTTAGCTCAGGGATTTCCTGAGCTGGATGTGGTTTCCGTATATTTAGTAACCATTAATGGATTTTTTTTGTTTGTTTTCCCCAGCCCCCACCAGTGAACTTGTTCAGTTATCCTTTGAGCCCTTAAAATGTTGCAGCATTTACAGCATTTTTTGTCTAGAATTTCCTATAGGTCTGTTGTTTAAGGAAACATCATTTTATTAATCCTTTGTCATGGTTCTGCCAATTATTTAGCTCTTGTATGGAAGAGGCAACAGTGACTCCCTATCTAGGCTGTCCACGTTGCTTATTATTCTGTGAACCTTTGCCACATTTGGTTATTTTCTCTTAAAATAAGTTTTTTCAGGCTGTCGCAGCCGTGCTTACTTAGTTGTTTTAATACAGAATTGGTTCCATACCTCTTGCTAGGTTTCTCTGAACCTTCTGGAGGATTGCTACGTTAATTTTGGTGGCCAAGGGACCCAGAATTCAGGATGCATGCAAAACATGGACTTATATAGTGCTGTACTGCTGTTTTGTTCTCTGTTCCCTTCCTGGTGTTGATTTACTTTTTTAACTTCTGAGCACCAACGTGACGTTGGGGCAGTGTCAGAATTCCACGGGACTCTCTTGCTGCTGACACATCAGCTCAGAGCCCATTGTTTTGTTTGTGAAATCAAGATTGTTTTTCTCCCTGTATCACTTTAAAGCAATGTAAACTCTGAGAAGTCTATATATAGCAAGAAAAGTATTATTGGAGTTTGGGAGAAAGCCAAGTATTGTGTTTGAACAGCTTTAATCACCCAGTGACTTTATGTTTGATGTAGATAAATGTCTTAAGTACACGTAGTAAAAGTAGATGAATTAATAACTTCACTTTAAAGATCTTGCTCTAGAACTTAAAGCATATCGAAGAGGGGGAAATTGATCCCCCTTATCCCTTTTTTTAACGAATCTGGATTAGGTTGAGCAACCTTGGTTTTGTTCTGCTTGAGATACACATATCATTATGCTTCACCCTGACTTTGCTGAGGTGGTTTTTTCTTTCAGGGGGAATTGTTTTTTTCTTTTGAATCTCCATCCCATTGTTAAGATTGGAACAAAGGAGAGGAAGAGAATCAGTGCATTTGTATCAAATTTTAGCTCACTTACACTAGTGCTGTGACTGAATCAAAACATGGAGATAAAATTCTAGGTTGTGTTTCTGGCTGGTTTTTGGTTCGAATCCTTTTGTGTCACCTTTAGTGTCTAGGAAGAGGCTTTAAGCACGAGCTTAAAAGTTGAATTAGACTTGCCTTGCCCTTTTTCTGTGGAAACTCAGAGATGAAGACACACTACATCCACTACATCTTGTTTTTAAAAGGTTTTAGAGAGATGAAGTAGTTTTTGTTAGTGGAGTCTTGTTTTTCATATGTAGAGGTATTGATGATGATTAGCCCCACTGATGTCCCGTGGTTTCGGTAGCCAGTACGTAGAATTCTAGCATACTAAAATACCCTGATGCAGTGGGCATTTATAAGGTATTTACTTTGAGATTTTTTTCATTGACCCAGGTAAAGAGGGCATTTGGGGTTTTTTTTGCTGAACAGAAAGTATTGTTCAGTTGTGTCTTGTCAGTTTTTCTGTGGCCTATATGGCTACTGAGTAGGTCACTCATGGACAAGCATTTGATGTCCTGGTTGAATGTTTAATATGAGGTTTAGGGTTTTTTGTTTGAAAAAATGAGTGGAATGGGACAGAGCTTTGCCTGCAGAACAAGTTCATAGAACTTACATGGGAAGAAAAACTCCTGTTTTGTCAGAAGCATCTTCTTTCTGAGGGGATTGTATGTGAGCTCAAAACAGAAGATATAGACCATTCCTCAGGGGGATTACCATTGTCATGAGACTGTCATTGTATTATTAATTAAGCAGCCTTATCTGCTTGAATGAGCTGTAGGACATTTATCTTCATTAAGCTGAGGAGAATCCAGTACAGTAAATTAGATATCAAAGGAGCTCAATCTTGCTGCCTTTGCTGTCTCCTCCTCACCCATTTTTTTGCTAAGCAAGATTGAAATAGTGCTGAGAATTCACTGACCTGCAATAAAGAGACATATTTTTGTTTTTGGTGTGGTCCTAAATGGCAAGGAAAAAAAAGGAGAAATTTGCAGAACTAAATCTGCTTTTGGAGTTGTGAAATGAAAACTGAGTTTAAACTAATCTCTGTGCTTTAAAGTAAGGCTTGGAGTGCTGTAATAGTGGGGTTTATCCTTAGCACTGTTCAAGCACCAGGTGAGAAGTTGATGCCAGCTGAGACTCTCACAAGTGAAGCAGCCTTACAAGAGATGAGAATTTCAGTAAAGAAATTAAGAACCCTTGTCCAGGATCCTGCTCATCCTCAGTGGCAGTAAACCTTCAGTCTTTTGTCTCATGACTTCTCCAAGTGACACGGCACACACACATCTTGTTTATGATGGTTTTTTCCTGACAAACACTAAACAGCAGTACCTCTCTATACCTCCTCATACTCAGGTAATAACCTCTTAAGTGTCTTGTAATTGAAGTGTCAGAAGAACAACAGCTGTATCTCTGCATCCTCTGAGACTGCTTATGTGGTAGGAAGAATGGTATATATTTTGTATTATTGATAGTATTAGAAAAGTGATATGCGTGAGAGAATCATATCTGGAAAAAAAAGCCTTCAGGTGTGTATACACAGAAGTTTCCCATTCATCTTCCAAAAACTTGATGTACACCTCAGTAATTAACATGAACTGTGGAAACCCAGAAAACAGGTTTGATTCTGTCTTGTGTCTTACTTCATTCCTATCTTGCAAAAGCATATTAAGTGTTGTCTGTGGGGCATGTGGATCACTCACCTGTCACAGAGGCTCATGCCTTGAGTTGCAATATGAGGGTGTCAAATACATTGATACTTTTTATCCTTAGCTGGTGTCTTGTAAAAGGAATAATTTTTAAAACCTGGGGGGTTTTTTTGGTCATAATTGATGGTAACTTTTATAACTGTTTCCTCCTTCCCCAAATGGCAGATGCTCCTTTGTGACGCTCTGTAATGGATTTGTTTCCTCACAGCTCTTCTAACTGCACAGAACAATGTTTCATGATGTTTCCAAGTGGCAGAAAACAAGTCAAAAGTATAAGTGAATCTGATTAGATGGCTTAATAGCAACAAAAGAATATTGCTTAGCTTTGCATAATTAGAAATATACTGCGTAGTAACAGTGTTACTTCCACTGATTGCTCTGTTTCTTTGATTTTATTAGAATTAAGGTTCTAAGTACCTCAGAAGAAAATATTGTGATATTGGAAAGTCAAAGTCTGTTGAGCAGAGGAAATAAAGCTAGAGTCTCCTATTCTAACTAAATCTCTAATTAAAATTTCACTCTCCTTGATAGCTATTTACCAGTGGAAGAGTTGGAGGTGTGTAATTGTTCAGCTTAGTCTAATATAGAGCATTGGGCCCTAAAAGTGGCACCAAATACTGTAGGCAGTTCTTCTGTTAAGCTACATGTGATAGTAGGAATAAATAGTGTAGGCTCAGTTGCTGTATTCCTTGATTATTGTCCTTCAAACCCTTGTCATGTGTTTTTAAAAAAATAAATCAATCATTATTCTTTCTTCTCTAGGTCACCTTTACAAAGAGGAAGTTTGGATTAATGAAGAAGGCCTATGAGTTGAGTGTACTCTGTGACTGTGAAATAGCACTCATCATTTTTAACAGCTCTAACAAACTCTTTCAGTATGCCAGCACTGACATGGACAAAGTTCTACTAAAATACACAGAATACAACGAGCCCCACGAAAGCAGAACCAACTCAGATATCGTTGAGGTAACAATTTGAAAAGACACGTCAGTCTTCTTATCTCCTTAATATTTAAATAAAATATTTAAAATATAGAGCGACATAGAGTATTTTAAGATATTTTAACCAAATGTTTTGAAGTTATTTAATACCTTGTCATAAAATGTAAACTGCTGCTTTTAGTCTGGTTTCTCTAAGGCAATAACTTGTCTTTACAGCCATGTTGTTTTCCCATCTGCCCTCCACCCCCTGCCAGTTTCTGGGAAACATGTTTGATTTCAATCACATTTGGCAATGGAAATAGAGGTGTGAAAAATGGTTGTTTTTCTGGGGAGGGAGGGGGAGAACTGTTCAACGTTTTAATCGGGATTAAAAATTGACTGGGTGGGAGTGTTAAGGTCAGAAGAGTGCCCTGAGCCTAACAGACAATTATGCTTGGCCCCTTTTCTCTTCTGAAGTAGTAGTCACTTTACCAGTCATGGATCAAATCAGCCATAGCAAAAAAAAAAAAAAAAAAGGCCAAGAAAAGAGAATCCATGGAATAAATGAACTTAATTAACTTTGTTGTCCAGTGACTGTCAATTAAAATAGCAGCAGAATGACTGCAGTTTCTGCAGTAATAGAATAACATGAATATATTTACTACAAGGTATTGGTTTCATCTACTTTTATAATGCTCAAGCTTTAAATAGAAACCCTTTTCAGTACATAATTTCTAAATTAGGTGCAGTAGAATTCAAGGATTTTCTTGGCAATTGGAGCCTTGATATACTGTAACTGCATTTCAGAACATGTCTCCAGTAGTCCTGTAAATAGACCAAAACAGGTGGCTGACTTAAGGGTTTAATTTAAATTCTGAAGTTGTCTTCTGAACAAATGCCTTGCTTTTTAGGAATGATTTCAGAATAATGATTAGCCTTGAATAGCTGAAGAGCCTATTGCCAAGGGGATCAGAGTACAGGGAGGGTACTGGTTGATCTTGTACATGAATCTTCAAGCAAAAAATCAAATTGACAAAACTGAGATACAGACAAATGCTTTATATTTCTTTCTGAGAAGACTCTCTGCTAATTTGTCAACTGTCTTTTATGATCAGAAAAAAACCCTCCCCAACTTCTGTGTTCAGCACTGAGTTCTAAAGAGAGGAATAACAGAAGCCATGAAGAGTTGAAGGCATATTACTTAGTCAGTGGATTAGCATAAATAAGGGATAGCCACTGTAGAAAAAGGGAAAACCTAATTCTTTCAGAATGAGCTTTTGATTGTGACAGATGTGAATTTGAGACAGGGATGCAAGTTCAGCTGAGTTTTGTTCTGCATCCAGAGCCTTGTTGTTATGGCTCGTAGCAATGGTGCTTCTTCACATCACGAGGATTAAGGACCTCTTCCAGAATAATTCTCTGCAAGGCTGCTTTTTTGGGGGTTCTTTTTGTTGCTGGGTTTTTTAACCCCTGTCAAGTGTTTGACCCCTGACAGTTACAAGAAAAGTGCAGTTAGTACCCCAGGGCAGATGTGCTCTGGGGGAACATGCAAGGACTCACCTGCAGATTCTTTCCAGTTTTCCTCTCTGGGCTTACTGTATTATACTAGGGTGGGATTTGGGACTTTATTCCCATTTTTCAGACATAGTGTAATGTAGGAATGCATCTTCCTATCTCTTCAGATTAGCCCTGTGTACTCTTTAGTCTGGCTCTGAAATATTTTTGGGTTTTTTTCCTTCTGGATTGATGGGTGCTTGGAGTGTGATAGATACTTAGTTACATCACCAGCATTTTGGAAACATGCTGAAAGAACAGTGTAAAATGGCTTCTCTTTATTGTAATTACGTTGAAATTCTATTTTAACAATTGAAAATTACAGGAAAAAAAAGCCTACAATCTGCCAAATTCATGCTAAAACAAATTATAAGTAATTCCAGTTTATGGAGTTACAGATGATGTATAGGTCTTGGTTTAGTAACTCACCTCCTTGAATGTGACAAATGGCATTTGTTGTGATACAGGCTCACCATAAAACTAGTCTGGACCCACTGTAGTCCTGATGTGCATGACAGGAGGGTGGATTTTCCTGTGCTGGAAGGAAAGCTAATTCCACACAGCTCCAAAGTTGTGTAAGGGAAGAAACAAATCTGCTGGTGCTTATTTTCAGTACTGGGTAGATGGCAATGTTGTAAATGATTAAGTGAAATTGATGAGACATCTTCCCCTTGTAGTTGTCTCCTGCTCAGTTTTGGCATAGGAATTGCTTTTATATGCCCAGAACCTGGTGTCTTCTGTTGCTGCTGGAATGTTTGTGAAAACATAGTGGGAGGGAGAGCACTGGCATCTTAAATGAATATTAGAAATTTTTTTTGATACATGCACTTTCGTCTTTCACTGTATGTGTTACTATAGATGGGAATGATCTCTTGTTGTCCTGAACCTATTATTTTCTAACTTTCTTGTCCCTTCTTTGTGATTTTGTTGGTCCCATTTTTCTTTTTAATTTCTGTTAATATTTCCTTGTCTTTTTTTCCCTCCCCCCCCATTCAGTTTCTAGGCAGTTTAGCCGTCAGTAAAATCTTGGCTTATCATAAAATCTTGGACTGGTTTGTGTTGGAAGGGTCTTTAAAGCTCACCTCTTTGCATGGGCAGGGACACCTTCCACTAGACCAGGGTGTTCAAAGATGCCTCCAACCTGACCTAGGCCAAGCTGACTTTTTAACCTATTTCTTGCCATGGGTTTTTGGTCATAATTTTTTTCCTTTAGTAGCTACTTGGTACCTAGTAACTGATATGGGTGTAAGGAATGTAGAATTTAGGCCATATTGGCAGAACCAATATTGAATAGCTGGAGTTGGAAGTTAGATTTTTGTTTTAATGTAAGCTGAGTTTTCTAACTGTCAGTGGAATAGTTGGGGATGGACCATTCCCTGATATTCAGTCCATTAACGGGGAAGATCTTGTGACAGATAGCCTGGAATTTGGCATTTGGAGCTGGATCTCAACCTCTGTGATCCTTGACTTCTTTTACTGTTTAAATTTGTTCTAAAGAATTGAAAAATAGTGTGAATAGGAAAAACAGGATTGTTTGAAACACTCAAAGTCTTCGGAACGTACACGCGTTCGTGCAAAAAACCTTCCTTTCTTGTCAGGATCAGGCAGAATTGGTCTAATGGGTTTTTTAGGTTAATTTCTGCATCCTTCTGAAATATAGGAGGTGAACATGGCTGATACTGGTGAGGACATTGAAACTTTGCTTAGGACTGTTGATCTCCTGACCTCTTAGTAAAAGGCATTTACTCAAGCCTTGATGAGTGTAGTGTTTTCTTTAAGCCTTGTGAAAGGAAAAAATGTATCTTCTGTTGAAAATGAGTGTAAGGTAGTGCTCTTACGCAGCTTAAGTGGACCTTAGAGGGATATTAAAAAGTGACATTTTCATTCAGTGAGTGCTTTGAATTCTTGAAATACTAGGATCATGTATTTAGTTTTACAAACCCATAACGGCACAGTTGCAGCTTGTTACACTGAGGTACTGTCTGTGATTTGAAGGACTTGCCGTAGGTATTAAAGCATTTGATGCTTTAATGTTCATGGACTTCTTTTCTGTAAGAGATTATTCTTGACGAGTAATTATTTTTCCTGGAGAAAGAAGTACTTCTGCAGAGTAAAATGGGAGGAATTTCAGGTTTTATCAGGGTTCTGTATCCGTATGGTCAACAAAGTGTTTTAATGTAAAAAAGACAATTTGAGACCTCAAATGCTCATTGTTTTTTAAATCCAAAGGAAAAGAGGGAGATGAACAGGGACTCATATATTTTCTTTAGTGCAGGGTGTTAAGAACATTGCAGGTTATTTACAAGGTATCACTTGTACTTTGGGTCCTTGTACCCCCCTCAAGAGGGCTTCAGAAAGCAGCAGTTGCTCAGTCATTCCCTCTCTTCCAGCTTTACTGTTCCTGGGAATCCACGACTGAAGATGGCTCTCCTTGCCTGCTCAGCTCAGCTTTTTACCTCTTGTCCGTGTTTGGATTTTCCTTGACTGATACAGTAAAACAGGGTTTATTTCACCTACACTGGGCCATGGTGGGTTTTGCATGTTCCATCATATCACCTCATCAGACTGAGGTGATTTGATTTTTAGGAAGCTGTGTAAAATGTGACCTACTTTCCCAGTTGGCGTCTGTGCCCATGAGAATTCCGGGTGGGTGTCAGTTAATGAGCCTCCTCTGTGCTCTGTGGTTTAATGCTGTTTTCAGTGTAGTGTAATGTGCTGAATAAGGCTTAGGTTATACCCCAGATATTGACAGCTGTCCTTGAAATAGGCAATGATCTGTAATAAAAATTGTAACAAAAAAGTACAAAAAAAAATCTCTCCTAAACTATGGCATGTAATTATTGCAAACATGCTCGTTTTGTGGAAGGACTTCTGTGGTGTAAATTCCATGGATATTTGTGTATCTTACCATGGGACTTCCTGACTCTGATGGGGAGTAATATTTGTGATGGTTTGCTGTGAGAGTGGTTTTGTCATCATTCAGACAGAAAGCAGGTAAATGAACCTGCTGCTGCTGCTTTCAGCAGGTCAGCAAGCCAGTTTAATCTTACACTGTAATCAGCTGTTTTCTTGCATTAAAATACATTTCATCTCTGCCTTTTCACAAAATTATAATCAAGAGCTGTTACAGGAGCAATCCATGTTCCTTAGTCATGCACATCTCTCGCCTCAGAGATGGGATTGTTGGCTCCTGGCTCCGAGTGAGCACGGAGAGCTCAGCTGCACGTGGAGAGCCTGCAGCAGGAAGAAGCAGATGCATCTCCCCAGCCAGATGGAGCATATGCCAAGAGACAAGTGTAACAGTGTGGGGAGCATAAACAGAAAAGTTGGTGTTGAAACACTGTGTTTATAAACCAAAAGCTCTCTGGCTTTGTTTTTTATCCAGCTTTCTCCACCTCCCAGCATTGCTTCTTTTCCAGGCTGGGAATAACCAATGTGTGTTTTGAACTGTTGTTGGTGTGTCACACAGTGTAGTAGTTTGTTTTGGTAGCACTTGAATTGGTTCATTGCTTCCTTTTTTTTTTTAAATTTGGATTGACTTCATATGAAAGTGAAGATCTGGGAATTATATCTAAATATATACATGGATGCTCACATACAAAATTAGATGAGAATGACCTTCAGTTAATTGATCTTATTTCCTTCCTTGGTGGATACCTGGTGTATCCGATCTAGATAAGGATTTGAAAAGCAATCTGGGTTTCCATATTTTGCTGTTGAAAGCTAAAAATTAAGATGGTGGAAATTGGGTCAAATTCTTCAAAAATATTTATTTTTTTGAAATGTTTTGTAAGACAAATTACATGGTAAGTTTTTTTAATGTATTTTTAAGAAGGAGGAGAATGCCCTACAACCAGGAAAATAAAAACTGATGCTGAATGGAGGTGACTAAACTCTCCAAATTTACATGAAATATCAGCAGAGCTTTGTAGAACTGAGGTGGTGCTGCAAGGCAGCACCAGGAATGCTGATGGTTAAACACACAGTGGAGATTGTGGGAAGGCTGACAATGTGATATGTTAACATTGTTTTGCATTCCTGCGTATTTGATAGATGGAGAACTGCCAGAAGTGGGCAAGGCTTAGGGGAGTAAAGAAAGAAAAAAGCAAAAAAGCTTTAGGCTGATAGAAGAACGTGTATCAGTAGTAGTATTATGTATTTTTGTAGTTCAAACCACTTGATTTGTTCTCCAAACACTGTGGGAATAAGTGGTACACATTTAAAAGAAGGAAGAATCTTAAAAAGGGTTTCAGTGAAGTAAGAAAAAGTCTTGGTAATCTGCCCATGATGCTGAGAAAATGTAGGTATTATTGGGCTTGATTTGCTAAATGATTATGTAAATGTAATTATACCGCATGTAACATTTCAAATAATTTGAGGTGGCACAAAAATACCTTTGAGACATTTTAAGGACGTGATTGAGGAGGATTTTATGTATGGTTAAGGACTAAAATTTCTTTTAGCTTACCTTAAAAAGAGAGAAAGTGCTTGAAAACTGAAGTGGTCTGGAATGAGTCATGAAAAGCTTTTATATATTTATACATACACACACACACACAGAGACACATATATTTTTATGTATCTGTGTATAGTGGTTTGAATCTTTTTTTCTAGAAGTGTTTACTATAAACCTGACTTGTAAACAGGTTATACCTTGGGGTTTTAGTTCCCACTCATAGTTTAGGAAGAAACAAATACCTTACAAAATTTAAAGTGTGGTCAAGGTAGCAAATACTTATTTTCAATACAGTGACAGAAGATACCTGTATATTTTGTGCTGAACAGAACAGTTGCCACTCATGATGGTGTCTTTGTCTCTTATTTCTCTCCCCTGCTCTTTTCTTTTTAATTTAGGAGATTAAGTTCAACACTTAATCCCCACAGTAATTTTTTTCTGGAGCTGTTTGCTGCTACCATTAATTTTTCCATATCTTGCATTTGGTAATACTGTTTTACTTTAAAATATTCTTTTAAGTCTTTGGCTGTGCTGAAATTGCTTTGGACATACTGATGACTAATGTGCCTCTTTATTTATTTATTTCAAAATGACAGATTATTGGTGACTTTCAGCAAGCTGACAGTGCTAGGAAAAAGTTTTTGTTCCCAGTTAATGTTTTTTTGCTTTCCTTCATTGCTGATATATAAAGAATTTCCAGAAGTAGGGTAGACTTAATTTTTTCTTTTTTTTTGAAGGAGCTTTGGCTTGCCTGCAAATAATCTAAAGCTGTACTTCCCTTGTAACTAAACCAAGGAATATATTTAGAGTTTTAGGGTTAAGAATACAAGATTTCTTCTACCTCTTAAAACAGTGCTGGTGCTTTAAATTTATCATGCTCTACTGGTATTCTGAATTTTGATGAATTCCTGATTTAGTCACTCCTTAAAGCATATAGATATCTGAAGTTTGTCTAGAATGCATCTTTTTATAGAAGTTTCTGAAGTCTGTTCCTAATAATGATTGCACTTGGCTGCTGTATTGCCACCAGTAATTTTATATAGCTGCAGTTCACATTGCTTTCTGGCCTCCAGCAGTCCTGTGACAGTTAAACCAGCAGCATGACTTTAAAGCTGTGAACTGAAATTTGCTGTGATGTTCTCGTTTTTTAATAAATTAACAGAAAAAGCTGATCAGTGAAGTGATGAGTGGCAGCTTACTTGGCTGTACATCATTAGAATCTCAGATGGAATCTGATGCTCCTCTGGAGGCTGTGCTGCTGGGAGGGCCAGAATCCTAAATCCATGTCAAATACTGGTAGAGGGCCTTTGTGCAGTACCGTGCTACCACAAACTCTGCAGAATCAGCCCTGCAATAGGCAGGGATTCTCCTTCATTCTGAAATCTTGATTTTACTTCCCAGCTGTGTGATGTTCTTCCAACTGATTCTGCACTGTGTTTGGAGAATTTTTTTATTTTTGAATTTTATAGGGCAGGCAGAAAATGACCAGTTCTCACACCCAGTGCTCAGGAAACGCATGTCAAAGGTTCAGATCTGGATTTGGCTGTTCTGGAGATGTTGTGTTAAGTAGGATTGAAAATTGACTCCAGGAAAATCAGCAACAGCTCATTGCTAGTTAGTGCTGAAGTTCATGCAGGCAGTCACACAAAGACATAATTATTGTATGAACAAGTTCTTCAAGCTGTGCTGGTCTCGTGTATTCTGCAGCCCTTGTGTTGCTGCAGAATTTGGTGCTTTTGAAATGCTGTAGTGACAGAAGAGTGTATTTTTACTTTGCAATTTCAAAGTGAGGACCGTGGCATCTGTTAATCAAGAGAGAGAGTGACTTTACACAAGCTGTGCATGGATAGGATAGACCCAGAACAAAGCATCTCCTGCAACTACAGCAAGATAAAGGACTGTTCTTTCTGATGATAGGCTTGATTTCAGTGGAGGGTTAATGTCATCTTGTAATGGAAGCGTTTGACTCCCAGGCTCTTGGATTTGGTAGTGTCTTCTGCCAGGGATTAAGCACCTTGCAGAAGGGACAGCAGCAGTGCTGCTTCTTGATCCTTGCTGCTCATCAGTGTTTTAGCATGAACGGCCAAAAGGAGGGAGAGTGTCAGCTCCTCAGTGCCTTTCGGACCTCAGCGTGTTTACAGTGTATATTGTTCCACTGACACACGGCTGAGAAGTTCAGTGTTCAAAACATGAATTGTGACGTTTTTTGAGCTTTGTCTTGAAGTCCTGTGTTTTAATTATTTTAATTCAGTAAAAATGGAGATGAATCTGCTTGTACCCTTCTTTCTTATCTCTGGGGAGCCCCTCTGATTCCTGCTGTACACACGGATCTCTGTTGGTGTTTTCAAGTACCTGCTTTCTTATCCAACTTGCTTGTTTTGGGGGTGTTTTTTGGTGAAACAAGATGTCAGTTCCATACCAATGTTAAAGGTAATTAAAGCTTGTTCTGGGAGACATTACTGTAGCCAGTTCCCATAATCTTACATGTGAATAGTATTTTAACAGTAGTATAAATCCTTAGAATCCACTAAACATTTTCTTTGGGAATAGTTGCAATTTGTGTTGTAATTACTGTTTTGATAACACTAGGTTATCTTGAGTACCAAGACTCTGAAATAGTTCTGCTGTCCTTTCCAATTTTAAAGCTGTAAAGAACATTTCAGGACAAGAAATACTTGCAATTGTAATACTGCATGGGCAGGTGGACCTAGAGAACCCCATTCTTTTGATTAAATGAATTGTAATTGGAGCTTAGACATTTTTTTCTTGGCAAACTATGAGTAGGAGATAATATTTTTCCTAAAGAACTTCTAAAAGATTATGAAGGATATTATGCAGATGGATTGCTGCACTTGGAAACTTTTCATGTTCCATATGGCTTATCTGCAGTGCACTGTTGCTGAAAGGAGGCCTTCAGTCGGCTACTGCTGCTGCTGATTTATAATTTAACCATTGCAAGTACGTGGAGATCTGTGTATGGGAGGCTGTGTATGTACTGCTGTATGTTGTTGCTTGGCTAAGGACTGGAAAAACCATTTATGTGTCATAAAACATCCCTTTGAACATTCTAACACTGAGCTGTGTTTTGCTCCTTTTTACCATTAATTTTGTTTGCAAATTGCATTCCCTGAAAGGTTTATAAAATATATTTAATTTATATGGTAAGGAGTAGTTTCTGCTTCCTGAAGATGAATATCTATTTTGTCTTTGTTTTTTAATAAAAAGAAAAAGAATAACTTAGACTCCGTCAGTTTAGTACTTGTTAATGGGAAAATCTAGCTGATGGTACTCTCTATAAAACAGGTAAAATGAAAACCTGCTCAGTGATATAAAAAGTAGTAATCTACTAAGTTGGATAGAAAGTGAAACAAAGACAAATGCATCGCATATCGGACTTTGAGAGCTTGACTAAGCTGTCACTGTGGAAACAGTATTATCAGTGCTAATGGATTACTAATCATTTTAAGTCTCAAGGCGTTCATTTAGGACCAAGCAATCCAGCTTGTTTGTAGGTCAGCAACTGCTTTATAAAGTCCACAGTTCACAGATAGTGTTTCTCTAAAATCACAAATACAAACAAGCAGCTGCCTTTCCCATACTTCTGGTCCAGTCATAGGTGAAGAGTGGATTTTATAGCTCATAAAGTTCTAATTCTTTAGTAATCGCTGGTGGTTATCTACTTAAAGTAAAAATAATGTTTCACAGCAAAGATGCTTCAGGCTAGAATTGAAGCTTCATGCCATATCAAGTCTAAAAAACCTTTTGTATGTGTTATTTTATATAAATGAGAGTTTGAATCCCGAGTGCCATCTTTATCATATCTGGGAGGAATTTGACAGCTAGCTTTCATGTTTGGCAAGCCAGGGATACATGTTAAAATTTGCCAGATACTGGAAGTGCTCCAACATTTGAAACAAGACGGTGTCTTTTCTTAGAATGCTTTATAGCAGGGACACTGATAAAATTTCAAATCATGAACATTTTTCATCTGTAAATGCTGAATACCTTTGCCTAAAACTGATCATACAAAGCATTGCTTATAGGGCAATGTATTTTATGGATAGTGCTAGGCAGGCTTATAAATTTTTTGTTTGTAAAACCCTGGAATAAGTAATTAATCCTAAACCTCCTTTTTTCCCTAACAAACTACAGTATTTGGCCAAGAAGTATAATAACTGTAGCAAACTTCTAAATACTGCACTCAGACTTTTTCATGTCCATACATTTTTGCATAATGTCAATTATTTTCTGTTTAATTATCACTACTAATTGAGCACCAGTATGGAAATATTACTTAAGTAAGCTGAAAGTAGAGTATGTCAATAGTTCAGATTTTCTTTAGCATGTCTTGGTGTGGTTGGGGAGCTTGCCAGAGACTGGAGAGGCCTTGTTCTTTAAGAAGTTAAGCTCTCCAAGTTGCTTAGCTCATGGAAATGTCTGTCATAATCTAATTTGGCCTCCTGTGCATTTCAGGGAAGTTTTGAAAGCTGGGCACCACTCCTTCACCGAGCTGGTTTGGGATGGATGTGGTGGTGGCTATAATTAGAATGTGAAATTTGAACTGATAGCATGGCAAAATGTAACTGAAAATGTGTCAGGGATACTGAAAGCAATAGTATTAGGGCTAAACTTAAGTAGTCTCTGAACTCAAAGGACAGGAAAACAGCTTCATAAGGAAATTTGCAGATGCTTCAGTGGTTGAAGTTGAGAATATTAATAGAGCCTGAGGAAAGTATATCAGGTTTGTAAACATGAAACAATACACTACATCCAACTGTGGAAAAAGAAATTTCAGCCTACAGAAATAATGTTGATGTGCTTAAATACACAAAACACCACTATTGAGTTGAATTATCTGTTTTTTCTCTGTCTGTTTTCTTTTGATGTTAACACTGCAGTTGGCATTCACTCCTGCTTCGATTTTAGACAGTGGTAAATTTGTGTGTACCTGTCCCTGTAGCGTCAGGCTCTGACTCTGCAGACCCTTGTTATTAATTTAGACAAAAGAAACAGAAATGATACTTCTGTAGCCAAACTGACCCGCAGGAAGTTAAAAAACTATAAATAGCTTTTAATGACTAAGAATACTCCTCAGGTACTTGAATATGTTTTATAGATAATAGGGGAGACATAACTATATCTAAAGGATGAGACACCTTAGTATTGTTCAGGCTGATGAAAGTAGAATATTTTGTAACACAAAAGATGAAAAAAGCAGCCTGGTTTTATGCTCAACTTCTTGGCAATAATATGTATCAGGAAGCAAATAATAAAACAATTGTCTTGCTTTCAGTGTGACTTTTTGCTGCATGTAAAGCCTGTAGTGATGCTGTGGGAAAAGAGCTGAGCTATACTGAAGGACTATGACCTGTTTTGTCTCACTGATGTTTCATGTATTAAGAATGAAAACTGGGTGGGAATCTGGTGCTGTGACTGCTGTGTTTGTCCTTCGCTCTGTGACTATCCCAGAGAAGAAGGTGTGGCTTTTCATGGAGGATGTGATTATCAGTGGTGGCTGAGGCTGAGGTTTGCTGCTGCCAGCGAGGACAGGCCATTCCTGCTGCCTCCTCTCTATCTGTGCTGCTCAGCCCACACGTTGGAAACCCACTTATTCCTGCTACAGCTGAATATAAACCCAACAAAAATAAGTTAAATAAAGAATGGCCAAGGAGACTTTCTTGCTATTTTAGTAAGAAAAAATACTCTCTACTATTGCACAGCAGCTCTAGAGCATCAGGAAACTTTCTTTATCCTTTTGATATCCATGGTGTAGGTGCCCACCAGAGCAGCACTAATATTTAGCAATACTAGTAGGGCCTTTCCATTACTTCAGGCCTGAGGAATATTGACACTTTAAAAAATCACAATATTAAAAAAGTACTTACTCCAGATTTGTGCTGCTTCACAGCTTTTCCATGCTCTGACTGCAAGAGCAGAAACAGAACTAGCCAAAGGATTTAAGTGAAAGGTTTGCCTTTTCCAAGGAAAATCTCTTTTCATTTCACTCTTAGTCAAATTTTGGACATGGTTTTCCCAATGATTTGGGATGAAACACCAACAAAAATCCTCTCTGGCCAGCTCCAATAGTAAGTGCAAAAATAGAGCTGTTAACATGATACATGGTAGCTTTGACAGCAACAACCATTTCCTTTTTGTGTAATATTACAAGAAACCCAACACTGAATGTTTTGAATGGCCTGACACTTTCTTATACTTCATAACACTTTTTACACATGAGGTCATCCTGCATTCTTGCTTTAAGGCAGAAAAATATTTCCTGACGTGACAATGAACATAATCAAGTTCTTTACAGTTCTGCCAGAGCTGGTAAGGAGCCCAGATCACTAATATCAGAAGTCTTGGCTTTTTCACCAAACTCACTGATCGGAGCACAAAACGTGCTGATTGTGCTCTGTAATCATTAGCAGCAAGTCCTTTTGGAGTCAGATAGAAAGCCCAGGATCTTTGATGGGAGGAGGACAGTCAGGTGTTGTCACTTCACCTCTGGAAACAGTGATTCATCTGTGTTTATTGGTTCAGAGTTCCTGGTTCCCAGAGCTGCCCGTGAGCAGTGTCTGGAGCCCCTGGGAGCCGTGTGGGAGCAGCTCTGTGTGGAGGGGCTGGAATAAGCCTGGAGAAGGTGGTGACTTGAGTTCACACTGTGGAGGCTCAGAAGGCTTAAGGCTCCTGCATTTCACGTGTCTGTTGGATTTTGTGGAAGGAAGCCTGTGCTGGGATAATTACACTGTGATGGCTGAATATCATCTTTGCTTCTCAAGGATCAAACAATAAACGACTTTATTGTGTTTTTATACTCTTCGTTATCTGTATTACCAGTTTCAGTAAAATTTATGTTGAATTGTAGAGAGAAGCCAATTATTCCTTTCTGTTGTTGTTTTGCAAGAAGCCCTTCTTCTGTTTCTTAGATGCTTCTTGCCAAGGCATGATTCTTTTCTTAAATTAGCAAAACGCAGTGCAATTAAAAAGTACTTTGCAAATGTGTGGGGAAGTTCAGGAAAATATTGGGGCTCTTGTACCATGTGCTTGACTGCAGTATTTAAACCCATCATAGCTAGTCCAGCCATCCTCATACAGTGTTTTCTAAGCTCTGCCATTCAAATAAAAATAAATCAATATTAAACTAATAGTGGGAGAAAAGCAGTTTAAAGCTTCTGGGTCATTCTGCAATACCAAGATGACCAGAGCTGTCTGGAACACTTGTGTACTGACTTTGTGTGTCACATAACTGTACTGTTGTGTTTGCTCCACTTTTTAAAGAAAATATTTCACGCCTGCATTGGTTCCTCATAAATACTTAACATTATTTTCTGACTAAAACCAGTACTTCTCTCTATCAGTTTGTTAATGCAGTCTAAGATCAAAGCTGCACAATCTCAGTTAATGGGGCACAATACAGTGCATTGGCAAACATGTTGGAACAATTTCCAGTAATTTTGGTGAAGTCTTAGAGGAAGTGGAAAGTAACACAGATTTACTGAAAGGGCTACACGTTCCTTTACATGATCTGGAAAACAAGACTTCACACCAGAAGGTAATTACAATGAGCATCCAATAGCAGAACGTGAAATTTAATGTTCTTTTCCCCTCATGCTGTAGTAAGAAAAAAATTATGCCTTGTATTTATTAACTTCAACTGCAAAACTTTGATTTTGTTCTAAACAAGCTTGTGTATCACAGCAGAGAAATGAAACTCTCCTCGTGCTGCACAAATTACTTGGTCTTACCAACGGCCATTTTTTTCTCTGAACAACCTCAGAATTAATAAAATTTTGATCTCTGTGATAATATCTTGGAAACAGCTCAGAGAGGGGAGTTATTGCCATCAGTTGGAGAAATAACAAATTTAGCACTAGAGAATCTGGAGGGCGGAGTCAGCCCTTATTTATGGAGTTAGGCTTTCCTGAGTCCCCAGGAAGCGATTCCCAGTAGTTGTCTCCCTCCTTGTTTTCCCTGGAGCAGGGGCCTGTTCCAGTGTCCCTCCTCCTTTTCCCTGGAGCAGGGGCCTGTTTCAGTGTCCCTCCTTGTTTTCCCTGGAGCAGGGGCCTGTCTCGGTGTCCGGCTGGGTGAAAGCCACGGTGGGGCTGGCTCGTGTCGGCTTCGCCTGCCCGTGTGAACAGATCACAGCATTCCGTGGGCAGCCCCGGCCACGGAGCAGGAATGTTTTACTATTGTGTTACTGGGGACTGATAAAAGTTCACAGGCTTTTTATGGTCAGGTCCTCAAAGTGGCGCTTGGTGTGTTGGTGATAAGGAGACACAGCTCTGGCTATCGAACCCAGCCTTATTATCTGTAACAGGGAACCGTGGCTTAAATCCCTCCACAATGACAGGAACCCCATCTGGAGTGATGGTTTCCAGAGCCTGAAACAGGAGATACTGAGGCATTTTCCTTCCTCATGAGTCAAAGCAGAGTTAACCCCATTGTTAGCAAAAATAATGTGCAGTCACCGAGAGGAAGGAGGCATTTTTATATTTAAATCTCTTCCTTTTTGTTAAGCTCGGAGTGTTTGTTAAGCTCGTTTCGGGGGGGATGAACTGGCAGCATTACACTTAATACTTTCCCTGGATTGCTTTTGACTATTGGCAGGAGCTCTAATGAAACTCCCTTGCTGCAAGACTTCAGTTGCTTTAGTGTGTTTATCAAAGGAGCTGGACTAACCGTGTGTGCATTTCTTGCAAGCCCTTTCTTTGTAGTGCCCAAATGCAGCTTTGTAATCGTGTCCCGCGCTGACGCCGAGCGCCACGTCAAGACATTCGGGTTCTATTTCCAGAGCCCTGTGGGTTGCAGGGGTTAAGTGTAATCCAGATTACACAGTGTTAACATTTTCCCTGCTGATACCAAAGTGTAGCAGGCTGGCAGGCTGACTTGTTAGGAAGAGGGATAACGGGCTCCGACCTTGAGAGGCCGAGCAGCCGGCCCTTGTATGGCCAAGTCCATATACGTGTCCAGCTGATTGGCTGGAGCAGCGGCACCGGAGCCGTGACAGGTGCTGGAGGAACCCACACCTGTTTTCCCCATATGCTGATTTAGTGATTACATTTTTGTGGGAGTTCCAGATACTGTGTGGGATACGCGGAGCAAGCCAGGAAACTTGAGAAGGAATTACAGCTTATGGTGAACTGTGATATTAAAGAATTTCAGGCGGCGAATTGGATTTTCAATTTCTGCTTTAAAACTGCAGTAGAAAAAGGCAGTATTCTGCATATATATAAATAGTGAGAAAGTCGTGTGTACTTTTTATTGTACAAAGAATCAGTAGACAGTAAAAAAAAATGCTGGTGAATACTATGAACTGAAACACTTCATTTTATAAATCAGAATTTCAGTGCATTATGGAAATGGCTTCTGTAGAAAAACAGGGAATTTTTTTATGGTGTCGGGAATGTCAGCTTGCAGATTTCTAATCTTCAGGGGTTTTAGTATAAAATTCATGGAACATAGATAATTTCTGACAAAAAGGAAGCACACAACTCCCTCATGCCTATATAGTCCTACTGCTGCCTTATGTACTGATAAAGTGTATCTGTTTAAAATTTATATTGCTTTCCTTTTGAAACATTTTTTAAAACATTATAAAGATTTTTCCACAGGAAATGTTTTAAATATTGTTTTGTTATAAATTAGAACTTGCAGAGAAAGATTTCTGATTGTGTAATAGGGTGAAAAAGAAAAGCAAGAAATACAAATATCACTTAAAATTTGGTCACGAGACCTGTAGTTTCACATCCTTTCTTTAATGCCTGGATTGTAGACAAGCTTGCTTTTTTTTTTCCAGGGGATGTTGATGTGAGTTCTCCGTCAGAAAACAGGAAGTAGCCCAATAAAATTAGTCTAAAGGGCTCTGAAAAAACTTATATTTAGCAAACGAAGTCATTTTGGAGAGGGATTATGTAATTTTTTTTTGCAGTTCTTGTTACCGTGCAGGATGACAGAAGTGCAGGAAGATCAAGTACTGAGACTGAGTGTTACATATATTAATGTCCTGCAGTTGTTGAATTGGATCAGAAATTTTAGCCACTGTTTCTCAGAATATAACTGCATGCTCTTTAAAACGTGAATAGTAAAATTGGGGTGCTAAAATAACTTTATTAAAGATCCAGTAAGCTGGCTTTTAATTACCAGTGATTACATGAACTCCTTTGCCACAGGCTTGAATGTTCCTTGTCAGGCAACTTCACTCCATCAGCCAGTGTCCAAAAGTGATTTTGCATGGAATCTGGAGAGATGAAGTGGTTGTAGGGTGAAGTTACCTGTGAGATAGCACCTGGATGAACCTTTTCTCTTTGTGTGCTTTGCCACTATCTTGAAAGACTAATCCTGTCTGTTGCCCAGTGAGTTTTGTCTGTGAAAGTTTGATGTAGTTTCAGGGGCTCTGAATGATTCAGTAGTGTACAAAACTTCTTGGCAAGTTAGTATGATTTGTATGTGAATTTTCCAATTGTATTTCAGACCTTAAGAAAGAAAGGCCTTAATGGTTGTGAGAGCCCTGATGCTGACGATTACTTTGAGCACAGTCCGCTATCGGAGGACAGATTCAGCAAACTCTATGAAGATAGTGATTTTATTTTCAAGCGAGGCCCTGTAAGTACTTTTATTTTATCTCTACTTTTTATTTGTTGATCCTTTTTATTAACTTCATTATTTAGGCTCTGAACAAGAAGGAACACAGAGGGTGCGACAGCCCGGACCCTGACACTTCATATGTGCTCACGCCACATACAGAAGAAAAATATAAAAAAATTAATGAAGAGTTTGATAATATGATGCGGAATCATAAAATCGCAGTGAGTACTAAAGTATGGTTTGTGCTTCTATTACATGCATGAGAATTTTCATGGTGTTTGCTTACCACTGAAAACCACTTCAGAGACAAGAGGATATAATGGCTTGAGAAGGGAAAAATATATCTGAGGGAAAATGAGATTCTGCTACTTGGTCTTATTAAAATACATTTTATCATAAAGAACAAGAAGAATCACCTCTAACTTCTGTTTTGCACTCAGAGTTTTCATACCTTTGGAACACGAGATAATATTTCAAAATTTCAGGAGCCTACTCCATTACCTAATCCTACCTAAAATATATTTACCAAGATAGCTTTTTATTGTGGGATGTAGGATCATTTATTTACATCTTGTAGGTCTTCATCTGTCTGTTGATGGAGATTTTACAGTAACTTACAAGCAGGCAAATAGAATTCAATTAATTTTGTTATCTAACCAGTAGAATTTATTTTGCTTTTGTTTAGATGTAGAAAGTAATTTAGATATTTAAAATCAAGTCTAGTGCACAAAGAAATCCTCAAAAGATTGCTGATTAGTCCTGCTGAAATTCAGACAGACATTTCCTTGGACACTGAATGATCTTTGAACATTTTCTCCCAAGTGCCTACTCAATATGCAGCCATAAGTCACTTGGCTCCAGAACTTGAGTTTGGGGATAAAAGTAGTGGAAATGTTTCATGTTTTTTATGGAGGTGTTCATGATGACATTTAATTTCCACCTACAAAAACCAGTTAGTGTTGAGTATTACAGGGGAAGTATTTTCTCAGAAAGCTAATACAGGGCTCTGCCACAGCCTTTGAATTTTTTAACATGGCAAATCTTGCAGCAATTAAAGGAGACGCACTGGGTGGGTTAACCTGCACAGACCCCGGGGGAGTTGGGTAGTGTCTCCAAATGACTTGCTGATACTGGAAATCATTTCATCATTCAGAGCAATAAGAGCATCTCTGGGGACTGGACAGCAAATGGACAGTCATGATACCCAGCATCTCTTCTGTTGGCACTTTATGCTTGAATAAAGCAAATATCTTCTGGATTTTGCTTTGTTTTGAAGCTTTTGATACCCAGCATTTCTGTGTTGAGACATCTCCAGGTCTCATCTCTCAGTATGTTACAGCCAAATTGCTGTCCCTTGGTTTTTGGTGGTCCTCATGAAGATCCTAAATGTCCACGTGGACATCAGTGTAAATAAAAAAGGCAACATCATTTTTAATCTCTATGGCTCTGTATTTGTAACTTAAATGTGACTGATTCTGCTCCTATTTCCAGTACTTAAGGGGCTATGTAAGAGCACAGTTTCTCTTGTTCTCATGCACTCATTGCTGTCAAAGGATAGGAATGAGGCAAAGCGTGAAGAATTCGGTCGTAACCAAATGAGCACCATAGATGGGCAGAGACAGCCTTTATTGTAAGGTGTGGGGGGAGGCTGTCACTTATTGGTTCTGCATTGAGAAACCTGCAGGAAAAATGTTCCAGCTGTTACCTTCTAGCATTGTGTTCATCTTACTTCAGGTATTTCCTGTTTAATTTGAGCTGCTTGACAGCATGCTGTTTAAAAACACCCTTTTTTTGGTAGATACTGAATAGTTTCTTCAAGGAGTTTCTCGTGGAAACAAGCACCAGTACAGCTTGTCATTAGTTAGATACTGTGAATGATTTGTAGCGTTACGTCCTTCCGCTTCATTACTTTTTCCTTCTGTCTGTGCCAAAAATTGATAATTATTCTTAGAATGCTTCAGTGGGGACACTGTCATTGGCTCTCACTAGTAAGAGATTTTGTTTCTTGTAGAGAATATATTCTGCTCTTTTAATTAGTATAGTTATTGTTATATCTCTAGTATTATCTAACTTTTCATACAGATGCATCATTCCAAGTGATTTTTAAGCTGCACATGATGAAATTGTGTTTTTTAAAGTATATTTGCTAGGTCATGTGTGTTGGTCATCTGCCTTTGGCCTCTAAATCAAAGCTATCATCTCTTCTATTCTGTCAATAAATACTACTGGCTTTTTACCCTTGAATTGTACCTGTCATGGTTTTGTTTCCAGTAATTATGAGAGTTGTGAAAGAAAATAGTCCCTTTTGTTTCAGAAACCCATCACTGTCAAAGGATAGGAATGAGACAAAGGCCAAAGAAGTTAGTCATGACCAAATGAGTACCATAGATGGGCAGGCAGCTCAGCTTTTTGATTCAATAGCTGTTGAATAACAAACATATATACTGCAGAAAAACAATTGCCTTTTAAATAATGCTGTAAAAATTAGAATTTAAGAAATGAGATTTGCAAAAAAGATGGAGGGTTATGCAAGCAGGGGTTTGTGGAACCTGAAATGTTTAAATTCAAATTACTGAACTTTGTGGCTTTCTAAAGATGTTTATTTTTTCAGTCTGTTGAAAAACAAAGTATTAGAGATTAGTGGCAATATTTTGGCAAAGTTATTACTAGAAAATGTTATTACTAACTTTTTCTTTCTTTGTGTAATAACTGTTTGTAACGTGCATGTTTATGCTTATATTTTGAAGGTACAAGAGTTCATTGATTTGTAGACATGTTTAGCTTGTCATTGCTTTGTAATAATCCAAATTAACTGTTAAATTGATTGTATTTATGAGCTTGTGAATTCATACGAATATTTTCAGTTTTCTCTGTTTGAACTTTATGTATTTTAGAAGTTTGAGTAATTCTTTGGAACTGTAATTATGTGATGTATAAGAATTTAACACCGTCCTTTACACCGAATGGATGTTTTAGAATTTTATGCTTAATAGAGTTTAAAAACTAACAAAATTAACTTCCTTTTAATAAAAAACAACAAACTGATTGCTTCTTGGCAAACTCTAATGTGAATGTTTATAATGTGCTGTTTCTGCACACACAGTTAATGCTAATGGTGTTGTCTTGTTGTTCCCCGTCTTTCTCCTGCAGCCCGGCTTGCCTGCCCAGAACTTCTCCATGTCGGTTACAGTTCCAGTGTCCAATCCCAACACTTTAACCTACAGTAACCCAGGCAGTTCCCTGGTTTCCCCATCCCTGGCAGCCAGTTCCTCGCTCACGGACACGACCATGCTGTCCCCACCTCAGAGCACCCTGCACCGCAACGTGAGCCCCGGGGCGCCGCAGAGACCGCCCAGCACGGGCAACGCAGGTGAGCTCTCGCTGCTGCTGTGCCTTCCCCCTGCACCCCCTTGGCTTGCCTCTGAGAACCACAAAAACCCTCCCGCCTAACAGGTTCTCAGTGGTTTCAGTGCATTCTCACAGCTGAAGTTCTGACGTACAGAATTGCACGACGCTGTAATGGGACCACTTAGTTTAATGCTCTGGCTTATTTTGATTAGGTGGAATGCTGGGGACGGCTGATCTCTCAGTGCCAAATGGAGCTGGTACCAGTCCAGTGGGTAAGTGCAGTATCATGTCTTCTTTGAAAAAGATATTATTGTGGTTTCAGTTTCTCAGCTATTCAAAAGCAATTTTTTATTTTGACTCTTATGAAAAAGTGGCTGTGGAAAAACAAAGGTTGTAATTTTTTTAGCTGCATTGTAATTGTCAAGTTTTATAAATTCTTATCAGGCATTTAACTTTTTTACTGCCGTGCCCTTTCCACTTCAGTAGTATCTGCCTTTTTTTATTCTA
This sequence comes from Atrichornis clamosus, assembly GCA_013400975.1. NCBI lineage: Eukaryota > Metazoa > Chordata > Aves > Passeriformes > Menuridae > Atrichornis > Atrichornis clamosus. Next base: position 157,497 of record WBMZ01000760.1, read on the forward strand.
GTGGTTTTCAGTAGTAGCATGCTGCTCCTGCTTTTGTGTTTCTCTCCAGGTGTAATTACAGCATTCTAAAAACATCTTACGTTTGCCAAATTTTCTACTTTGTATGAAATTCACTGCACTTAGTGAACTATGGCACTAAAAACAACTCAGCTCAGTTCTAAACTTTAGTTTTTGCAGGACCTGGATGTTTGATACAGCTTGTGGTGCCAATCAAAAGGAAGCAAATACAGATTGTATTGTTCGTATTGCCATGTGTATCTTGCTAATCATTTTCTAGCAGTTATGTGAAGAAAGCAATACATCTTGGAAGCTGATAGCTAGGGTCTGTCTTAATTTTGAATGATGATCAGAATTCCTTTTGAAAACAAGTCAGAGATGTTGCCAGAAGTCAAATTCACAGGTTTTTTTGGTCTTCGGTAAAAATATATGATAGCACTTTTTCATTTAAGTAATATTTTGTCACCCTTAAACAAAATTGAGCACTCTGATAGAGCCACTGAAATGTAACTGAGATGTGTCGTGCCGCAGACAGACCAAATCAATGACAGTTCCCCCACTTTGGTCACGTTCCTTCTGTGCCATTGGAAGGCTTGGTGGCTGAAGGTCAGTTCTGCAAACACGCGTAACTCCCCTTGGGAAGTGTTCACAGCATGGACTTAGAGGAGCAACTGTTGACCTTTCAGTATTTGCCCACTGGCTACTTAGTGTGGCAACTGGGAAAAAGTTCTTTGAACATCCAGTCAGGCAGTTGAATTGATGAATAAAAAATACTGGAACTCCAAGGCTGAAAGCACAGGATTGACTTTCCACTCTTCGCCATTCTTTGGCTACGTGCAGCAAAGATATGAAATATTAAAGAGTGGTTTCCATCAGGTAAGCAAGATTTTAAATGGAGGAAACTTCCTTAGTTGAAAAAAGGTGACTATTTTTAGAAACTCTGGAGGTCAGATGTTGCTTTCCATAGAATTTCTCAAGTCAGACTAAATAAGTTTATTATCAGGCTGTTTCAGGCCTCTTTTCCAAAATCAGGCTTCAGTAACAACAGCCTCAGATTTAGGACTCCTTCTTTCAATAAGCAAATAAAACAATGGTTCAGGTGCTTGCTGTAGGGGGTCAAACTCTGGAAATGCCCAGTTACAGCAGCATGGGGAACATATTTAGTGCAGTAAAATGTTTTCCTCCTTGCATTTATTAATAGTTTATGTAAAAAGTCAAAACGCATCACTTATCTCTTACTTTCCAGAACATCACACCCAAAATGTTATACATATACCCACTCACTTCTGGCAAGGTTTGTCATGCAAGTGAGAGTTGTGACTGTACAAGAACAGGGGAAGATCTCTGAGTACCTCTGGTGAAACCCAAATACCTGAGTGCTCAACCAGGGGGTACCCTGAGTTGTCAGAGCTCCACTTTCTGTAAGTTATGGCATAAAAACTTTTAAACTACTGACAGGTGCACAGGGACCTTCTCAGTTACAGCCACAATCAAGAAACCACACGTAACCACATTGACTAAAACTGCTGTCAGCTTGAGCTTGACAGCTGCTGTTGAAAAGTATCTGATGTTAATTACGTCTGCAGACAATAATGGTTTTCGTTTCTTGCTGCATTTATTGTAGAATTCACTTAAAAAAAAATCTATTTTCTTCTTTTAGCTTCCAGAGTTTGGTTTTTTGTTTTTTGTTTTTTTTCTTTTTTCTTTTTTCCCAAACTTCTCAGGAATGGAGAATTCTCCTATGGATGTAGTTGTGAAAGGTCACATGCCAAATTTGCAGCTCCCAATTTATAGGAGTGGTGGCAGAGGGAAAGATGGAGTACTGGCAGATCCATATTCCCAGATATTCTCTTACAAATGAAGGAAAAACCCATCTTCTTCAATATAGGAAGTTCTTGTGCATTTGAGATTTTGTTCTCATTTCCTTGAAAGACACTCATATGCCTTTATCTCTTAGTAACAAGCAAGGAAAGGTTATCTTGCTTATTTGGGACCCAGTTCAAACAAAGGTGTTGCATAAAATGGCTCATATTGAGTTCACACGAGTCTTTTTCTCAAGTCCTGTGTAACTTGATTGGAATGGAAATGATTTGCTTTAGCAGTCAATCTGCCAACTTAACAGTTTTTCTGTGGAAAATAACTTCGAGTAAAAATATCTGCGTGTTGTAGCAAAGATTGGTAGGTGGTTTTTTATATCCAGAACAGAAATTTTTGTGATCACTTTATAATACTGAGAGCTTACTTCACATGCAGCTGTCATAACTCTGAAAAAGCATTTTCATTTTGTAATATTTTTAAAATTCTACCCACCACATAGAAAACATTTGCTGAAAATTTTTACTTGGCAAATATACCAGTTTTGAGAGGGAAAAAATGTCCAGCATTATAACAGAGTTTGCTTTACAGCTAATTTATTTTTTCTGTTAATTTGATCACATGTTTCTGAGCTGGAACTCTGATGATACTGTTGCTCCTGGTCATTGTTAATCTCTGTTTAATTTGGAATGGGCATAAAATGTGCTGCAAGAGTCTCCTATCACCAGGATGTGGAGAACTTGCTCTTTGTAGTCGACATCATCGTGGCTTGAACACTGACACAGGCAGGCAGTGATGACCTTTTAGAGGCTGTGGATTCTAATCAGGCAAAGTACAGCCTCACCTGCTCTGAGTACCCAAATACAGGGGAGAGTTTCCTTGACTTGGAACTGAAAGGACTGGAGGGATGGAGGGAAGGAAGGATCACGTTCCAGTTTGCCACGAGGAGGGTCTGCTTTGCTGTGTTCCAGTAGGTTCAGTATCAAACCACGAACTGCACTCCCAGTGACCTTGTCCCATCCTTGAGGATCTGAAAAGCTCAGAAGTACCACCACAGTTATTCAGTCTCTACTTTTTCTTCCATACCTTTCACATACGGCATTGAGCCAGAACCATGCCAAGGACCTGAGCAGGTTTTCATTACCAAGGCTGCATGAGAACCATAAACCCTGAGACCTAAGTTCTACCCAGTCCCAGGTGATTCTTAAGGAATTTTTGGAAGTGGAGGTTGTTTATGATTTCACAAAGGCACAGCATTTTCTGTCTATACATTTCTTTGTCAGTGAAGTAGCCCTTCTGGTCAGTAATGCAGGTTATGGACACTTAATCTTTTGGAAAAGAAGAAAAAAGAAAAATTGTTGTTCCTCTTACAATTTTACCGTTAGGAGAATCATTTAAAAAGACCTAGTCTGCTTGAGGACTGAATTTTTCCTCTTTGTTCCAGAGCTGTATCTTCTCTAACGTCCCCACTAATCTTCAGGTTCCGAGAATGTGAAGTAACTTCAGGAATACTGAATTTCTTTGGAATAGAACTGGAGGATATACCTGCTTGAAAAGCTGTGTCTTGTGAGCTGTTGGATCTCTGCTAAGAGTCAGTCTGGATCCTGTGTGGTCTTTTATCCTGGCCCGAGGAGGGGTTTTGCAGAGGTGCCACTGGCAGCTTGCACACACCTGTAAACTGCTTGTAGTTGCCAGAAAGGGATCAAGACAGAGAACTGTGAAAAGCCACACCTAGAAATGGTTCCCTTTGTCTTGAGGGCTTGGCTGATGGGGGGAGCTTTTTGTGTGTCTCAGGATGAAAGAATCTTTGAGCTTGGTCTTGCACAAGTCTGAATACGCTGCAGTTCTGGAGTGCACCAGAGGCTTCAGTAACAGAACAGCTCTGTGCACAGCCTTCTAGTCGTGATTTGTTACTGAATGAGACACCCCAGTGAGGGGTATCCAGCTAACTCCTGACAAACACCTCTTGCAGTTTCAAGCAAATGTCCTGCATTGATGCTATCAACCTTTTCCTTAAGGAAACGGATTCCTTCAGCCTCTCCCCCCACTCTGACTGACGAGTCTGCTTCACCTGCGTTAGCTACAAGCCTTGGCCCTGTAGGAGATGGCCGCCTTAGGAAAGCAGCTGTAAACCCTGAGCGCGTTCCTGCTTAAGGCTGTGCACTGCTGGTGGTGTTTCTGGTCTGTGCTTCCCCTTCAGTGCACAGGTAGGATCTGTCCCAGGCAGTCTTTCACTGGCCAGAGCCCCTCACTTCCCAGCTGGTACTGGAAGGGCTGTGGCTTCAGAATGTTTGTTCACCTGCTGCCAAATGCAGCACACCAGGGTTCGTGCTCTGCAGTGTCAGTAGTGTCAAGGCATTGTGGCTTGCCTTGCTCTGATCTTCAGGATTACACAGGGAAATACAGCAGTCAGTGTGTCACCCTTCTATCCAAGGAAGGAGTTGAAGGGTCCCTGAAGAACACGAGACCAGCCTATTTACTGCGGCAGCTTCCAAGCTCTCCTCCAGGAAAAGGAGTTCTGGGAGTGGGCTGCAGACCAGCTCTTTCACGGGGTGCAAGCTGAACCCTCTTCCAGCACGTAACAAAGATTGATCCATCCCTCACTCCCTGATTAAATCAGCTCACAAGAAATGACTGGCTGAAATCAGCATAAAAAACATGCTGGTGGAAGAAATAAAGTATTTATGGGGGTTTTTTTAATTGTAGCTATTTCTCCTTGGAAATCACCCATCCACATGAGGTCAATTCAGCCCCTGAACTACCCTTAGGTTTTAGGTGAAATTTCATGTCTTGTTATGTGTGTTTGTTATCTTACCATTTCTGATTTATTAAGAGGTACATGATAATTTGCTTAGAATTTACCATATGTAGAACAAATTATTAGTCTCCCAGCTAGATTGAAGTAAGTCTCAACATTTATGTAGTGTCCACTTGCCCAGGATACACTGCCCCATCCTCAGGTGTTCTAAACATACCACTTCTCTCTTCCTTTCTCTACATTGGCTTTGATGAGATACAGAGAAATCAGCAAGTTCAGAAAATAAACTGATTTAATTCACTGTTAACTGTTTAATTGGCAAAAGAACTAAAAGACATCCAATTGCCATTGCTGGTGTTTCACATAGACACAAGAGCAGTGTGCCTTTATTTAGGTTTGCTGTTATTGTGAATAATTAACCACCCATTTCAATTCTTAATATCCTTGAAAATGCTTTCTCCTTTTAGGTAGCTGTAGGCAAAAAAAATTTCCAACAACCTGGGAAATGAACTTTTAAAAAAATTCTGTAACATGACTAAGCATTCCCTTGACATTTAGTCATGTGTATTTCTTTGCTGCCTTTTAATACCTGAAGTACTGCCTTAGAAGCATAAATCTTACATGTTAGACATTTTTCAAGATCTTACGTTACTGTCAAAGGTATATTTTATATCTAATCATAGGATTACCTGACATATTGATTTGTAAAGATCAGTAGAAATACATTTATTTCACCTTCCTTGAGATATTACAGTAAATTCTTTCCAAAGCTAATACAGAACTTGAGCTTTTTTGAAACAATGGTAGAATCAGCAGTGATTGCTGTGCAAAGCTGAAAATGGTAGGAATGGCATTTGCTGGCTTTAATTTCAACTTAAATCTGTCATACTAAACCCCACAGTAAACAAATTGAGCAACTATTGCACGTAGAAATGCTATTGTTGGGTTTCCTTGCAATGTGTCCTCCTGCCCAAGGTTCTCCATGTTTTCCTTCAATAGATTTTATCTGGCCTTCTGGTGCCTCGTGAATCAGTGGCTTGTTGGAAGCACAATTTTCAGTTTACTTCTAACTGTGTGATGTCTGTTGGGTCGTATGATGTCATTTGAGGCATAAATATTTTTTAACTACAATTCTTATTTTTGCTTAATCCTACATGGCCTAGCTGCTTGCCCACAATTATGCCAAAACTGTGTGTAACTGTTCAGTTCCTCCAAAGTGCACCACCACAAAAAAAAAAAAAAAAAAAAGGCATCAATGCCTATAATTTATTCCTGGAGTAGTAATAAGTACATGGAGTACTTTCCAGCCACGTGTGTTCATTGTTTCAGCTGATGTGATTTATAGAGTGAAATATGAGTCTGGCTCATGTAATTGAATGCTGTGTCTTGGGCTGCAGGACAGTAAATGAGATTAAGCTGTATTATGTCTCTGAAGGCAGAATATCCAGTTGGTATCACGGGTGGGTTGTAACATTTCACTTCAGAAAAGAAGTTGCTTCAAAAGTAAACACTTTCTGACTAAACAAGAAGTAGGCTAATGTACGTTGGCAGGGTTTGTTATCATCAAATCTAATTAAATTATGATTCATATAATTGAGAGCTTGTATTTGCATTGGTGTCTGTTTTCCAAAGGACTGTTTTGAACATGCTTTCATGTCTGTTTTAAGGAATTAGAGTTAAATAAAACCCTTCCTTCGGGAGTAAGAACAGTTGTATTTTTACCCCATATGTAGGATTTTATATTCTGTTACCATTTTCAGTTTGATGATGTTTTTAAACATAAAGTATTGTCTTTGGGGAAGATCTATAGTGGGTAGGGTAGAAACAATTTCTGTATTACACGAAGTAGTAAGTAGAATTTATGGGGTGATTAAGGCCTCAGTTTGGCAAACGGCCGTGGAGTTGCATCATCCTGCACTCATTATCTTTTTCTGGCTCCTGACCTTGCTCTAAGAAATACCATGCGTTGAGTTATCCTTTCACTCTTAACTGGTAATTTGATTTTCTTATTAGATTATTAAAAGGAAAAAGGCTTGAAGTTTCATACTAAAAATGAATATTCTGCACTCTCATTGCAGCCCTGGCATTTGACTCTTCAAATAATCGATCCAGACACTCCAGTGTTTGCTGGATGTTCAGTGCCAGCTGTTTGTCACAAAGGGCTGCTCTCGGATTCATACCCATAGTATTGAAGATATTTTTTGTTGTTTCTCCCATTTTAATATATTCTGTACACTCCTTTTAAGAACTGCTCAGCCTTTTGTCAGAATAAATGCTTTATCTCTGCCCTGCCGCCGCCTGATACCGCGCAGAGGAGGCGGTGGCAGGGAGTTTGTTGTTTTTGACAGCACCACTAAAAGCATGGAATGTTTCTGAAGGATTGGCAGGGCCTTGGAATAAGGGCTCAGGAAATGACTGGATTGGGTGTGGAAGAAAGACACTGTCCAGATTTAACACGCGGGCTACTGAAATACTTGCAACCAGAGGACAGGAAATGGTATCACAGGATGGACCAAAATGCTGCACAGAAGCCCATTGTTTGTACGGAGTGGGATTGTTGTGCAGCCGAAACTCTGCTCACGACTGCCCAGCCTTGGCATGGAAAGGTACCACTGGCAGCCCAGTGAGCCATGAAATGCTGTTTGTTACTACATTAAAGCCCAGCTTTCACTTCTGTTCTAACGTAGGTTTAACGTAAGTTCTTTAAATGTTCTGGCATTTTTGCTGAAAATGGGAGGTACTGTGAGAAAGTTTCAGGTATAATTTGGTGAAAATCATGCCATTTTCTCATATTTTTCCACCCTCACGTCTGTTTCCAAATCCATTTAATTTTTACCCTGGCCATTGTGTAGGATGTCTCTGGCAATCTGCTGCTCTGCAGGCTGGCTCTAAGTCATGCTGCACTCATTTATAATGGATAGGAATTGATGCTTAACTGTGTTTAACAAAATCATCATTCTACGAAAACTGTCTCAGCTTCAGGAACCTTAAGGGTAGCACAGAACTTAATTTCTCCTTTTGGCCTGTTGGTTTTTCCATGTGACCCAGCTGTGGAGAGATTTCTCCTACCATTCAAGAGTAAATTTAGCTCTAGTTTGTATTCTCAGGTCCAGCCCAACTTCAGCCACTCCAACGAAATTTTATCACTAACCTAGAAGCAAATAAATTTATCCAAATAAATTCTGCTCTTTTCTGCTGAGGAGTGTAGATCCTTTAATCACAAAATGAGTTTTTGCTGTGGTTTTTAATACAGAAGGAAGAATGCTGACATAAAAATCCTTATTTTCTGCTGTGTTCCTTCTTTCCCCCATAACTTTGGAGTTAAAAGTCATATTCCCATACCTCCTATACAAATGCTTCAGGAAAGTACTAAATTAGAATTACTCCTCCTTGCTCTGTTAACCTTGGAAAACTCAAGGGACATATCGGATCATCCATGTATGGTCAGGCTTTTGGCACAGTAGGAAATCCACACAGTGAGTAAATCCAGAGGAGGCTTCCACACCAGCATCCTGGTGAATTCCCACTGAGGCTCTCAGTGTGCACTGCCTGAGTATCTTGGTAGTACCAGTGACCTTCAGGAAGTTTTGTGCTCTTGCTGGTACGTGTTACTGTTCTTCCTTCTTGCTGTGCTTTTAAAGGCATTCAAAATCTTGCTAAAGAAGGTAGAATGTGACACTGACAACTTTCTTATTTTAATTGCTTTTAGATTAATATGTATTTAATGCAATAAAATTGGATTGGGCATAGGGGCCTATTCAAATTAGAATAATAATGCAAAATTCATGCCAGCGTGGCGCTACGGGCGATTAGAAGAGAATTTCCCACACAGTGAACTTTGTCTCATAGACTTTTCCCTGATTGTGACTATAAAAGCTGCTTTCAGGACTGCAGTGTTGGTGCAAACAGAATCTTACTATGAATTGTGTTTATTTATACACACACACACAGGTTCTGTAGGGTGAACTGTAGGGTTCCCTGTTGCAAAATTCTCCTTAACAACTTTTTTTTCTGTTTGCAGCTGAATAAGGTTTGTGTATTTTGGAAATTTTTGCTATAAATATGATTCTGTGATTGGAATGTAGCTTTAAATTTTTTTCTGAGAAATGTATTTTGGTTACCATAATTGGTGTTTTTGTCAGTATGGGAAAATAGAATACTGGGCACTAAAGCGATTTACTGTCTTGGTACTGTTTTCTGATCAGGTCTGAGTGTAAGCTGAGGCTTCCACCTTGAGCACATTCAAGTTGTGGAGATTTCAGTGCTGAATCCTGGTCCTGTAGGCTTTGGCTGGTCTAATTCCACTTAAAATGGGAACCAGGAGTAAGGTAGAGAAAGGCTGTGTTAAATCCATATATGATGGGTATATCTGGAATGAGTTTAAAGGGAAAGGTTTTGTTCCCCTCATTGCTGCTAAATAAAACAATCAGTAAATATTGATGTTACTAAATTAATCCTGCAGATCTTGGAGGTATATGAGGTATAAATTTTAGAAATAGAGACTGGGATATTTTATTCTCACAGGCAACAATTCAATGTAGTCCATGCTCTGTGGAGGTGGGGACTGAGTGGGGTTGTGCAAAAGCCCACACTTTCCTGCAAGCTCAGCCTGGAGGAGCTTCAAAGGGCAAAATAAAGCCAACGGATGTTATTAGAAGTAGTTCTTTGGCAATTTGCTCTTCACAGCATTTAAGCTGCCACAGCGTGCCCTTGGAGTGATATTCCCTGTCCATATTGATCCTCTGGTGAGAGTGGTTTGTGTGTGTTCGATTATTCCATACTCAGCCTCTTGTGGGAAGTTTGCGATCGGAAGTTTTACCAAATAAATACTTCAGAGTTGGTGCACGAGCACCAAAATTTTGTCTTGTCCTTCTCTTTCATCTTACGGTCCATTTGCTTTTCCTCTTTCAGGAAATGGGTTTGTGAATTCTCGAGCTTCACCAAGTCTACTTGGTACCAGTGGTGGTGGGAATGGCTTAGGCAAAGTCATGCCTACAAAGTCCCCACCTCCACCAGGAGGAGGAAATCTGGGCATGAACAACCGCAAACCCGACCTCCGTGTCGTCATCCCACCCTCCAGCAAGGGCATGATGCCACCACTGGTGAGTTAAAACATTTCTTCTGGGTCTGGCTTTGTGGAAATGAAGTGTTCTGCCCACGTGCACAGGGGGAAGCTGTCTCACCTGCTTACCGTAGGGTGCAGGAATAGAGGGATGTTTCTATTCCAGCGTGTCACTGATGCAAATCAAAAGTATAACTTGTGACCTGGGGAGAAGTTCAATTTGTAGGGAGTTTTTCCAAGCGTAAAATAGCATCTGACCTAAACATGGTGAGAGCACAATCCCAGAGACAGGGACATCTCACTGAGCGGGTACTGAGAACTCTGGTGGTTTGGAGGATGTGGGTTTTAGAAAGAGTTATCCATTACTCTGTGCAGGAGCGGCTGATCTTACTGGTGATGTGGAGTCTATTAACGTGCCCTGCAGCACTTTCTGTACCTGGTTTTGCTGGGCTGTAATGACTGTGGGATGTGCAGTGCAGCTGCAGTGGTAACAAAGGGCTGAGGGAGGCACTTGTTTGACGTGGCCCTTTGGAACGTGACCTTGGGTGTCCTGCGGGGCTGTCTGGCCTCAGCCAGGCCGTCAGAGGGCACGGAGGTGCTCCTCAGTGCTGCTCTGCACTTCGGCATCTTGGCAGCAGTGCTGGTCCAGCCCAGGTTGGGAATAGCACATGAGTTTCGTGTCAGCCGTGAGGCAACCACGGCCTTGAGCCCAGAACAGGTCTTTCAGGAAGTGTTACTCTGTTTTTCCTTTAATTTACTTGGCCAGATCCTTTGGTCTTGGTCTTTTGCTGCTGTGTAGAAATTTTCAAAGTCTCCGTGTGCATTTTGTGTGTATGGAAGAATGGGCCATAACCAGGAGGAGCGGGATATAAACAACACAAGTACTCTCAGTATAATTCCTATTTGTTTTTAAGCTGCCACAAGTGCTTACATTTGTTACTGGTACTTGTGATGAATAATACCAAATTAATCCAAGTAACAAAAGCTATAATTAGCTTCAGAGTAATGATTCTTGAAAAAAAAAATGGTTTTTCTAGGAACGGCGAAGTGTAGGAGAGGTAGGAGGTACCACTGGCTGATTATTAAAGTGAAAATTACACTTTTAATTGGAAATAGAAACAGTAATGCAGTTCTGGTGTTCGTGGTGCACAGCACCTATTACTGTGGTGTCGTGCAGAACAACATCTTACCAGCTTTAGTTTTGTCTGTGTTTCTGAGGGAACTGGCAGGAGATGTCAGAGTGGAGATGCTGGCATGGAGTGATGGTTGTGTGAGAGGTATTTTGTTGCTGAGCTGGTTTATTGGATCAGTGCAGCCAGAGACAGCCGTGCTCCACACCCACGTGTGTGTCCGTGTCCTTGGGGTCACCAGGCTCTTGCTGCACTAATTTCCCCAGAGCTCCTGTTCTTACAGTAGTTTTTATTTGACACGAATTTCATGAAGTGTTACATTTCTAGCAGTATTATCTACAGAATCAGGTGGCAAATTCACATTATTAATTAAAATGAATCAAAATCCTGAAGCAGAAACGTGACTTTTTCTTTCATTTGAAAGCAATGCTATTTTTAGTAACTGTGTTATCCCTCTTGTTTGCTGAGTACAGTCGGAGGAGGATGAATTGGAGTTGGTGAGTTTGGGCTGCTGTTTGCTGAGAGACAGCAAGATGCTGGAAATGTCTTTCACTACAGCTTTCTAACTGTAGTTTCATTACATATTTTAAATAATTCCAGTGTTCCCTTGGTAGCAGACAAAAATATATTTGTTTTATCAAACTCAAAACCCAACCAATTCAAGTGGAAAACACATCCAAAGTCAGCACTTGCCATTTGTAAACTTCTATTTTTTTTTTTTCCTGAAAATGTTTCTGTTTTTCTTGGAGGGAACATTGGAAAAGAGCCTTACAAAGTAACTGTCCATGTGTATAGGATTTGTACTGTCTTCTATGTAAAATATAAATAATCACTTCCCATAGTCTAAATTATTGGAATATTTTTAGAAAGTGGCTTCACTTGTGAAGTTCTTCAGATTGTAACACCAGCCCTGTGTTACTTCTCTTCCTTTCAAGGAGATGACATCATGGCTGGTGAGGTCACCTTTTTGGAGGTTGGAATTATTTCATCCTGCGTGAGATTATCAAACCACAGGGGTGTTCCCTGTTTACCAAAAGAAGCAGAGAATTGTAAATGAATAATTCTACCTTTTTTTCCAGTGGAAAGATACTCTGCCTCTGAAAGGAAACTCTTGGGATTTGTGTGTTCTCTATTTTTTTTTTCCCCAAAGGTTTTAACATTTGGCATTCTGTCTGGAAAATGAACGTAAGGCTAAAATAATTCGTAACTTATTTTTAGAGCAATTTGCAAATTGTTTGGCTGCTGTGGCACAAACCAGGCAGAAGATGCTGCATCAGATTCACAGAGAAATGGACCTATTGCAGACCTTGAATTGTTTTTGAACATGGACCTGTTGCTAATATGAGGCTCTGATTGCATGAAAGCATGGAAAATGTAGTGATTTAGATACATTTCTTGATGAATGCATGCTGCTGGCTGATTTTTACCTTGAACATGAGAAATAGATTTTTAAAAGGGAAAGTGGTTTTTGAAATCCAATATTGAAGTTTTGAAGGTTTATGGGGATGCCTTGCTCATGGAGCAGTTGCACAGCTCTCACACGCTCCTCTCCCCTTCAGAGAGGAGTGTCTGGTTTTCAGCGCAAGAAAGAAAGCTCAGTGTAAAAACATTTAATCAGGATATCCCTGCAATTGGAATGAAAGCAAAAGCCCTGGAATTCAGGTGTTCCAGGTGTCCCGAGTGCCTGCTGTGCCGCGGGCTGGGCGGGATGGAGCCGCGGGATCCCGCGTGCAGCGTGGGCCATCTAGTGGCTCCAAAATCTGGGATCAGCTCCAGCAGGAGGAGAGCTCACACAAAGGAAAGGTGTAGTGTCTGCCTCAAACGTGGTGCAGAAATGCAGGCTGCACCTGCAGTGCTCTGTTTTAATTCCAGTGCTGGGAAGCAGTTCCACATCCCGTCTGTGAGTGCCTGATCTGTGTGGTTGGAGCTGAGCACTGAATATGAAAACCAGCTAGGATGGTAGTGTAGATGAAATAAAGATACTGAGTTCTTCCTGCTACATTTGCACCAGTTAAAAAAATTTAAACAACAACAACAAAAAATCCTGACATTTGTCCTGAATCTCCAAGTACAACAAATAGTGGGCACATCTAAATAATTCTTAGTGTCTTTGTGTGGCTGAGTGTTCCAGGAATTATATTCAGAAATAATTTACCTCAGAAAACCACCTTTATTAGCCACTCAAAAAAAAAAAGTAAAAGAAAAATCCCATGAGGAAATCCTTTGGTCTGGATTGTTTCCCAGTATATTCCTCTTTACTTTTCCATTATACAGTAATCCCAACTTTATAGGCTGCCATCCAAGAAAGCTTTGGAGAAAGGTCAATTCCTGACAGACACAAAAATCTGCTCTAATAACATCTCTTTATGCCAGATAAACTTGGTCGAGGGGAGATTTTCAGAAGTACGTAAGTGATTTAAAGGGATCAATTACAGAAAATCAGAGGGACTTTCCCTGGGACTTGGAGCTTTGAAATCTGGGAGCTCTGAAGCAGAGTGGGCACATCTGCCAATGTGTGTGTTTGGCAACAAATGCCAAAGAGCCCCCAAGTCCTTGGGAGGCTCAAAGGTGGGGGAATTCAAGAGCAGCCAGGCACAAGAGAGACGGGAAGCTGAAATCCAGTGAAAGCTGTGGCTAATTTTAATATGGAACCTGTGATATATATTTCTTTCTTTAAATGGGAAAGATACAAGATTGATAACCCTCAATTCATCTTCATAAATTTAAGCTTAAAATTGAATACAGCCCCATTTCTGTACCTGCTCATTCTGATATTTTTAAGGAATGATGCATTTTTAATGCTGCTCGTTCTCTCAAGATCAGAGTGGAGAAGAAAGTGAAGTGGTGCAGATCCTGAAATACCTGGATCTGAAATAAGGGAAAGGAGTAGGAACTTCAGTCCTGTAAAGCTATGAAATGGAACCCTACCAAAGAGGTGAAAAACTGCTCCTTTTGTAGCAAATATTTTTTCAGAGATGGAGAGAGGTTCCCTTTAAAAACATACTTCAGCAGATTGAAACCCAGCTCCTTGTAGAAAATACAGCATGTAGAGACTGCTCCTGTTTCTAAGAATTTTGCAGATAAAAGTAAATATCTGTTGTTTGAAAAACTTAGCATTTTCTATTCTTGACAGTATCTGGCATGGCCAAATGGTGTTGAACCTCGTATTTTGAAGGAAGATTTGCAGTTGCCTCCATGGAGAGCAGAACGTTCTGTGACAGCAGCTCTGCTGTCTGGTGCTGTTCACCACAGTGTTCAATTAATTTTCTAACCAGCAAATTTGGTTAGAGCTTAGTTTGGGTGATCTGTTTGCTGCAGATGTTCATTCCAGTATATGGAAAAGAAAGAATGTTATTAAAAAGCCAAATTGTGCCCGCAGATTATCTGAGACAATCTAGTTTAGCTATTTTCCCTGTCAAAAAAAAAAAAGGCACAGTTGCTCTTTGTGAACTCCAATGTCGTTTGCTTGGAAACATATCTGCATTATAACAAGTACTCTCTCAGTTTCTCCGGAACCATGGGAACAGCAAGATTATTTTATCACTGAAGTCTTATCTACACAAATTTAGAAGATCTCTGTGTTCCTTTCAGGACAGGTGTAGTCAGCACAGTGTCAAAACTGGCAGCTGAAATTTGGAAAATTGGATAAACAACTGTGAAGTGGGAGAATCTCTTCTGGTGGAACTGCACCTCACCATCTGCACTAAAACCCCTTTATAAATAAGACTAAAAACTCTTAAATCACTTAAGAACTTCTGAGAATTGTCGTGTGTATCCCTAAGAAATTGCATTTCTTTGTGTGTCCTACAACCCTAACGCTGTTAAAATCTGCATGCTTGGGAAGTGGCCCAGTGAGCTTTCAATTAATTTTTCATTTTAGTTTGCCAAGTTCGTTTTGGTTGTCTTGAAATATTTCCGCTCGTTTAGAAAACCGATCCTGACCAAAAGGACGTGTTCCTCACTAAAAGACGCAGCAAAGCAGCACATTTGCGTGGAATGCTCTTCTGTAGTAGCACTGCGTTTGCCGTGGTTGTCGCTGGTGTCACAGGGCGTGTTGTTGTTCTCCATCCCTGCAGAACACCCAAAGGATAAGCAGTTCTCAGTCCACGCAGCCTCTGGCCACCCCCGTGGTGTCGGTGACGACTCCGAGCTTGCCTCCGCAGGGACTCGTGTACTCGGCCATGCCCACTGCCTACAACACTGGTAAGCCCTGCCTGGCCTCAGGGGCTGGGACAGGACCTACGTGGTTCGTAAGCCCAGGAAATTTGCATTTCTGTGATGCTTGACTTTTTTTTCCTCTTCTCTTCAAATGAAGGCTCTTATTCAGCAAAACTGAGTCTGTAGCGATGCCGCTGGGAACCGGAATTCCTCATGTTTAGGCAATAGCTGATATTTCAGTGCTTCTGTACTTCTGATACTTTGATTGTCTGCAGAACCTTCATACTACTTTTTATCCCAGCTGGGTGTGATGTAAGGAATTTGGTAATACAAAAGTGATGAGTGGTTTGCTGGTTGGGAAAGTGGTTCATGAAAGTCAAGGAATAAGTGACAGCACATGAAGAAATGGCAGCCTTAAGTTGCACCTGGAGAGGTTTAGGTTGGATATTGGGGAAAATTTCTTCACCAAAAGAAACCCTTCACCAAAAGGGTTGTCCAGCATCAGAACACACTGCCCAGAGCGGTGATGGAGTCAGCATCCTGGCGGAAAACCCGTGTGGATGTGGTACCTGGGGACATGAGTTAATGGTATAAATGTAAGTGCTATAATTGGTTAAAAGAGGAATTTTGGAATGGGGACGGGGACCCCGTGCTGCAGGATGGCTCCTCCAGGAGCAGATCAGGAGCTGCCCCAGTGTCAGACAGGGCTCCAGCAGCACCTGCTGCTGCCCAGAGCCGAGCCATCGGCACCGCTGCAGTGGTGCAGTTCCAGAGGGTGAAGCTGCTGTGCTGGGCTCTTGTCGGTGACCTCGTGGCCCTGCTCTTGTGCAGAGGCCGGGACAGATCACAAAAAGCTTCAAGGTTTGTAGAAAATGGCCAAACCCTGAGTGATAGAGAGGTTTTGTCATCTTTGTTTTCCATAATGAGCATCATCAGGAGTCTCTGATGGTGGAATGTGGAATGGACAGAGCAGCCATCTCTGCTCCTGGTCATTCCTGCCTGCCCCCCAGAAGGATGGGATTTTGTACATTTTCTCCACTTTCTTAACTTTGAAAGCCTTCACTGCAGTTTTTAGTTTAGCCAGCCAAGCACCTCACATCCTCTTGTGTCGTTTTGTGGTAATGAGCTCATTAGCTGGCAGTGCCCCAGCCCCCTTCCGGCCCCGGGCGGTGCCGCAGCCAGGGGGATGCAGGGACAGGGACCGAGCTCTTGTCATTCCTGAGCCGGGGGCTGTCCTGGGAGAGGGACCGTGCCCTCCTCACACCCATCAGCCGCGGCTGTGTTTGCCCTCTGGCAGCACCCAGGTGCTGAACACGGATGCAAATGCTGCTGCCCTGAGGGGGTGACCTGGAAGCAGGGAATGCAGAAGGCTGGCTGCAGTGTCATGGGCAGAGCCTTGGTGACTGGCTTGGGGTCATCAGTTGAAGTGTGAATTAGCTGGACACGCAGACCTCGGTTTGACCCTCGCCCCAGAGGTGGTTCAGCTGTTGTGTTTCATGGCTGTTCAAAGCCAACCGTTCTGGTCCCTGCTGGGCAGAGCCCACCCTGAGTTTCACCTGGCACTTCCCTTGGTCCCCTCACATAGTCAGGTGCTGTTTCAGGAAGCAGCGTTGGGTGCATCCCTCATCCAGAATAACCTGCAAAGTGGTGGCTGAAACATCCCAAAGCTGAGAGGGGCTGCAGTGGGAGCCTCAGGAAGCAGCAAAGACAATGGGAACTGGTGTCCTACACAGGGACACATGCTGGTATCACTGGGATGCGATTTTAAACTCCAGCTCATTTCCTTTGATAATGCAAATAATTTGTGCACAGCCTTTAGTGGTTTTCACACACTTCAGAATCGTTTCTATTAGATTGAGCCTTTCAGGGGATTTGCAGGAAGAAATTTGATGTTGAAACCAAATTGTTGCCTGGGGATTCTCAGGGTGGTTGCCACTTCTGTTGCAATTTCAGTTTTGCAGTTCTAGGACTAAGATAAAATTTAAATACCTTAATTGTTTTTCTGGATTGATAGGGGTTATTTTTTTCATGGCTGGAAGGGATAGATTCAGCTCTTGTATCTTTAATTAAAATGTTGGATATAAGTTTTCCACAGATACCCTATTTTATATAATCTGTTTTGGTATTCTGCAGATTGCTGGAATGGGCCAGAACCAACTGAGTTACTGGTTCTAAAACAGTCCAGGCATTAAAAAAATTACTAAAACCCTCAGCAATCCGTTAATTAGTAATTGACACCTGAGCAGAGCACACCAAGCCATAAATTACATTGCTGGCTTCAGGTCAGTTGTTTTGCAAAGGCACAAACTTCCCAGGTGCTTGTGGTGGGGGTCGCAGCAGTGATGGTTTCCATCTGACAGAAGGTGCTCTTGTCTGTACAGCTTCATCTCACATCAGGTCACTCATGTAGCAGTTACTGCCAGCAGATATGTGATTATTTAGGGAATTAATCATGCAGCTGATTTTGTAGTGACACATACACTCTTTGGAAGAATGTCTCCTCAGACTCCTGTCACCAGACTTGCTCTGTGTAAAGTATCAGAAGTTAATTGCCCATTGTCATAAATGCTGTAATTGCAAAGCAAAAAAATTACACAGGAACTGAATTCCTATAAACGTTACCTTCAGGTCTGCTCTGACAAATCCCACTGGCACAGCACACCCATCTCCAGTGCTTGCACAGACTGCACTTGGCAGTTGTTGTAGGCCTGGCTGCTTTGAAGGCTCAGTGCATGTCTGGGTCACTGGAGGGCTGCACAGTTCTTAAAGTTTTTTATTTTTCAGATTCAATTTTAGTCTTGCAAACAGGGCTTTGTGTTGATCATCTTGGGACAAACCTTTCTGAAGCTGTGCAGAAACACATGTGAGGGTTTTCAGAGTTCCAACAGAAGTGTCAGTTGAGAAGAAATGAAACAAAAAGGCGGCTTAAGAAGCTTCACCTGCTGGGAGCAGCTGTGACTCCTGAGGCCTTCAGGAAGGTTCTTGCAGGGATGTCTGTGTGTGTCTGACAGCACAGGGCCCTGCTGGCCCTGGATTCTCCTCCCAAGGTGGGCTGTTTCAGGGAGATGTAGAAGTTGTCCACAGCAAACCGGTCAGTGGATGGGAGTGGGAGATTGTTCAAGAGACCTCACCTCAGGAGAGAGAGATCGTAATGGTGGTGCCATCTTAGGACAATACTATAAAATAAACAAACCCAAAGACCCCAAACACAAATCAAAGCCATTTCAGCCTGGGTGGAATGTTTGGTTCTTCTGCTGGCAGTACAGAGTGAGTTTGGCTGCTCACATTTTGCTCACATTTTGTTGCATTCTCAAGAGACTAGAAATTATTTTAAGGAAGCTTTATTGCAAAGTAATTGAAAGCAGAGAAGTGTTTGACTTCGTTTTCAAACCTGCAAGAAAACATGAGTGATAATGATCAAGTGAAAACAGCCTCAGTTCTGGGAATGAAGTGAGAGCTGAGGGAGCACTGCAGCAGCCAGAGCCACGGGCCGGCTGCTGCCCCTGGATTAGGAATGGATCCTGTTCTCTGGTCTCCAGTTAAGTTCTGTTTCTAAGGAATGGGGTTTTCTTGCTTCAGATAAAGAGGTTTCTTTTGTTTGTTTGATGCAGAGATGACAGTTTACCCAGACAGTAGGAGTGATACTGTGTGGAGAAGGATGTGATGTGTCACAGTAGGACTGCACTGAGGGGTTGCTGGGGTTTGGGCCCCTGGCCCCTGTCCAACCTTTCCAGAGTCCCTGTGCCTGCCTGGGCAGCCAGTGCTGTTCTTGGCTTGGGTTTGGGTGTTGGCTGTAGGACCACGAGCTCTGTTGCACTGTGAGCCTCCCAAATGGTTCCTGGGCTTTGTCTGAGGAGCTGATGCCTCCCACCTGGGAACTGAACTGCAGCCCAGGTGTCTGCAGTGAATTCAGGGCACCATCCACCATCCCTGGCTAGTGACTCCTATGGATTCTTCCCTTTTTGTTTCATTTTGACATGTCCATGCAGACAAAACTCTTGTAACATGCCAGGTCTTACAGTCAGGTGCACACCTGTACATATACAGTACATTAATGTGTTGCACCTGTGGGTTTGGAAGAAGCTCCAAGACAGCAACATGTAGGAACTGAAAGTAGAATGCAAAAAAAATTTCTCATTTGGAGGCCTCTGTCCTGTTAAGATCCCTGTGAGGTTGGCAGGATTGCTCCCAGACTTCAGGCTTTTCACATTTGGATTCCTTTGGATCAGCTGCCTTTGTTTTGTGCAGAAAGCCTCTGTATTTGTGTTTATTTATGTATGTATGTTATATATCTAAACCCCCCTGTACATGTTCTGTTTTTCCCTCTCAGATTACTCCTTGACTAGCGCAGACCTGTCTGCCCTGCAGGGATTCAACTCCCCGGGAATGCTGTCCCTGGGGCAGGTGTCTGCCTGGCAGCAGCACCACCTCGGTCCCGCGGCCCTCAGCTCTCTTGTGTAAGTACCTGGCTGCTGCTGCACTGCAGCCCTGTGGGGGCTTCTGCCTCTCCCAGCTGGATCGTCTGCACCAAGGGAATATTCAGCACGTTGGAACCTCCTGTCTGTGCTGCACAGCATTCACGTGTCGGGGTGTTTGTCCTGTCAGTCACCTCCAGGGGACGAGCCGTGTCCCTGCAGGCCCAGCTTCTCACCAAGGAGGCACCTGTGTGGTGAACTGCAGTGTTTGCCAGTAGGAAGTACTTGTGTGTTCTGAACTTCTGTAAGTGCAGCTCAGACCTTTAATGAGTGCGTTTTTCAGCTTTGCTCTTCACAGTAGGGTTTATTTACGTGCTCATGCAGAGGGTGCTGAGCCCCAAGGCCACACCATCACAGACACGTGAATTGTCACTTGGTTTCATTTTTTGCGTTTTCTTATCTGTGCCTTTCGGTTTTGTTTTCCCAGCACCGGCAGCCAGCTATCTCAGGGTTCAAACTTATCCATCAACACCAACCAAAACATCAACATCAAATCTGAACCGATCTCCCCTCCCCGGGACCGCGTCACTCCCTCCGGGTTCCCGCCGCAGCAGCCGCAGCCGCCACCGCCGCCGTCGCGGCAGGAGCTGGGGCGCTCCCCGGTCGACAGCCTGAGCAGCTCCAGCAGCTCCTACGACGGCAGCGACCGCGAGGATCCCCGCAGCGACTTCCACTCGCCCGTGGTGCTGGGCCGGCCGCCCAACTCAGAGGATCGGGAGAGCCCCTCGGTAAAACGAATGAGGATGGACACGTGGGTGACATAAACTCGCGGTGTTGCCCTTTCCGTTTTGTGTTCTCGAAATGAACTGTCCTGACATATCTAAATTTATAAATAAGGACATGAATAAGTATATTTATATGTATATACATACGTGCATATATATATCTCCACATGCATATATATGTGCTAGTGTGTGTAGCATACACCAATCATCAGGCACTTACGACAAACTCTTGTATAGCTGCAGATGTCCCTTGGTAAAACGTAACAGAACAATCCCGTAGGTTTGATCTAGTCTGGCACTTACCTGGACTCGTGTGTAACCCCAGCCCGGCCCCGTGGCAGAGCGTGGTCCCCGCAGTGTCTCCTCCTCACAGCAGAGCCGGCCGCGAGGGCTCGCCTGTAGTCCCGTCCCTGTGTGTTATAGTCAGCTCTATGGTTACTCGTAGTTAAGAAATAATTGCTTTGTAGCAGCAGAGCAGTAGAAAAGCAGGAAGAAGAAAGCAATACTGTACATAAACTGACCTTTCTATTACCCAACCTGGCATGGGTCTCTATTGCAGAGGGTGCATGGAGAAGGGCTGATGCTATAAGAAATAAAAAAAACAAAAACCCTGTTTTGCACGTGCAAAAAAAAAATAGTGTATTGGGTCAAAGAAGTGATTTTTTTAATGAGTGAAAGAGAGACATAGAGAACTCGCATGAAATATTCAGAAAATATTAGCCTAGAAAATAGAACATTAACAAAATAAAATTAATATATTAAGTTATAATTGGAATATGTTTGACAAATTTGTTTTTACGTTCATACCTTTGAAAAATATAGAAACGGATTTTAGCTCATGTATATTTTATATTAAAGAAAACAATACCCTAATGAATTGAAGACTATATATAAAGTTATATACAGTACTTTTGAACACATTCTGCTATGAATTATTTATATAAGCCAAAGCTGTATGTTGTAGCTTTTTTGTAGAGTATAGTTTTATCTTATTTTGACTTTCTAGTTTTTGCTTTCAAAGATGAAAAGGAAAAACTTGCAGGCGGAACCTTGGGGGAAAAATAAGCCATGAACACTTATATGTAAATTTAAATTTGAGCCAAACTCTTTGTGTATATAGCATCCTAAATATATTATCACCTTTGGTGTAAGTACCTATGTATTGTACGGTCACCAGATTAAAAAGTATATTTTTGTGGATTGACGCCAACTTGAAACAAGGCGAGGTCCTTATTAAGTAGAGTATTCACTGTTTAATATTTACTATTTTGTTAAATATACTGTACTTTCTTTGGATTTTAATTATTATTAATATTATTATCCAGATTTTTCAGAGGGTGTATAAAGGGGTTGGCCCCCTCACTGGTGGTGAATGTGTGCCGTTCAATTGTAATCTCTGTGCTGTATGGTTAAGCTTCATTATACATTTTATATATATGTATATAAATAGCAAAGTGGCAAAAAAAATCCGGTGTTAAGTTCATCCTGCATAAATATAAAAAATCTGTTACAACACATTTTAAGGCATCATTTTAAAGCTGCCTCTTCTGAGGAGGAAAAAAAAACCAGTGGAAAAACTTGACCTAATTTCTCATGATAGGGAAATGACACATATCAGAGGAGCACAAAAGGTTTTGTGAGTTGGCAAGTGGTTTGGGAAAAATGTGCTGCTTCCAAGAAATAGAGGGAGGAATCCAGAGCCCCCTTGTGCCGTGAGACAGGGCTGGGAGCAGGTTTGGAGTTGGATGTGAGGCCGTGATCCCGCCTGTGCTCCCGGTCACCTCCAGGCTGGCAGTGCTAGTTCTGGGGTGCAAACTGCAGTGCCGTGGTATTGCCCAAACTCCTTCAGAGTTAGCCCTGATATTTATTACATTTTTGCTTGGGCTTTATGTTTTTTTGCAGTTAAAAAATCCCTTGATGCTGTAACCGAGGTGTGAGAAGGGGGATGCAGCGGGGCCGGCTGCCCCTGTGTGGTACCTGAGGGGCCTCCAGCCCCATCCCTTGTTGTCATGGAAATGTTAAAACCTGCACAGGATCCAGTCCCTTCCAGCCCCTTCCCCTGGAACTGCTTCCCATTTCTGTGGGTTGGTCCTGCCTGGCAGGAGCGTGGAGGCAAAGGGGACGTGTTCCAATGGCCGCTGGACCTGGCGTGACCGAATTCACTTGCTGCTCCCTGGAACCTTTTGCTGCTCTGACCAGTGATGTGAGTTCCATGATTTATGCACCTGTATGAACTTTGCTGTACATCCGAGTGGGAGTTCTGCATTCACATTTACTGTCTATTTTCTTGTGTGCCTTATCAGATGGCTTTGCTGACTGTATCTCAATAGTCTTTATTTCTATGCAGGTTTTTAAACAGTACTTACTACTGTTTTCTTAAAGACAAAGCTACACAAGGGTTAGAGTTTGTATCGAAATTGCACCAATGAATTACAAAAATAATAAAAAGAATCAGTTCTAAAGCGTCGGGCCAGGGAGTGGCCCCGTGCTGCCCCAGCCCCGGCAGAAATGTCCTTCCACAGCCCTCGGGCCTCGGGGAGCACCTCCTGCCACCGAGGAGATGGGAATCCTGGTTTTTAATAACAACTCACTCACTTTGAAAAATGCTTTTTTAGAAATTGTAAAAATGTTTTATAAATAAAAAAAAAAAGATGACATAGCACAGATATTTCAACAGGTTAAAAAAAAAAAAACTTTTTAAAATTATCTCTGCTGACTGAAGTGCAAGTGGATCCAATCCTGGGCTGAACCCAGTCAGGTCTGAATGATTTACGATTTTTATCTCTGTTGTGACAAATCACCTCCATCCTCGAGCTCTCACGGTAGTTTTGAGAACGCCACGTTGTCAGGGACTCGTCAGAGAGAACTGCTTTAGCCTTGCCTTTCCCTCCAAGGACACTAATGCATCAGAAACTTGCGAGTTACTGTGCGCACAAGAAATACATAGTAAATAAGGAACAAAACAACTCCTAACAATTGATCCTGGGCAGAAGTTAAATCCGAATGTGAAAGAAAGACTTAACCAATGTAAACATTTAAATCTTAGTAGAACCTTTCTTCACTTTGCTGTGCAAGAGAACACTGCTTTGCTATATTTAAAATGGCTTTTTTAAAAGAGATTTATGTATTTGGTAAATGTTTGTAGTCAACAGTTCACAAGAAGCTGTTCACGGTTTAATGCTGATAAGCCGTTTGGCGGCACAAGCTGGACTTTGTTGCCATCCTTGAGACGAATCTTTTAAGAAAAAAAAATAAGTTAATCTCAATTTTTTTCCCTGAATGTGTTGTTTTTTCTTCAATATACGATAAATATTCTAGTGAACTTTTTATCAAATGGTTAAGAAAATGCTAGAGGTTGTTGTAAAATATTTGTATCCTGCATTCACTAAAGTAAAGATACTGGCTTTTACTGTGTACTCCGGCCTCTCTCGTGTTTGGCACCTGGTCCTGTCTGGCGTCTGTGCCCCTTCTCAGTGTCCAGTTCAGGGGGGAGGATTTGGTTTTAAACTGCAGCGATGAGGATTTTCATCAACAGCACTTTTTTTGGGATGCACACACACTTGTTATGACACTCCAAATGCTCAGTAAGAACCATTTTACAGAACACTTACAGACACTGGCAGGAAAACCAGGGCACACTCAGACGGGAGAGCCCACGGCCAGTCCTGCCTCTCCAGCCCGGGTTCCTCCTCCTGCTCCTTGCTGTAGGTGCTGAGGTGAGGCTGCAAGGGGCCCCTCTTTCCAAGGCAGGTGCTCAGCTGTGCAATAGCAGAGCCCAGTGTGGTAATAAAAAAAAAGCACAAGTTTTACCCCTTGTGCTTTTATTTCATGTGGCTTTATTTAAAAATGTAAGAATCCCCCCCTCCCCAGAACAAAGAGATACAGCTCTTCATGGAAGAAAAATACAAGTTTTTGTTCAGTATAAGATACTTTAGAGTACTCATTTACAAAATTCCCACTTTTGAGAGCTGCAGGAAACACAAGTTCTCATTTTAACAGCACATGGTTCTGTTTGTGTGGTGTGGGGCTCCTCACCTTGGAGAAGCTTCGATCCTCCCCGTCCATGCAGACAGTGCTGGGCTGCTCTTCCTCAGGCCAGGCTGAGGTTACACCTGTACAACAGGTGCTTGTAGCACAGCTCCCACCCAGCTCCACCTTCACCTGCCCCTCGCTGTTCCAGCAGGACTTGGGGCTGCCAAGGGAAGCCAGAAAGGTCCTGCTGGCAGCTGGGAAGCTGCAAAGGGGGCTGGGCCCAGGTGGGGAGGACAAACAACAGCTTTCTGCAGCTGTGCACCAGCTCTGCCCTCACCCTCAGGACCAAGAGCAGCAGCCTGTGCAAAATCCCTTAGTGTTTTGTTCCAGGAAAGCCTTTACCTCTGCCCTCAGGCCTGGAATTTGCTGAAACAAATTTGAGGCAAATTCTCTGCAGCAAAGCTCCCAAGGCCTCCCTTGCTGCTCCCTTCCAGCATTCCCTTCCAGTGCTTACTGACGCTTCCTGAAGAGCACAGCCCTGGGGCTGACCAACACCTCCACTGCCCTCCAAAGCTCCACCGCTCTTTCCTGTGCCCTCAGAAGCTTTTTCATGCACATTGTCAGTTCACAGAAACCTTTCACAATCAGCAGCTTCACAGTTCTGTCCTTCAAAGGCTTTACCCTTCTTCCTTTTTGGACTTCTGTGCTGGATCTTGCAACCTGCACCCAGCTCGGACTTCACTCCTGTCCAGACTGCACACAAGGGAGTAAGTCCGTGACTGAACCCGGGTGTCTGAGATGCACCACTACAGACTATAATTAGCTTTTTTTAGGAAATTATACTGACTAGACCTCCTGCCAACAAATGAGCCCTTGAGAAGTGCATACTTCTCTCTCCTGCTCTCACGTTCTCTTCCAACACACCTCTGGCCACACCAACGGGCTGGCTCCAGCCAAGCAGTACCCTGGGACAGCACAGATCCTGCACTGAGATCTCCAGATCTCAGAACCTAACTAACTCTGAAGGACTTCCCTGAGGGGAAGAGGTCTGGGCTCATCCTTCCCAGGGGTGGGCTTGACACATCCTAATGAACACAGCTCAAAGGTTTGCTCAGGAGGATGACAAGGTGGGGTGCTGGCAGCATCCTGGCACATCCAGCTTAGAGCCCCAGAAGGCACCAGGTTAGGGTCAAGCATGCCAAAACCACCATGGTCTGCAAGAGATAAAAATGACAGTTCTGAGAAAAACAGTCCCCCCGCCTCTATTCCAGCAAGAAGTGTTTCTTTAAAATGCAAACAGCCCCCAGCTTTCCAACCACATTAATACTGCACTCTAGCTCAGCAGCAAGGGATTCGCTTCTAGACACGGCATTAAGCAATACCTGAAGCAACCACAATGAGTAAAATGCTACAAAATACTTTCCCTCAACAGAGTTCCCAACTCTTAAGCCACCCAGGTGATGATCTTTGCAAGCAACAAAGCATCCTTATTTTTCCATCAAAATCACATCACTGCACTTTCAGTCAAATTCAGGATTACATAATCAGCTACTTATAAAAATAAAAATAATCTGCATTGTTATATCCCCTTGGATACACTTGAGTCAGTCACGAGTGCATGGGCATCACTGCTGGAGAGGCTGTAGTGGGCTGCCCTTTCCCCTTAGGATTTTTTTCCTACAACTGAGTTTTGTCGTAATTTCCCTACCAATCCAGCTGTTGAAACATTTGAGGTTACTGTTGTGTTAGAGGTGTGGGCCACCAGGCCTTGTGTTTTAAAATAGATGATATAAAATACTGGCAGGACAATTCCTATCAGGAGCATAATAAAAACGGCGTTCCACCACTGGATTCCACAGTCCGCACCATTACCAGCCTCCCGCTTCCCTGACTCGGGCAGGGGCCTCTCCAGGGCTTCCAGGCCATACTCTGAGTTCAGCTGCACTTCCACCTGCACGGCATCCTGGATGCTCTGGTCGATGCCCTTGAAGTACTCGCTGAGGCGCCGGCCATCAGCAGAGCCGCCCGCGCCGGCCTCGGGCTCCGGCAGCTCCACGAGCGTCCGGCCGGGCTGGGCGGGCGCCGCCGGCAGCGGCCGCAGGGCCCCGCTGCCCTCCGTGAGCAGCCCGTGCGGCTTCACCGGGATCTTGATGGACTTCAGCGCGTACAGGTCCTGCTCCCGGATGAAGTTGTTGACGCGTTTGATATCCGCAACCTACGGAAGCCAAACGGGACATGAATAGAGAGTGCAGGACACGAATAGAGAGTGCAGGACATCCCGGCACTGAAGCAGGAAGCAGCTACAAAAGCAGTGTGCAAGGAGCCGTCAGAGAATAAAAGCGAGCCCTGGCTGCAAGTGGTCTGGTGTTTTGTAGAGATTCCCCAGCTGTTCTAGGTGTGCTCCAGGTTCTGCGGGATAGAGCCAGTCCCCTTTAAACCATTCTCTAACCTCCTCTAGTGCTCTTCTGTCTGCTGTACTTTGCTTCATATGGTTTTTCCTTCCCTTTGCTTTCTTAGCCCTTCACTCACTTACTTTCTAATCCAAGTTAAGGCAAGAAGGGTCTTTGTAACAGACCCTTTTAAAAGCAGTTTTCATACCTTACACACGAGTGCTTAAGGTGAGAGCACAGCACCAGTACCAGCAGGCAAAACCCCCCTCCTGCTCAGGAGATGATTTCAGAGTGAACAGAGCTCCATTTTGGCACACACCAGTTTTGAAAGCAAAGTCACAGCCTGGGGAGCAGATGAGCATCTCCCACACAGGCACGAGCGTCCTTCGCTCAAGCTCTACCTCTCTTCTGCAGGACAGCAGCTGATCCAGCTCATTCCTCCAGAGCTGTTCAGTGCTCCTGCTGAAGGACAATCACCTCTGTGGTGACCTGTGCAGAGCTCCTGTCTGTGACCCATACCCCTACCCAGCAGCAGGAAGAGCAAGAAAGAACAAACCACACGTGCAGAGTCAGTCACAGAGACAGCTGGCACCAATGCAAAGACAAAGGCAAGGCAGTGTCTCTGTATTTAACATTAAATAAGAGAAGATGCTTAATACAGTGGCCACTCACAGCCACCCAGTAAGTACAGAAACTTCTCAGTTGCCCTAAACCCTCTGTCAAAGAAAACTAACAGGATGTCAGTGTGTGCCAGGAGCTCTCCACAGCAGCCAAGGAGATGCAAAAGAACCTTAAGGAAAAGGCTGGAGGAGGACACAAACAAAACAGCAAGAGCCAAACCAAAGAGAAGAGCAACACAAACAGGTAAATGACCTTCAATACACCACACCAAAGAGACACAGTACAGGGACCGTGCTTTGCTCTTTCAGAAATTACAGTATGACCTGCATTCATCACACACTCACACGCTTGAGGCTGCCAAGGAAACTGGAGAGCTAAAACAAAAAAAGCACTTTACTTCCTAAGCACTCTGCTCAAAGGTAGAGATAAGATGGATGCCTGAATCTCATGTTTATTCTGCAAAGCTTGAGAACACTGAAAACGGCACATTTAATCCAGGTCCTGATCTGGGGACCTTGAGGCAAAAGGACTCCTCAGTCGCTGGTTCAGGCTCCTCACAGCCGGCCCCAGTGTGACCTCTGGACTTAAACTCTGCAAAATTTCTTACTTATGAAATAACAATCTCACCCAGAGCCTCCTGAGGTGCTGCTTCAATTTCTGGTTTTGTTCCAATGAAAACAAATTACTGGGACAGTAAATATCCCCCGTGGTGTCTGCAATCAAATACTGCAGTGTGGTGCTAAGGCTCTAGAAACAGAAAAGTGGAGCAGCACTCACACAGAAACAACAAACAAAGCTGATGGGAAGCATGAGAGAGACTGGGCTGCACAAGCATTTAGGCTTATTTTCTGTACTCATTTTTTTGGCTGCAGTGAGCTCCTCTTGTCCCAGCTAAGAACAATGCCAAAAGCAAGCCAGGACTATAAATGGTCAAGAGTAAAAATGAGAATTTTCAAGTGCTTTGCATCTCTGCCAAGTTATCAGTGGCACACACACAGCTATTTGTTGCACTGCCTTAATACCCCCTTCCCAAGCAGATTCTGAAACCAATTTCAAGGTCTCGTTGATTTCAAGGAGAAGTTCATCCTGGACTTTTCAAACACATTTGCATATATATTTGTGGCTACTGTTCTTCCTCACTGCTGTCCTGGTGACCTTTCAGGAGATGTTTAATTGTGCAAATAAAACAAAACACATGAAAACTGTCAGTGCCAGTCTGTAAACAGACAAATACACAAATCTCCTACAATAAGGATTTCTGTACCTCTTCAATATAACTGGAACAAATCAGAAGTGTCCTTTCTAGAAGGTCGGGAGGCAGCAGGACAGTTTTTCTCCTGTGAGAGGAGAACACTGACTATGTGGTCCCCTCCCATCACCTTGCTTTTCCCCTGGACAGGCCCAGCAGCCTCCAGAGGGGCTGAAAGGCTCCGGGAGTGGGGCAGCTGAGGCAGCTGTGCAGCCACAGCAGGGGCAGGGCTGGGTCCTCTGAGTTACAGGGCAGAGGGCACAGCAGGATTTTTCAGACCATAAAGCAAAGAGCTGTTCTGAATCTTCCTCCTCTGAGTTCACCAAACTGCTGTGATTCTGCCCAAGTGGCAGTGACACAGCTGCTGCTGAGAGAGGAGTGCACAGTCACAGCTCCACAGCCAACCAAAGCTGCAGCTCTGCCTTCTCAGGCTCTGCTGGTGCCAATCAAGGCCTATTCAAGTCCTACCAGACTCGAGTCTCCACAAGCATCAGGCTCATCAGCAGAACCTTCAAGGGTGCCTTTTTTGTTTTGTTTTTGTTTCTAAGAGAATGGGAGGGGAGGAATTGTCGCAATCCCTCTAAGCCCTCTTGCTTCAGCTGCACCACACAGCTGCTGTGTGGTTAAGCAAGACAGACTGCAATTGCACTGCAGCAGTGGAGCCAGAACCGCATCATTATCTCCACTCCAGTCAGTGTCCAATTGTTTGCATCATGGAACTTTTAAACCACAGTCCAGCTTGCAGATAAAGGAGGCTCTAAAATTACAGTTCGAACTGCTGAACAACAGGGATCTTCTAATGTTCAGAGCAGGTAATTAAACTTTTCAATGCTTTTGCTCTGCTTTGGAACAAAGAAAATGTATGGTGTAGTGTGTTCCAACTCGGAGAAATCTCACTGTGCACACACCCTCACTCCTGCCCACAGGCACCTGAACTGTGCACGCTTTGAGCATGACAGCAAACAACCAAAATCCACACACAGACACCACCTGGAGCCTGGGACCTGAACTTTGGCACCTCTCCACGTTCACCCCTGTTAGACACAGACCTTCCTTGCAAAATGTAAGCTGATACCTTTCAAAAAATAAACAACACCCAAACCAGACCCATCACTGGGGTGTTTCTTTGTAATGCTAAATTTGCTTCAAAAACTCCAATGTTCCTTGAGAGCAGAACCCTGACGCTCATATCTACACTCAGCTTCCTGATGTTTGCCTTCACTTAAATATCTTAGTACAACCTGCACTTAGTCACTCAAATTAAACAGGAAAGCAGGTCAGGCAGGGTGTTAGGGTGACAACATCTTCCTAGGCTGTTGGCTGAATAACTCTTTTTTGTGTTTGATTTTTTTTTTTTTTCCTTTCTCCAGTTTCACCCAGACATTGACCATTCATACACACAGGGCCAACACTTTCCAGTGTCAAAACTACCAGACAACAGGACACCTTCCAGTCGCTCTGGAAACTGCTACACATAAAACACCTCTGAAGTGATTAACCCCGACCAGAGGCAGCTTACTTTACAGCCGTACTGCAGGGCCAGCTTGTTCAGGTTATCACCCTCCGTGATCTCCCGCTCCAGAAGCACCACGTCTCCAAGCCTGTCCCGGGAAGTGCTGCCTCGCTGCTGCTCCTTGCCCCTGGGCCGCAATTCCATAACGTTGAGCTCCTCCTCTGAGGACTCCTCTGAATCGGATTGGCCATTGGGAAACACATACACCTGCCTGCCCGGGTAGTTATGGACAGTGACAGGAGCCTGGAAGGATCTTGTCCGGCTCTCATTCAGCCTCATCTTTTACACCAGCACCTGGAACAAAACCCAGACGTTTTAGTTTTTAATTTCCTCAACGCCAGAGTTTACTTCTCAGCATGTAAGATTCAGGGAAAGGACAAAAAGTTGGCAGTGTGAACACACACACACACACACAAAGGTTTCTTTAACCCAGGGGCAAATCCAGCAGTGCCATTCTAACAGCAATATTAGAAAAGTTATGTACACAAACTGCAGCAACGGGTAGATTATTCTCCAACCTTTTCTGTCTACCTGACGACAAACTACCTTGTAACACTACCTTGCTACATATTTTAAACACTACTTTCTATAATTTCATTTTAAAAAGCAACACTTGAGCAAAGTGTCTTTAATTAGACA
The DNA here is from genome assembly GCA_013400975.1 of Atrichornis clamosus. Classification (NCBI taxonomy): domain Eukaryota; kingdom Metazoa; phylum Chordata; class Aves; order Passeriformes; family Menuridae; genus Atrichornis; species Atrichornis clamosus. The sequence goes on from WBMZ01000760.1 coordinate 188,001, forward strand.
AAACATACATCAGGTCTACCAACAGACATAAAAAACTGAGCAAAGTTATCCTTTAAGTTACTTTTCTGTAAGTCCTTAATTCTCTACACTTTAAGACTCCACATTTTAATTTCTTGGAAGTGCACTTTTTTTTTTTTAATAAGGAGAGCTCAAGCTACACTTAACTTCAACCTGAATGACAAGGCTATTTTGCTCCATGAAGACTGGAACCTGCCTGAGCACCTTAATTATTGCTCACCCTACAGCTGTAAGCTATTTTTCTTTTTTTTTTTCAATCCTTAGCTCCACCAGCAATTTGTTGTCAGGATCAGGTACAGGTAAGGTAACCCCACATTCTCATGGCACCTTGCCCTTAACATTCTCCATCTACCCCTAAGAGCTTCTTCAGGTGAAACCACTACGATTTAATAGTATTTCCTTGGCCCCAGGCATGGCACCCGCAGCTGCGGGCTGGGCTCAGCTGTGCCGGGGGAGTTCAACACCCAGGACCAGGGCTGGACCCTGCTGTGGGACACCTCGGCGTCCTCCTACACAGCTCCCTTATCGCTTCTCCCCAGGGAGGGCCAAACTCTTCCCCACGCTCCTCTACGGACCCCGACCCCGTCAGCACTTCAGGGGGCTCCCGATTCCCTCTGGGGTCCCGACCCCTCACCACTTCATCGGCTCCCGATAACCCCAGGGACCCGGATCCCTGCCATTCCCTCAGGGATCCCGCTTCCCTCCGTACCTCGGGGGTCCCGATCCCCTGAGCTCCTGCCCCCTCCCAGGGTCCCGCTCGCCCAGGAGTACCCGCTCCCCTCAGAGGGCCTCGCTCTTCTCAGCGCTTCAGGTGACCCCAATGCCCTCTGCACTTGAGGAGGATCCCGATCCCCTCAGGGTGTTCCGCTCCCCCCAGGGGCCCCGCTCCCCTCTAAGTGTCCCGCTCCCCTCAGCGCTTCACGGGATCCCGCTCCCCCGAGGGGCCCCGCTTCCCTCAGGTTGTCCCGCTCCCCTCAGCGCCCCGGGATCCCCGGTCCCGGTTCGCGCCCCTCTCCCCGCATCCCCTCGCCCCCCTCACGGACCCGCCGCCATCGGCCCCGCACCGACCTGGCCACGGTCTCGCCCAGCGCTCCTCCCATTGGCTGGCGGGGCAGGGGGGCGGGACCTCAGCGCCGCCCGGCCAATGGGAGCCGGGGAAGGGCGGAGGGGCGGCGGGGCTGAGCGGGCGGGGCCTGGGCGGGCAGAGGGGGCGGAGCCTCGCTTAAAGGGCCCGTGCCCCCCGTCCCGGCCGGGCTGGGATAGAGCCCGGAGCGCTCCGGGGGACCGGGTCACACATCTGAACAGCGGGACACGGCGCACACCTGGGCCACGGGCCAGGTCACACACCTGTAAAATGGGCCAGGTCACACACCTGTGCCGCCCCGGGTGAGGGGTCACTGCCCTGGGACACGTCACACACTTGTGCAATGGGCCGCGTCACACACCTGTAGAGCTCCAGTGTCACTGGTGTCACTGCACTGGGGCACATCATACATCATATTGTACCTGTACATACCGGTACAATAACACTTCACTTGTTCCATTGTCAATATGGAATAACATATTACAATATGTCAACATTGTCTCCACTCTGGTGCCTGCAGAGCAGCTGACGGAGCTGCCCAGCTGTGCTCCACGCTGGGATGTTTGCCTTGGCCCGCCCTGACTCGTGGCTTATGTTTAACAAACAAGCTCAGGACACACTGTTAGCAAGTTCCACTTTTGAAACCTTTCTGGGGTGGAGAGAAAGGAGGAATAATGTCCTCCCTGCAGGCTGCTGGAATTAGCCAGGCACCCCTTGGTGCCCACAGGTTGAAGATCTCCTCGAGGGACAGCCTGGGGTTCGGCTCAGTGTGTGGAGATGGACGCTCTGTGCCCTAAAGGTGATGGACAAACCTGCTTTTAAGTTAAATCAAAGCTGAATGCAGTTGCTGGCCATCCCTTGGCCTTCTCCTGTGCAACCCCAGTGCTGCAGGCAAAAGTGGAGAGTATTTCCTCTCCAGCTCTGGCTACCACTAGATTAGATGCAACAGCAGGTGATACATGTGACACAGTGAGAGGAGGGAAGGCTCTGTAAGCATCAACAATTTTTTTAAGCAATAGCTGTTCTTCACAGCTCTTACCTGCCCACACACCTTCGTGGGACTGAGGGATTTCAGCAGGGCTGGAAGGGTGGTGGGAGTGTCCAGGCAGGACTGTGGCTGAGCCAGCACCCCATCTCCCAGCAGGTCAGAGGATTTCCTTCCCTTACCTTGTCCCAGGAGCCAACGACTTTGAGGCTCAGTCAGCTTAGGCAGTTTTCTGACCCAACAGATGATGGGTCTTCTCTGTGCTGGAGAGGGTTCTACAAGTGTGGGGAGTAGATGAGATGTGCCAAAACACCTTTCCTGAGCCACTTACAGCCTCTCTGTGACTACTGAGGTTCAAAAGTTACAAGCAATAATCACTTTTTGTCAAACAACTCCAGGTTACTCAGGGTAACCTGCTCAAACCTGAAAAATACAACTGCTGAGGAAATGTTGGAAACAGGGGGGAATCAACCAGGCTTTGCTGATGGAGCTCAGTCTGGGCTGGATTACTTGTCCTTGATAGTGCTTAACAAGAAATAACTCTCTGTTTTGTAGGAGTGCTGATGTTGGATCTAGGTCAATTGCATGGATGATGTCATCATTCCAAATAATTGGAATATTTTTGCAGTTAGCAGATAGACTGTGAGAGCTGCAAAGCCCCAAACAAGTGGAGTCTGTCTGAGCGCTCAATGGCTCAGTCATTATCGACATTCAGCCAACATAAGGGTCACACGTGCCCCGAATTTCAGGAAGAAATCCTCCTGCCCTGCCTTAGGTCAATGCAGAGGGCAGCAGAACTGGGAGTCTGCTCATTTTTACTCAATCCAAAGAGCAGGGTGTCCATGGTGCTGGGCACCAGCTGGCATCCACATCCATGCAGGCTGCTTCCCAGAGTTAATCACTGTGATAAAGGATCAAAACTTTCATTAAGGTCTTGATTGGACTCTAAATAATACAGAAGGGGCTCTCCTCTTGTGTCCCTGCAATTCCTGGGAGCTCTTGCTCAGACCTGGAATTGCTGTTTTCCTCATCACTGGTTTTGTCCCTCTTTTTTCAGGCCTACTTCAGAAGTGTTGGAAGTGTCAGACACATATTCCCTGTGTCTTTCTTTGCTTCTATTCCAGCAGCCTTCTGAGCTCTGCAGTAAAATCTCTTATTTGGATTGTGGATCACTCAGTGACAGGCTGCTTTTCCACCCTTGGGTAATGAGTAACTTCACGTGTGAGTGGCAGAAAGCAGCTCCTGCCCCTCGTGCCCGGGTGTTCCATCCCCTCCCCTGGGCAGAGATGGGACACTTCACACACCCCTGCACACCTTGCCACCAGTGCCAACTGCTGCTCAGGCTGGCATCTGACAGTCCCCAACTGCTCAGGACTAGCAGGAATAACCATTGCCATTCATTGGTCACCAGGGCCATCATTTCTGGTATCTTGATCCATAGTTTGGGATTAATAAAAGCAAGGCAGTGAAATCATTCACCTGTTTCCTTTGCCATATGGGCCATTAACAGTACAAATGTAGAATGTACAGTCAATAAAAGATGAAGGAGGAGATTCTCACAAGCTGTGACCTCCCATCCTGACACCACATACAGCACAAAGAACAACTTCCTGATAACTTCCTGAGACTCTCCTTAATATCAACCAGTTATTCCTGTTTAATTTAGCAGATAGAGGGGAAAGGCTCCTACACAGCAATGTGAGGCAACAGGAGTCTGCTAGTATTTCTGCATTTTATATATATAAAAGGAGAAAAATATGAGTATTGCTTTCTACCTTTGTTTCATTATTTCCTATTGGGAAACTGGGAAGGCAGCTGGAGCAAACCCCATCCATACTCAGGACATGACATTATAGAAACTATGACGTCTCTATTGCAAATAATGAATAAAAGTTGGGCTTTCCTCTGGCTTTGGACTAATGCAGCACAACCAATTTCAGTGAAGTTACCCCTGTGTTAAGTCGGAAGCATGAGCCTAATACAACAAAATAAACCTCTACCTGGCACCTGGAGTGACTCAGCTTATACAGGTACTATGTGTGCATTTGATTGAATTTTAGACACAGCCATAAGTTTAAGAGGTTGGTACAGTAGGCACCCAACACAGGGGAGAAAACCTCAGTTAAATTAAATTAATTATAGGTATATAGTTAATATAGTTAATTGAGCTATGGAGATCACTTGGAGTGCATATTTGGTAGCATCAGGTTACACCTCAAGTCTTTTAAGAGTTTTTCCCCTTGGAGCTTGTGTAGCTCAGCAGGTTCCAGACTTTGCCACGGGCAGCTCCACACGGGAGCACAACTCCTGTCCTTGAGTGCCCTGAAAGGGCCTTGGGCTGCGAGGCAACACTCTCAGGAAGGAGCTGATGGTTCAGGTGGTCCCACCTGGAAAGGAGCACATGCCTGTGCCAGCAGCCCTGAGCCCAGGCTGAGAGCCAGCTGCACCCCTTCCCTGCAGGGACAGGGCCCAGGCTGGACACAGCCCTCCTCATCCAAGGCTCCACCACTGCAGTGTGACCCCAGCCCACCCTGCCAGGTGACAGACACCATGGCCTGTGGCCCTCCATGAGAAGAGGGATTCGCCACCTTGGAGTCAGGGTGTGAGGAGCTGGGCACCCTGCACCTCTGCCTTCTCCCAAGGCAGAAGCACAGCTCCTGCCTCCGCCCTCACACGCTTCCTCTCCTGTCTGTAACAGAGCAGGTGTGACAATAAAGGCCCAGCTTCATCATTCATCTCAGACATCAAATTACTCCCACCTACGGGGATTACATTTGCAACTCTCTCACGTATGCTGTGACTCAGGAATGGGGCTTTTATCTGGGGAAGCAGAATGCAGATCTGAACGGCACTGCTGTCTCCTGGAGGAGATAACATGTCTCTGCTCAGGGCCCTCACTCTGTGCTGGCCTTCTATCACACAGCACCATTTGGCAGGGGCTGCCTGGCATGTGTGATAGCAGACACTGAATTACTCCAGAAAAATAGAGACTTACTCTTTATATAAAAACAAATGACTAATTAAAAGTGGTTTTAATTTTGTAGTTCATATTTTCTTGGGGTTGTTCCAGACTCTGGAGTCCATGCTCCACACCCTGTCCTTCTGGAGGAATTTGGCTAGGGAAAGCACTGTGAGATTTGTTCCCTTTCCTCTCCCTTACTCTTAAAATCCCTCCTCCCCCTTCTCCCTTCCTGCAACTGGTAAATTGTGAAGAACAGGAATGTTCCTGGGAAGAAACCCAGGCAGAATTACATTCAGAACAAGTCAAAGATTTCTTGCATAGCTGAAGCATGTGTTTGCAATCCCCAATTGCTGGAGCACGTAAGCCCTGCCAGCGAGTGCTGTTCCCTTCAGATGTTCTCAGAGAGCTCCAGGCAGTGTCCAGGGCAGCCTGTGGACAATGCTCAGCTGAGGAATTACTCCTGGGCCCATCTGCTAATGGTGCCAGCCACAAAGGTTCTCGGTGAAAGGATGGCAAAGAGCCAGCCCCATCTTTCCATGGAGCTGTGTTAGGGGTGGTCAGAAACGCTGGTTTGTGACCTCCCTGAGCCACAAACTGGTTCCATGAGAGAGCTTGGCTGATACTGCCAACCTGTCAGCCCAGGCTTCAGGCAGCTTTTGGGACTGATGCTCTCCAGGATAATTAGCATGTGCTACCCCAACAAAGGACAAAATCATAGGATTCCTAATTATAAATGCTGGGAAGCAGCAGATAGCCAGTAACTACAGCCCTGTTCTCCCTTCAGCTTGAGAGGTGCCACTGATCCAGAGAGAATATAACTCTCCTAAGGGATACTTGCAGTGGTTCAAAACTGCAACCTGACAGGGCAAGGAAGGATGGGAGTTGGGGGCTGAGACACGGGCTGGAAAAAGCAGCTTCAACGTATTTGTGAGGAAGCTTTTGTCCTTGGCACTACACGGAGCACGGGATAGCACAGGAGCACAGAGGGAGCCCTTGCTCAAGCTGGTGCTGATGCTGGGGAAAGACAGGTTGATGAAAGCATCACTTGTCTTTCCAATGACCTTATCATGTGAGCTCAGCCTGCCAAGAGCTGTCTCTCACTCTGTGCTCATCGTGGTCCGAGCCAAGGCTCCTGCAGGCCCCGTGGCGTATCCGATCTCACTCGGCATCGCCGTAGGCTCCGAGGGCTCACACACGTGGGACCAGGACACCTCTGTGCTTTGCTGCCTCCAGCTTGGCTCACTTCCAAACAGGCCCAATCTGATTTTGCAATTTTTTGAATATAAGGTGCCCGAGGGAACACCCTGAGCTTGAGGGAGGAACAGGAAGAAGAGTCTTCCAGAACAAGATCCTTGACCTCAGTGGCTGTGTGGCTGTGCTGGCACCTCTTTGTCCTTCCCAATAGGGTTCCCAGGTCCTTACTGGTGCGTGGCAACAATAATGAGCAAGTAACACGTGGGGGCAGCAGAAAGCTTTGCTTCCTTGCCTGGGAGTCTGTGGTTGTAGCATCCTTGCAAGGGTCCTGAAGAACCGAGGTGCTCCCAGGCCTGAGGGTCACTGTGGTGGGCACAAGCCCAGAGCGACAGCTACAGCTGCTCAGACTCTGGGAGAAGGATGTCATAGGACAGAGGGGCTTTGTGGCCTCCTGGGACAGGATGTCAGCACTGACTCCTGGGATTTTGTCACTGCATCTGATCCTTCTCCAGCTGCTGCAGGCCCAGCCCAAGCACTGCCGTGCTCGTGTTACAAAGCATGTTCAACCAGCAGACAGCATTGTCCACAATGGAAAAATGGCTGGAGTGAAAATCCCAGAGTCAGATCCTACTGCATCCCACAGGACAAGCCTTGCTGGGCTTGTTGCACCACAGGCAGGATGGAGCCCAGCACGTCCCGTTCAGTGAGGTGAAGTGTAAAAAAGAAGCTCTTATCTCATGTACTGTGAAGATGAAGGTTTCAACTCATACCATTATTCTCTTGGAGGCTTGGAATTTTCAGGTAATGGGAAAAAGCCTTGATCTTGACTGTGAAGGTCTAAAAAGCCAGGTTTTCAAAGTAGGAATATTTCAGACAAGGAAGTGGCCATAATTTACATTCTGGCAGGGTTATCTCAGAATAGGTGTCTTTCTTCCTGCTCTGAGTGAACAAAACTTCAGGAATTGCTTGTCCACCTGATTGCTCACATCAGTCTCCCCATCATGAGAAATGTGGTGTCTGAGTGGTACTGGCACACGCTGATGAAAATGGCAAGAAAAAAAAAAGCCAGCAAAAGCCAGCCCTGTTACCAGAAATGATGGTGGATTAATTATAATAAGAGGTGGGAAACAAAACAGTCCTGTGCTCCACGAGTAATTAAAAAAGAGTAAAATCAGATAAATGCCCAGATAGGAAAAGCATTTTCTGTAACTGAGGCTGCTACTTTAATTGGAAAATGCTGTTAACACAAAGGCCTGACCAAGGCGAGGGCAAGAGCACAGCAGGTCTGGTGCAGATCTGCAAGTAAACAGCTGAATTGCTTCTCTCAGCCTCAATCTCCAAATTTCTGAAGCCAAAAGAACAGCTTTAAATGTAAAACTTCTGTTGGAGCTCATGCTTCAATTGGGCTCTGTGCCAGGACATGCAAAGGCTTAGGGCATTAAAGTCTCATGGAGATGAAAAGACAGTGGGGAGTCATTTGAGTTGGCTGGTAATGCACTAAGCTATAGCAGGATCTGCCTTCATTCCCTTTAAACCAACTTGTGGGGAGGAAAATTGGGAAAGCTGATATTTTATCACTTGTATTTATTGCAGCAAAAGCTAAGGCAAAGCAGGGCCCTGATACAATTCCTGTGTCCTGCACACAGCCCTGCAGAGGGGTCCCAGCCCCAAGCTGGCTCGGCCTTTCCAGTACCTGGGATGTGAAGCAGTCCCTGAAAATGCCCCAAACCACAGAGTGACCTCCTCTAGGGATGTATGAGCTGCTCTGTTGGCTGTTGTTTTCTCTTCCTGTCCAACCATAATCTCAGACAAGCTTTAAGCACACAGTAACAGAGCAGGTTTGCAGGTCCTCCCAAGGAGCTCAAAGTGCTTTAGAAATCCCCAGCCAGGCGGTGTTGGAGGTACCTCTGCTATGCACAGTGGTTCCCTGAGTTACAGGGCAGTGAACTGGCTCACCCAAGGCTGCACAACATGTTGGTGTGGCAGCACAGCCCAGATCCCAGGAAGCTGGGGTGAGCATCCATCAAGAAATGAAGGATGTGTCTGGCTGTCAGTGAAGACTGAAAAAAGCTGCGATTGCAAACTGTGAACAGTAGCAAAGTGACACAAGCACGAGCAGTGTGGTCACCAGGTACCACCAAAGCACAACTGGCCAAATCCAGCTGTTGTAAGGAAAAGGGAGAGGAGCAGGACCATGTCTTTCACTGTGTGGGCTGTGTCCCTGCTGGTTACTGCTGCACTTCTGCAGGGGCCAGCCTCAGATGGACAGACTGAGCATCATTACCACCAGCCTGAAATCCTTTGCTGAGTCCCTTCACTGCCAGAAGCTGCTGTGCAATATTCCCAACCATTTCCCTAAGTAATAGCTTGGACAAAATTAAAGACAAATTAATTCCCTTGAGTTTCAAGGACCCTGGGAAGTCACTAATCGGGCTCCTGTTGAGCTGATTACCAGGAAGAACATTGTTAGCAATAAACACAGACAAATCTTCTCTAATTGGAGCCATGGAATGGGTATGTGATTCTGGGGAAAGCTTTGCCTTCCCTCTGGAGCAGGTTCACCATGATGAAAGGAGCTCCAGTGGGCAGTGGGGGCTTTTATCATAGTGCCAAAGACCTCCTCAGATGGTAGAAGAAGAAAAAAAAAAAGACACACCAAAAGTGTCTTGTCCTGGCCCAGGGTTCTGGTCCAAAGGGAGAGGGCAGTGTTTCCATTTGTTTTGAGGCTGGTGTTAGGAAATTCTCTAAAAGCCAAGGACCAAATGCTGGTCTTTTTCTTCAGGAAACAGTCCCAGGGAATGGTCGAAGACATCAGCTACACAAGGAAGGCTTTGTAGGTCAAGGTCTGGATGCCAGAAGGGAATTTCTGCATGAGAATTTGGCTCCAGGGTCATGCCCACAGGGACACCCCCAACATGATATGTGGGTGGATGGGAGCATGTTGGCCGTGATGCTTGGCCTTTAAACGTGCCAGGATCCTGGGGAAGCCATTCCAGGACCCTGTGCTCGGAGCACTAAAATCAGAGCAAGTGTAAGAGACAAAAAAAAGGGGGGAAGAGGAACTATTAGAAGAGTTAAAGGGACAAATAAGCAGATGAAAGGTGCAAAGTGTAATCTTTCTTTTGTGTTCCCAGGTGGAACTTTACCAGTAGCAGAAGGAATACCACAGATAATCAGAGGGATCAAGTAACACCCACCTTGCCCCAATCCTTAAAACTCAAAACACACAAATGCAGAGATCTTGCTCAGCACTGTCCCCTCATCCCAGTGTTATGTGTAACCCAGAGCCTGTGGAAGCAGCTACAGTGGATTAACATGAGAGAAAGGAACTGGATTCAATTTGCTGAGGGAGGAAGAAAAGCTACAGGCATGTTGTTAAGAAAGAATGAGCACTAATTCTGTTTATTCTGATTCATTTTGTTTGATTGTGCTTGCCCTAGGAAATGTGAGAGCTGGTGGGGATCATATCAGCAAAGGAAATACAAGAGCAACAAGTTGATGTTTAGAGTTCATGCAAACATGGGGCCAGCCACTGAACCAGGAGAAAAGAGTTGGCTCAGAGGCAATCACTAAGTTGAGAAAGGATCTGCTGATAAGATCCTCTTGGGGAAGAATCTCAGAATGATTAGAAAGAGAGATGGGAAATGGAGCTGCAGAGCTAAGCTGAGCAGTCAGCAGAGAACGTGGCATCATTTGGGTTTTTGCTTTGCTTTCCTCCCCATTCTTCCCCATTTATTACTAGAAGAAAGAGTATATTTTTGTAAAAATCTTTGTGCCTAAAGAGGTGACACCGGGGTGCGCTCCTGCACGAGAGCTGAGCTTCTGGGGAGCTGTGCTTCAGCTTGCTGGGGAAAATCAGAGTAGAACTATTAGCTGTGGATCTCTACATGATCATTACCTCAGCCTTAAGAATCTGCACTTCCAACTTGTTTGTGGAGATAAAATGTATTACAATGGTTTCAACTCACCAGAAAGTGTCTCCCACCAGCTGCTCTTTGTGGAGGTGTCAAAGGAAGGAGGTAAGTCCCAGGTGGCCGGAGAACACAAGCTGTGGCTGGCCAGGAGGAGAAGCTGTCAAACACGAGGCATCTGGAGAGGTGAGGAAATTCAGGACAACTTCTTGGTCCAGCAGATAAACGTTCCTGCTTTTTTTTTTTTTTTAACAGAGGTGATGCGCTTACAGATGTTCCCTGAAAGGGGCAGCAGAGACCAGACCCACACGATGAACAGAAAGAGCCGTCCTGATCAGGCAGAAAGAGACAAAAAGAATTATTTGCAGTGTTTCTTTTCCTTGGCATACAGAGGCTCCACCATGTGTCCATTCAAATAAAAACAACGGGACCTACACAGGCCAAAATGGGGCTGCTTGGTAGAATCTTGGTCAACTCTGGGATCACTTCCTTCAGCTGCTTTTGAGAGGAGGGCACTAACCTTGCCCAGACGTGGGTGCTGGGTGTCTAAACATTGTGGAGCTCTGTAAAATGAACTGATTAACACCTATGTCACCACAGCAGCGTGGCAGCCTCTGGGTTGGCTTGTAGGCAGGGGGAGCAGTAGTAATTTGGGAAAAGTTTACTTTCAGGCTCATGAGTACCTGCACCACAGCTCATCATTAACACAGTTTGGCTCCCACCTAACTTTGAAAGAGAGGAGATGAGGAAAAAGAGTGTTTAGAATATCAAGGTTCCAACAGTCCCTGTTGGTGTGAACGTGTGAAGCAGGAAAGTCCATCCTGGACCAGCTTTACAGTCTGTCCAGGCTCTCTTGAGCCACTCAGAGTTAATTCTAGAGCTGACTCAAGTCGCTGACTGGAGAAAAAGGCACAGTTAGTTACCTGCAGCAAATGCCATATGTGTTACTTCATTTAAGTCTTATCCCAGCCTGTCCTGTTGCTTTAACTGCTTTATGCCACTCTAGCACCGTCCATAATCCCCAGTGCTTTTGCTGGTGAGGATGCCCAAGAGCTCCAATCATGGGACAATACAAGAGGCACAAACCACGCACCCAGTCTTTTCATCAGGGAGCTCCTGGCCTAAGATCTGAAAGCATCAAAGCAAGCAGGGGGCAATGTGAGGTGAGAACCCAGCAGAGGAGCCGAGGCAGTGACAGCTTTATCAGGAAACCAAGAACTCTTTCTGGTCCTGCTCTCAGGATAGCACAGCACACCAGCAAATCTGGCTGCAGACTGAAATCTTGGCTTCCCCTGGAGCCAATGGCAAACATCCCACTGGCTCAATGGGAGCAGGACTTCATGCCAGATCTCGTGCTTCCCATTCCTTTGCCGTAGCCATGAGAGCAAGCTTCCCTTCCAAGGCTGTGTCTGCAGCTAGAGCCTTCAGGAGCAGGAGAATGGCCCTCCTTGCAGCCTGACAGGTATCAACGGGAAATGAAAGACTGATTTTTAACAGAAATGGTGACTGTCCTAGAGGACAACTTGCTTAGGGTCACGGGGCTCTCTGGAGCCATTTCTTTCTCTCTTAAAAATTGCCCTTTGGCTTTAGGTGCCCACAGCAATTCAAGCACAGCTTTTGGCTGTGATACAATCACTAGTGGGGGAAGTGGTTTGAGCTGGGTTATGCACCTATCAACACTCATCTCTCCCAGTCTTAACACCTCTCATTCCATACCTGCTCACACAGCGGCACTTACAGCAACACAGCAAACAGGCAGGAGAAGATTAAGTTTGCCCATTTCTGCTTTTATCACAAGAGGGTTGATAAAGAAAGGTAAAGAAAGGGATGCTGGAAGAGCTGTGCACTGACCACACAGGGCTCTACGTTTGCTCTGGCACGAGCATCTCTCTGCTCTCTGAGATGAGCATCTTGAGAACCCCAAGCTATTTGTGAGGTGGCAAGGTCACGTCTCTCATTTCCTGCCAATCTTTGCTTTCCTTGGCAGAAATGAAGCATTTTGTTAGGGAAATCTTGGTGGGTGTTTTGTGATCAGTCAAGCACAGCAGATTACTCGAGGGTGTATACAGGACCTCCCGTCTTCTGGACACAGGAAAAGGAGTCTGCTTGCTCCAGAAATTCAGGAGTCACCAGCATGGTGCTGACCACCTGTATTATTCCTTAGGTCACGTGGCATGCCTACTGGACAGATTGATGTCTGTACAGCTGACTGTTAGCATATCAATTCTAGAGGCAAAGGAAATTCTTCAAATCCCAGAGCACAAATGTGCACTGCTACAGAAGAGCAGGTGGAGATGTGCCAAGTTACAGCTCCTTAGTTGCTGCCCCTGTAAAGAATGCCCTGCAAGGAAAACTGGAAAATATTTCATGAAAGAGCAAAGATAACACGAGACAATCTGGCAAAGGGTAGAATTTAATATTAATGGCTTTCCTTTAGCCACTGTATTTCCTGTTCCTAACTTAACCCTCTAAAATCAGCCGTGGTCAGAGAAGGGCTATAAACTTTTGCACATCTAAAAGATTTTTCACTGAAAGATCTCAAAGAGCTTTGCAAATACTAGGGACTGCTGAGGGATGGCTTTTCCCTGAGGAGACTGTCCATGTAGCCAGCAGACAGATGCTCCTTTGGCTGCTGAGGCCAAACTGAAATTTGGCCACTCTGTAAGAACATCTTCCTTCTTTGCCTCCCAGGTTCCTGTCATCACAGGAACCCAAAAATGACAGGAGCTGGGCTTCCCTTGAGTTCAGTGTAAAAAAACCCTTCCTCATGGACAGATGGGTAACAGATACACACAGCAGGGATGTACTGGTGTCATTTCAGCCCAACAGCCATCAGGATTTTGTCCTTGGAGATCTCAGGGCTCCACGGAGACAGCTCATGGCTGTGCCTGGCTCAGCTGCTGGTGTATCTGTACATCACCATTAGAGCACACTGAAGCTTGCTTTGAAAAGGAGCTGGACCAGCCCCATCTCCCCACCCTTCCCTGCCAACTGGTGCTTGCCTGGAGGAGTCCAAAATCAGGCAAAGCAGATAAGAGATGGACAGCGTGGCTCCTCTGAGTCCCGCGGTCCCTTGCTCAGAGGGGATCCTTCTGTGCCACCCACATCTTCCTCTAACCTGGCAAAGGACCTGAATTACTGAGCTGCCTTGCCAAGAGAGATTTAGGCTGGAAACCTCTCTAGAAAGATGTCTCTCATTAGGAGCAGGGAGCTGGCTGGGGCACAGAGCTGGGAGAGGAGTGTTCGTCATTCCTCGTGCTGGGCCCTTCGGACATTCTCCTCTCCTGGAAGATGCACTGCTCTGCCTCTGTGACTGCTGGCAGAAATTAATGAGCAGAGCTGGTTGAAAATTTTCCATCAAAACAGTATTTCTGCTTTGCCAGAAGATAGTTGAAAAATTAAGTGGAAAAGTTAGAGAAGAGAGCCTGGGTTTTGGCTGACATCGTTGGTCAAAAAATCCCAAACTTGGGATTTTTTTAGCCAAAAATGGAAACATTTGGGGAAGGCAGAGGAGGAAAGGGAGGTGCCTGGCAAAACTTAGTGACACCCTCAAAAATATCTACAAAAATTTTGACAAATATGAGAATGTTTTTGTCAATTTTATCACTTTTTTTTCCGTAGTGAAGGATACTTCTGCTTTTAGAACCATTCTACAGAGAGGCTGGAAACAAGCAAATATGCCTTTTCTTTTATATACATATGGCTATAGATTCTCCATAGCTTGTGGTATAAGCACAGGAAGCAACTCCTCTGGAGAGACACATCAGAAAGACCAGATATTTCCTAGGAGCTGCCCAAGTATTACCCCAAAACTGTAATTCTCAGAAAGGGACACACACAGAGCTGGTGCTGCTGTGAGTTTGTACAGCTGAAGGAAAGCCTCAGTAACCTCTCAGTTGTCTTGCACACAAATAAACCAAGCCATGGGGACAGCCAGGGAACAGGGCTTGTGATGGAAGGTACTGTGCACACAGCTGCTGCAAAACCATCCATGCTGAACACTCAGGCAGCCACAGGCAGAGAGTTGTTGCTGCAGAGAGAATGGCACATGAATACCTGGGAACCCACAGAGAGCTGTTTTCCATCTTGCTTACACAATAATGTGGTTTTTCCTAATCCCCCTTTAAAACTGTTTCTTCAGCAAAACGTGGTTAGGGAAAAAAATAACAAAGAGCTGGAATCTTCCTTACCCTCTGGGAAATGTGGCTGATGGCATTTCTTGGGCTCAGTGTCACTGTCCCCCGCTCAAGGAACTGCTGAGCAGTGATGAGAAGGGCTGGGGGAAGGAGCCACGAGCGAGAGCGGCCGGCAGCTGCAGGGGCTGGTGACGCCTGGGGAGAGCACAAGTCCAGTGTTCCAGCAGGGCCCTCCTTCCCCGACACAAACCTGGGCACGGAACAGGTGACAGGTTCAGCTGACAGTGCTGAAGCCAGCGCAGCACAGGTGGCACCAGCTCTGTGAGAAAACCAAATGTTGTTATTAAGCAGTGGGGAGCAGGGGAGGTTCGATTTATTGTGATTTCCGAAGGAATCAGACTATGATTCTGGACAGGATTTATTTTTAAACAACACTTAATTTTTTTAAAGGACTAATTCAATATAGATGTGGATTTCATACCTTTTCCTTAATGAGAGCAGCACTGGGGGAAGCAGTCTCAGGACTTCTGATGTGTCCTGGCAGTGGCTCTGAGTGCTGCAAGTCCCCTTGCTGACAGCCTGAGCTTGACTCTCATCCCACCACAGCCCAGGGTTACGGTCCTGGCCACTTCCACCACCAGCAGCTCTGGCTCAGAGCCCCCAGAGTGATAAAAGACTCCTTGTGTGGTCATCTCAGGAGGGAAATTTGGTGCTAAACAAAGCTGCAGCCTGATTGGGTCCTTTCATCATCAGAGACAAAATCAAGGGGAACAATACAGAGCTGGGGAAATAAATGGAAGGTGAAAAACATTTAAATAGTGTCTTTTCCAAGAAAATGTAAAAACAAGTCCAACCCCAGAATGGCTTGTCTGGTTTTGCTGGCCCGGCCGTGGTTGCACCGATCTTGGTGCAACCCGAAGACCCTGTTAGAGGATTCCCCTTTTCCACTCAGACTCAGCAGTCTGAGTATTTTCACTCCCTGTCTCCAGGGAGGCTCCAGTGATGGTGTAGTGTGCAGTGACCTTACAGAAACTGTCAGTGATCCTTCAGCAGCTGATGGTTTGTGGGGTGGTGGAGCCAGCTCTGCAGACTGGTGAGCTACCAGTGCTCTCCTGGTGAAAAATGAGTGTTTCCCTCTGTGCCAGCCCACATGGAGAGCAGCATCCCAGCCTGGGGCTGGATCTTGCAACCCAGTTTGTGTCAGGGGCATCTCTGAAGTGATGTGAATTTAACCCTTGGCTACTTCCAATAACAAAAAATACGTCTAAGGTATAAAACCAGTGGGGAATATCCCCTTCCCTCCCCTGCCAAAGTGGCAGCCATAGCACAGGCTCACTCACTGGATTCAGAAGCAATCTATGCTCATCTCATGCCTGGTCAGACTCCTGCTGCCAAGAATCCCAGTTAACTCCTCTGGGAAGAAAACTGGTTTTTGTGCATTAGCAACATTTGAGGAATTCCTCTCTTCTTACTCACCTTCCTCCAAGACAACATAACCAGGAGGAAACTGAAGTGCAAGTGGTTTGGAGAAGTAGAATCAAACATGTTCAGCAGAGGTCCAAGTCCTTGAAGAAGAAATGCTGCTCAGGAGCAGTTCCCACAGCCTGTTCCTGGGTGCTCTGTATTCCTACAGCAGCAGGACAAGTGAGGGGAACAATTTGCCAGCAAGCAGCCACTGGGGCTTCTTCCTTGTGCCATCAGAAGTGGGAGTGCATGGAATGGGAGCACAGCTGGCACAGTTCTCCTCTGCCTGGAACTCCACACACACTGGTGTTCGTACTGACACTCTTCAGAAGGAAGAAAACTTTCCTTTCCCAATGGAAATGCTCCTCGTGGTGCTGGGGAAGGCACAAAGGAACGCGCGGTTTTCACTCTACCAACAGAGGAGAGGCCTCCAACTGTGGTGCTCGGTGAGCATGGGGCTGATGCTGGGAAAAAGGTTTCCACGTGGAGCTTTTTGGAAGGAAATTTCCTTCCAGAGCAAGCAGGGTCCTGCCAGCTCCCTGCAAGAGACAGCTGAGCTGCCGTGGGCACCAGGACTGGCAGGAGAGTGAAGGGAGGGGCAGGTGGAGTTGATGGAGGCAGAAGTGACCTCCAAGGAGCCAAGGAGAGATTCTGCTTTCCTCCTGATCCTTCTATGCCAGAGCACCAGAGCCCTCTGACCCCACCTGCCCTTAGTGACCTTGGCTGAGGTGTCTTAAATAAAAAAAACCAACTGAGCTCACAGGGAAGGGCAATGGCTTGGGCAGAAATGGGGATCAGGAATAAGAAGAGAACAGCAAACAGCTACAGCAAAATAGGCAAACTGAGTGCATAAGCCTACTGGATTTATAGAAGAGATATTGGCACATACCAGGAACATTTCAAGCCAATGTATGACAGCATTCCTTACACCCCTCCCACCCACTGCCATATCCCAGCTTAATGCAAAGCCTTTTGGCTTCCCAAGGCTTAGAGCTACGTTTTATTGTTCAAACAGGTCAACAATTGCAATCAGATGTTGACTCCAGGCAATGCACAAACACGATGATGTGTTAATGTACAGCAACACTGGGATGGAGTTTCTGCAGTGCTGCTGCTGTGAATGGCCACATAGCCGGGCTGCTGTCTCCTAAGGCTGGCCGGAAAACAGGGAAGCCCATCAGTGTTGTGCCACGAAGCCAGTGTGAGATAACTGAATGAGCTCTATTATCAAAGTATAAACTCCACTTCTGGAAATCGTTTTGGGAGGAGGACTCTCACACCAACTGTACTTTGGTTTGTTATAAAATCATAGAGTTGTTTAGGTTGGAAAGGACCTTTAAGATCATCAAGTCCAACCCAGGACCGCCAAGTTCACCACGCAACGTATTCCTGAGCTGCTTTAGAAAGATGCTGCTCCCATCTCCAAGAAGAATTGAGCTGGAGTGGGATACAGATGATGGCATGGGTGAAGACAGGATGGGAGAGGATCCTACAGGTGTATCTGTGTGCAGCTGACTGCAAAAATAATCCTCACCGTGCTGAGGGCAGGGGGAGTTAAATAGTGAAAAGATTCTGGCTAGTGCCTACAACAAAGACATCCAAAACACTTGGCACTGAAGTAATTCTGTTTATTTAACACCAGGGAAGTGTGCAGCTAGGTCGTGCAGATACCTTCCCGACGGATGGGATAGTTCTGCTCCAATATAAATTCCCACATGCTCAGCAGTGTTCAGTGTCAGCTGGTGCCCCTGCAGCTGCCGCCACTAAACACACACGGAGCTGCTGCTCCCTCCCAGCTCCAGCACAGCAAGAACAGCCTTCCCCAGAAGCACTCGCAGAACATCCCACTCCCCAGGCACAAGCTTCCCCCTCCCCACAGCCTGCCCAGCCATACACAGAGATATCCCAAATGGAGCCTGGTGCACGTTCCCCAGACAGGAATTTTCTACTGTTGTGTCACTGACCACAGACCTTGCAATGCATTATTCAGGTATTAACATCCCCGTGCTTTACTCTGCAACCCGACCAGGACAAGACCCATCATTTCTTGATTTGTTAGCACGCTGAGAACTCTGAGGTGCCAGAATTTTGACTGCCAAATGACCTTCTACACTGACCACAGCAATTAAACAGTTGGCTTAGAGTTAACCAAATCCCAGTCTCAGTCCAGTTTTAGACAGATGCACAATGTACCACTTACAGCTTCACTCCTTTCTCTTAATTTTCATGCTGTTTGGTTTGCTTTGTATTTTTGTTTCAAGTTCAGAAACCTTGTTAAAGTTGTTATGGAAAAAATAAATTTATTATTCAACATATTAAATTTGTTCAAAATGGAATTATTCTCTTTTCTTTTTTTTTGTTTTTTGATTTTCCTTTACAACTGGTTCCATTCAGTTTGACTGTTTTTATCTTTTCTATTTATAACCAGTACCAAGAAGAAAATTACCATGGATACAGTACATATGCAAATTAGCTAATGGAAAAATATATACATTTCACTCTGTAATGAGAAAACTTATATGATATTATTGCCATGGAGAATATATCCCTGTATTATAATAAAATATCAAGCAATAATCGACTGCTAAGATTCTTTTCCACCAACAAAAAATAGCACCATACATGAGATAGTGAGAATCTACACTCAATAACACAATTGTGCAACTAGAAATGTACAGTACAGAGCATTGCTTACAATATGGAAATACCACCACTGTAATCAAAAGAGCATCAATCTCTTTAGAACAATTAAGAAAAGTATTGTCATAGATACACTGAAACAAACAGCTTTTCTTTTCACCACAATGTAGTAACTGAGGGCAGAGCATAGCTGTGGATTCATTGTAAAGCTCCTATAAAGTGATACAAAACAAAAGTGCAGAAGTATTGAACAGAATTAAATTTTAATTTGTTTTTATTATTTTTCTGGCTATTATAAGATGGGAAGGTTGTCACCATATGAAGTAAGAGAATGGAGTAAAATGGAGCTGTGTTGTGCCATCAGTTTTTAATTAATGTTGTGTTTTTATTATAAAAAATAAAAGGTTGATGCATGCTAATCTGTGGGCTGTGAAAGCAAGTGAGGTGGTTTTTTCTCAGTGCTCAGACAGTTGGAAAAATTCCTTGTAAATTCCTGTTTCCTTAGGTAGGACCCAGAACTTGGACTCGAGTGTCCTCTGGGCCCAGAATTTAGCAGATCGGGCCAGCCGCAGCTGCAACCAGCCTAGCACCCTGTTCAGGACAGTGGCCAGGAGCAAATTACTACTGAAAGACATAAAAACTAAAATCCTTCCTCTCCCATGCCCCACTTTTTGCCTAGAGAGGGTCACAGATCAGCACCGGCAGGAAAACATTCCCTGCTACGTTAGAAGCACCTTTGATTCCCAGCAGTAATAATTCACATGCTCTTCTGCCAAGGGAACAGGGAAAACGTTGCCCATGGAAAGAAAAACAGCGAATTCCGAATCAAGTGAGGGGTGTCAGGGGACCCAGGGAGGCAGCAAGGACAGTCCCAGCGTCACTGCAGGCAAAGGGGAAATCACCACTGTGAATTACCAGTATAAACCAGGTCCTCTGGACTCTGTCTGATCTCTGGGAGCCTTCTCCTTAGCAGTTCTTCTGCCTGTTCATTTGCCTGACTGAGCAACACCTGGTATTGCCTAAATCTTCCCTCTCACCCCTGCCAGCAATTTTCCATTGATTACTTGCTAAGTTGTTACACAACCTCTGCGTTCAGGTGACAGGGTGGGAGTAACAGAGAAAGGTCTAATCCTGATTATAAATTGCCAAAAAAAAAATCATCCAGTATAACAAAAACCAAGCTGGAATCATTTCCCTGATAGAGAAAATCATCTGAGGCATTGGAAAGCAGATCTGTTTGAGACAGGCACTTGAGAAAAAAAGGGTGTGCAAATGTGCCTTTGTGCAGCAGGCCAGCCCTGGTGCACACACACTCATTTGCACGCCAAAGCACAGATGAAAATGTGAAGCACACACAATATTAGTCTGTTGATGAACAATATCTCCCTATGCTTGAAAAATTTAGCCCTTAATAAAATGCTAATGGGTTATTCCAGTGAGGTCCTGGATATGGAAAGGATTGTAATAAGGAAAAGTTGCTTTAAAGATACGTTAGGTAATAAGAGTCTTTATCCTTCTTGCATTGAAAAAAAGAGACAACAGCAACAAAGACATCCTGGGGTGGGAGCTGCAACCCAGCCTGGCCCAGGAGCTGGGGGAGTAGCTGGGCTCGGTTCTGTGCTCAGCTCCAAGCAGTCAAACAGTCACACGCAGTTCTAGAGCGAGTACAAAGCTGCAGTTACCCAAAGGGCTCTCTGATCCTGTCACCAGGAGTGGGCTGAAACTCAGCCACGGCACCACTGGCCTGGCACCCTGGCAAGGGAAATGCTGCTTCTGTTGGAGCAAGCTGTGATAGGGAGACACTGATGTGTGTGACAACGGAGGGGACAAACCCTGCCCGGGGCAGAGCTCCTGTTTCAAGTCTCACACGGCAGAGAGGAGTCTGGTTTAAAGTGCAGAGACACGGCAGAGGGTGTTGTGTGTGCAGCACTTGCTAAGTGCTCTGATAGCACCAAAGCTGATAGCACCCCAAGGTAAGACAGGGAGCATTCAAACGCAGTGAGTGAACTTGCTCACTGAAGGCAATGGAAGTCGAGCCCTATGGCTTCCACAAGCTCCAGATCACACTCTGAATGTCTTGTATCCCTGACTACTTCTGGCTCCAAAGGCTACACAACCTCAGCTGTATTTGAGAGCCCAGAGATAGGAAACACCTGTTCTGCTCCCCATGACATCCTTTTCATAAAGGTTGTTCCAAATCCAGTTTCTGTTCCAACTCTATCCAGTTTCACAGTCCTCTTATAAGAACCAACAGTCTCATCATATCTGATTGATTTCTGAACATTGGAGAGAGCTTAGGCCAAGCAATCCCTCAGTGAGCTCTACTGGATGAAATTATTTCTGGCTTCTCCCTTCTCAAGTAAATGGTTCTTGCTTAAAAGTAACTATCTAAGATTGTTAATAAGTTTTCATTTCATTAAACTCAGAGAAAAATTAGGTTTCATAAAAGAAACTCTGTTCTGGGGAAAAGATAGAGAGGATTGTTTTTTAAAATTAGAAAGAAAAGCACTCTCTATTACTGGCTCTAAAAATATGACTTGGAATGTTGGAGTCTTCTGTAGGAATTTCAGAGATGTCCATCCTCTGCTATCAGTTTTCACAAGCTTTCACAGAAAATCCTCTCTTTAAATCAAGCCTTTCATTTATGCGTGTCCCTCCAAGCCCACTCTGCAGTGGGATAACTGCTGGGAATTGAAAACATCAGATAAAAGCCAAGATTAAAAGATTAAGTAATGTCTCTACCTTTGCTGAATTATTTTGCCAGAGGCCTTCCTCCATGGAGGTACCCATATCCTTATCCACTGTAATCACTTTGCAACTCTTGTCCTTTTCTTTTTAGTAGCAAGCCATCCAGTGGCTGGTGATTTAATATATTAAAGTAAAAAGCATTAATGAAAAATGTGAGGATGTCAAAATACTCAACAATGATTGGCTCCTTGAGATGACCCTTTCTGTGTGTTTTTTTTAAGGTGGATGCACGGATTACTTTGGTATCCAGTCTGCAGAATTAGTTTCAAGTCTCATGCTTTGGGATCCACCACACTGTAGCAACTCGTGAAGTTCCAGTACTCAGACCTACTAGTCCGTGATTGACATACAAACAGCTGGAAGGCTCTAGGGAGTAGCACAGGTTCATTAACTCTTCTGCTGCATCTTGTTTGCATAAAAGTCTCTGCAGGTCTGGCAGCAGCGCTGGTACCACCGCATGTCCTGGCACAGGTTCTTCTCCCGGATCACCCTGCAGTACACTGTCCACTGGTCCCCTGTGCACTTGTACGTGAGGGCAGCTTTGGAGGAGAAAAGAAAGGAGAAACTAGGAAATTAGCCAGGGAACAGCTCTGCAGGAGTGGCCAAACCCCCTGCAGCTGAGGGGAGGGAGGGCCACCCTCGCTGTCACCACTGGAGAGTGGGTGATGTTCTTTCTACTGAAATTATCAGGCTCTTGGAGTGCTTCTGTCCTTCCCTGGACGTGACTGGGGAGGGCAAACCTCCTCATGTTGCACCTGTTTTGTCTCACAGACAAACAGGCCTGGATGAACAGAACATCTAAAGATTCAGCCCAGATTTAGGCCGTGGACTCCACACTGCAGTCAACGGGAAGCTGTGGGATGGAGCTGAATAAATTACACAGCTGGCAAGAACATCTGAGACAGACCTTATGAATCTGAGATGGGAGAGCTCACACAGTAGAAACTGAGCCACAAACAAGGCTAGGATAAGTGTTTTAGAGGTTCAATGTCCTTCGAAGTTTGTGAAGGAAGATAGGAAGTGACAGAATAAACCCCTCTGGATGTGTCTTCACTGAGAGACACTGGACACAGACATAAAAGTCAGGTGAGGTGAACTCCACACTTAGATCCTTCTGCAAATGTTACCCAGAACAAAAAGCCATTCTGAAGTGAGGACAAGGCAGCATGGGTTTGGTAGACTACTGGCATTTTTTTAATATATATATATATTTCTTTTTTTTCTTTTTTTTTGCTGATGTTTCCATTGCAGAAAACAGAAAATTCTGTTTAAAGATAATCCAATTAGAATTGTTTATAAGCAAGAAGAGCAAAACACTCAATGATATGTCTTTCTGCTAATATCAAATATCATTGTTTCTGGCCCTGGTGAGTCCAAGCCTGGTTTAGAAACAAAAGCATCCCAAATTACTTGCAGATTACTTTCAGCAGGGACTTGAGCCTCCTCAGTCTTCTAAACACGTGAGCATTTTATTGCTTTGTCCTAAAATGTGAATTAGGATGGATTTCTTGTCTCATCAGTGTATCAAGGGCTTACTTCTCAAATGAAATGTTTTCCTTTCACTATGCTCTTAGTGTTAAAATATCTGAGAAGTACTCTCATATGTTTTCTACCAAGAGAGGTTAGAAGCCCCTCAGCATGACCAGATTTGCAAAAATGAGTTTCCATTTTCTCTTAAACATCTGGTCAACTTTTGGGAAACAAATTTCAGTTCAGAAGCTTCAAGTCCAGTCCTAGTTTAAGCGTTATTTCATACCGGACAGTGCTATTAGAAAATGGTTCTCTATTATTTAACAGCTCTGTGTTTTCATGTGTATTAGAGGTTTCTTAGCCTACAAGAAACCTCAGCTGTGAGAGAGGAGGATCTCTTCTCGTTTACAACCCAACTTCTTGTACCAAAATGGGACAGGAGGCACTGGTGAGGCTGTGTCAGTGTAGCTGATGCCTTAATTTAGCTTCATCTTTCTGGTGATGATGTGTGAAATGTAAAGAAACCAACTTGGTTCTTGGAGCTGTGGCTGAACACACAGGGCTGAAGTTCGAAAAAATATATTTATAACATTTGTATTTTTATCCCTTTGTAAACCGAGCAAATATGATGTGGAAAATTCCCACATTCCCACAAATTTGTATTAACACAGGCATTCTCAACTAGTGACATGTCTTAAATGCAGTGTTAAGGTGTTTTGGGAAACATGGCTTATTACCATATTCCCATCTCAGCCAGGGGCACAGGGAATGCAGGGAGGGTGAGGAGGAGGACAGTGACAGAAAATGAAAAATTGACAGGAAGAGGCTGGGTGCTCTCTTGCCTCCCTGGGCAAATCAATCCATCAAACCACCTGCCAAGGTCATGCACTTTTCTTGGGGCACGGATGAATAAATTACTGTAATTTACACTCACTGCAGCACAGGCAGGGTGTAGAGGTGTTTGTGATGGAGAAAGACACACCTGCCAGCTCCCTCACCTCTGTGACCGATCAATCCATCAATCAATCAATCAATCACTCAATCACCCACCCACCATTTGTGTGCTCCTGTTGCTCTCTCAGCTCCACCCTCTGCCCAGTGCTCCCCCTTGGGCACAGGCTGAGGCAGGGATGAGACAGGACCTACCCACACCAGACCTTTAGGCCGGGCCTCTCCTGATTTCTGTCCCCAGGCAATCGCTGCAGCCCCACTTTTACCACTCCGGGACCCCCGGGCAGGTGGCACCGTCCCCCCAGGCCCCCCGACTCACCGAGCCTGGGCGAGGTGATGGTGTTGACGTTGATCTTCTCGTTGCAGGCCTCCTGGTGGCACTGCCTGTAGGCCGGGGGCTTGGCCAGGGCCGGGCACTCGCTGCCGTGGCGCCCGGTCACCTTGTGCATGCACTGCACCACGCGCGACTGCAGCCCCTTCCCGCAGGTCGAGGAGCACTGCAGGAGAGAACACACTGAGCACAGGTTTCCCAGTCACCTGCACCACAAGAGCCCCTGCCAGGGCGCAGTGTGCAGCAGCCCAGCAGCTCCCTGAGGTGCTGAGGGCTCAGCAGCAGGGTCATTGTGTCAGCCCTTGTGCGGCTGCTGTGCTTGTCCACGCTGATTCTGCACCTTCAGGGAGTGCTGTGAGGAGAGGAACTCTCTTGGCACAGGGAGGGAACTTGTTGTCTTTCTGCCCTGAGTTCGCCTACTCTGACTGGCCCCCGTGGATGTCCATCAGGTTCAAGCAGGCAAAAATGCAATTCCTCCCACTGGCCATGAAGGGGCAAAAGGGAAAATGTATAATGCTTAATTATGGACCAGCAGCTTCCACCTCCCTCTCTGTGAGGGACCCCGTGGCACTGGGTTTAAAAGCCCTGTCCAAGACTTGGATGGTCTAACAAGGCTTCCTCCACAGACAGGATGACCAGATAAATCCCAGGATTACAGAGGCTGGCAGCTCCTGCATGCCCAGACCTCTGAGAAGCTCTGTTTCAGATAGGAGAGAACATATCAGGTATTCCAGTATTCACTCCCATCTATCCCTGCTAACTGTCTGGCACTTATCTGTCCTCCTGGGAGCAATTGCAAATTGTACTCTCGAGTTTTGGCTGCTATTAGCCAGGAGGCCCAGCCTGTTCATGTGCTCTCTTTGTTGTCACACAATCAAGAGTCCCTCCCTCTCCCTCCCTCTTCCTCTGGCCCAGTCACTTGTGATTTACAATGTCCTACTTGCACGTTGTTCAATTTTAATAAAGCAAACACAGTGAGCACAGGGAGGTGCAGCAGCTGGAGTCAATAAAAGAACCTTGTATTTAACATAAAGAAACAATGGGTTGCAGGACTTGGGTAGGATTCCTGTTTCTGCTGAAGCCACACACAAGCAAATGATGGGGGAGAGGAGGAGGTGAGGGAAAGCTCAGGAGATACCAACAGAATGATATAAAAATGATCATGTTTTCTGTCCTCTGCTGTTTCTGACCAAAGTCAGGGCACTGGAGCTTTCTCCCTAAAAACCACCATCACCTCAGAGTGGTAATTCCCATAAAAGAGATACCAAACACTGGAGAGGCTCAGAAGATGGGCACCACTGAGGCTGGACTGAAGTCCAAGCACAAATCCTGTATGTGCAGTGTGGATGCTGGTGAGACCAGGATCCAAGGGCAGAACACGTGGATGCACACAGGCCTCCACCTCTACATCCATGAGGGTGACTACAGCAAAGCCATGGTCATTTTGTTTTGGAAATACCACAAGAAACCCCTGCTGTTTGGGGTGTTTTCCTTTACAGTCTTCTTATTGCAATTTAAGGGCTCAACACACTAGTTTATGACAGGTATTTCTGCACTTAGATTTTTCAGATGTTGAATTTACGTAAAAATTTGGTCACTGTCTAATAATACCTCAGCAACAGTTATGGTATTTAGGACTATGCTGAATGAACCCTACAGTGAGCTATTCCAAAAAGCAGGCATTAAAGTCCCTGATTTAAATCCTTTTCATAACTTGAAGTTCTGCAGTGAGATCTGGGCATTTCATTAGTTTTGGGTGTCCCTCTGCTCTTTCCCAGCACTGAATGCCCTCAGTGACTTCCACCAGCTTGGAAGCCAGTCAGGCCTGGCCACTGGATTTAAAGTGAACAGTTTTTATCCTGGTAAATGCAACTATTAGGCCCTTCCACTTCACCAAGCAAATGCAACCTTTAATCCTCAGGATTTCAATGGCACTTTTAGTCTTCACAGTGCTTTACTAATCTTAATCTTCCCCAGACTCTGCATGGGGAGAGAATTGTACATCCATTTTACAAAGAGAATAGCTGTTATCACATAGGCATTAAGTTACTCAGGCCATGGGCTTCCTTCACATGGTTGTAACAGAGTGAGTCTGAAACCTGTCTCTGGCTTTGAGGTACTCTCTGTGTTCTTAACAGGGGGAGACAGGCAGAGAAATAAGGAAAAAACCAAAGGAAACAGCATTTTTCTCAAAAGGTGAACTAGGTTTTCAGATGCCAACATACAAATGCTCACCTACCTTTGTCTGTGTTCCTGTCCCTGCATTTGTTAACAGCAAGGAGGGCAAGCAATGAAACTTTTTTCCACAGCCACTGCCAACTCCAATCCTCAGACAAATAACAGCAGAGTTTTTGCCCGAAACAGTTTTATTCCTTCTCCTGGGAGACTGGGATCATCACCTATGCTATGCAATTAGTTTTTCACAGCCAGGAAGACAGATTTTAACATCTTTCTTGAACTCCTTTGGGCTTGGCAGCTAAAGGAAAGTTGGACATCTGGCTTATTTTAAGACAAAATTTTCAACTCTGTATTTGGATAGTCTCTTTCCTAGGAATTTCAATAGGAAATAGGAATAGATACAAAATACATACAAAGGGGGAATTGTTACTCATGCTGCACTATGAAAAGAGGACATCATTAAAAGAGGCATAAAAATCAAACTCCAAGTGAACAGCGAATTCCCATAAATACCTTCCCTCCTTCTCTGGACAGCTACGGACTCTCTGTTCCCAAATGTTTATGGAGAAAGGAAGCATATCCACAGAAAATTTTCAGGGCTGGATTCACTAGAGAAAACCCACCAGCCACTTGCCTCCTCTGGGAAGCTGGGACTGGGACAAGGGGTTGAACAGAGGTGCTGGTGCCAAAAAAAGAAGTGGATTTTCCCTTCCACCAGGCACTGCCAGTGGTATCACTGCCACAAAAATGCATGTGCAAAATTCACAGTTTAACCATAATGCCCTAAACTGACAATACAGCCACTGCAAACTGGAAATCCACCCCCATGCAAGGATCAAAGAGTTGCTCAGCACTGTAAAATAGAGGGGGTTCGTGAACAGCTACAAAAAGTGACCCTAATGAGAGCCCCTGTAACTCCCAGTTCAAACTCTGCTTGAGAAGGCAAAAGGAAGACAAAAAATGCCTCCATTCACATTCTTTGGCACTAACATGCAAGCCAGTGGGGATATCCAGAAGGAAATAAACTCACAAATTGTCAAGGCAGCAGCTGCATTCATCAGCTTAAGGAAGATTTACTCACTGAAAAACTCAAACTCTAACCTTAAGAGCAAGCTATGATTTTTCAACTGGAATGCTATTTCCACCTTAGGATACTGATATGAAAGCTTGAAAACTAGCAGAGGTGCTGACAGATGTCTAATTGCTTTGAAAGCAAATGCCTCAGGAGAATATTAGGTATTAAAATAGAATGAATTTACAGTAAGTGCTGAGATCTGTCAGGGCCTTCATCAGCTCCTGATCTACAAAAGATACCCAGAGAAAGAGAGTGGGATAAAAATGAATTAAGCCATGGAAGGGCTGCTGTTGGGCAGCTCAGGAATGCACAAGAGAGACCAGTCCAGAGTCCCTGCGTTGAGGCTTCATGGGGACAGAAAAGGTACAGATTTACCAGCACAGAGACAGGTTCAGGACTGAGTGGGATAATGGAGCATTGCTTATGGCTACTCGAGAGGCTGGGACAAATTCAGACCACACACCACCTTTAAAAATGTCACTTTTCCAACTTCCAAGGGAGAGATATAAATCCTTTTTTTGTAAGAGACTCTTTCCAGCAGAAGGTCACAGCATCCCTCCAGCCAATCCTGAGCACACTCCAGTATGGAGAAGGCTGACCTGTCGGAGGGAGCTCCTGTTCAAGATGACTGTCATAACTTAGCTGTAGGCAAGATGGGGTTTTTTTCTTTATTCATCAGTCTGCAGTCATCTGATGTTTAAAGATACGGGTTTGTCCCCAGTTTGCTGGAAGCTGCTGGAGCCAAGGATAACACCATGGCTAAAGCTCCAATATTGAGAGATAGAGTCATGCTTTACTGACTTCAGAGCTCAAGTATTCAAGGCGTTAGGGTAGAGTGTTTTTCCCCTCGGGGGTCTTATTTCTTGCCTCTATGAAAGTCAGAAAGAAAGCAAGACAAGTTCCTATTAAAAACATTCTAACAGGGCATCTGAGATGAATGACAAAGGTCCTGTAATTGCTCCCTTCCCGGGACCTTAATAGCACACACATGTGTGCTTGGGAAGCCAGTGCTGCACACACCTTAACATCAGGCTTTTTATGAGGATCACTGATTTAAACCCCACAGTTCTAGCTGAAAAGCAGCGTGCAATATGCTTTCATAAACACCAGGTCAACTTTCACCATGGCATCATGCTAAAGAAAGAAATATCTGTCTTTCCACTGATAAGATCTAATTAGCCCAGAGCAAACTGTAAGCTGTTTTTCAAGCTTCCTTGTTCTTTTCTTGTCTTTCTTTAGGTTTTTTTTCCCTTCTTTTTGAACCCCAGATCTGCAAAAGAACATATCTGGTCTTGCTTACAACCATCTTTCATTTGGAAACTTTCATGAAATGACTGATTTGTTTAATTTAGCCAGGAACTAAAAAATGCATACCCTTCTGACTCAGAATGGGAAGAAACAATAAATTATGGCAGCAAATGCTCGTGGCTGATGTGACAGTATCTTAGCAGGAAAAGAGAAGCAATTTTTGCAAACTGCCTACAGCTGTACTTTCAAACTGCATGACCCCAAGGAACAAGACCTGACCAGCACATCCAGCAGCTCTCAGTGCATAATTAAGGTTGACTCTGCTATTCTGAAAAGTTCCATTGTGCACGGAGAGTTCAGAGATTAAGGGCTGAACACATGAATATTGTGGGTGGTGACAGTGCCCCTGAGTGCTTGTGCAGTGGAGCCCAGGTGGGTGCTGATGAGGAAATGCCATTTAATCCAATATGCCAATCAGGCAGAATTTACTTCTCACAAGGTTTCAGACGGAATTTCAAGAACAGGCTCAAGCAGAGCTGCCCACAGGGTACCACATTCTAGCAGGTCACCTACTGCACTTGTGCCATGTTTGGATCTGTGGCAGAAAGTGGGAATACTTCAGAGCTTATTCCATCAGAAAAACTGCATGGAAATGATGTTGAAAAAACACCTAATGTAAAAGGCATAATCAAGCTAATTTTAAATAACCTGAGTAGTAATGGACAGCTGTGGGGTCACAGAACTCAGGTCAGGCTGCTCCCACAGCAGTGTGTGCTGCTCGTGCTGAGCCAGGCTCTCAGGGCTCACAGGAGCTCTGACTCCTGCCCCAGATGTTATCCTGAAAGAATATCTTGGGAACTGAAGCTCCACGGAATGCATTATTAGTTACTATCAGTTATTCATCAGTTAGTGATCAATGCTACCAAATGCAATTTATTAAATAAAGTAATTAAACTAAGGACTCCTCTGGGATTATTTAACTGCAGCAAGAGGCTGCTCATCTCTCACTCAGGCCTGCCTGAGCATTTTCTAGACGTGGAGCTGCTCAGCTCTGAAATGTGTGATGCTGACTAACACTGTTTCATCTCTTTGCACAGCCAATCAGACTGGTGCTAATTGCTCCTCAAAGGTCTTCTGGGAGATTTCTCACCTTAATGCCTCAGCAGTCGTTACAGATCTCAAAAGGCTACTGGAAAGGCTGCAAAATTACAGCAGTCCCTCTTGTGAGATATTGTGTGCCATAAAGATTTCATGGGGGGAATCCTCTTCAGATAGGTACTACAAACTTTCAATGGTGAATTAATACTCTTCATATTTTCAAAAACACGATCCTGGAGAGTAACTCACAGAAAATGAATGCCAATATTTGAACAGGCTTGTCTTTCACTCTTTCTTCTTTTTCACATTATAAAACAAGAGTAGAATAGTCACAGTGTAATTTGATTTCCAATCCACTGATCCTGGTGGAAAGCTTTAACTCTCCATCAAAAAAATGCACTTAATGGACCAGGCTTTTAAATAAAAATATAAAAAAAAGTTCCAGTTAATAGGATCACTAGAGACTGTACTGGAATATGAGACAATAACACTGTGGCAGAACGTGCTCCACTTCAAACAAAACACTGATTAATCTGATCTTCTTGTAGCACATGCTCCTCTACAATGGAACCCTCAAAATAATTTGTGCTATGGATGTTCCCAGAAACTCCAGCAGAGATGAGCTGTGCAATTTGTTGTGCAAACAAGGAGCAGTTTGAAAGGCACGAGCAGGCCTTGGTCTCTGGAGCCTCCAATCCCCAGGGGAATGGCATGGCCAGCACTGCAGTGGCATCTCTCCCCTTTCCATGCCTGGTTTCCAGCTAGAGCTGCATCCACTGGGGCTGGCTGTTAGCCCAAGCCTAGGTAAGGCTCAACCCTGTTTTGTGTCAATATTATGCAATATTTACACCTCTGCCCACAGCTAAAGGCATTCCACAGATGTGGGGACAGAGAATCCAAGCACAAAAGGGTGAGATTGAGCTTACTGAACTAGCCCTGTTCACATTCAAGTGTCCTGGCTGGTACAACCAATTTTGGGCCATTTGTTCTCACGTCCTGTAGTGAGGGGTGTTTTGAGATTTGCTGTTGGCAAGAAAGGCTCTGGTTGGCACATCAGTGATCCTGTGCCACAGCCCCAAACCACAGGGAACCACAGTTCAGAGCAGTCTGTGGGGCAGGACTTAGGTTCAGGACAGATGCTCTGGCTCCTGGCCACGGCTTCGACCACAGAAGCAGGGATTTGAATACCAAAGCTTGTTGGATCCTCTGCTGTCCCATCCAGCTCTGTCACCTCCTGGAGAACACCTGATGTGCGTCCGTGAGGTCTGTAGAAAACCTTCCAGTGGTGCTGAAGGCACGTGAGCAGCCATAAATCATGAAGTTGTTCAGGGGCAGGGAAGGGGCTGTCAGCTCTGACGTGCCACTGCAGTTTTAAGCTACCATCCCCCCTGCAGAGTTTTCTCTCAATCTCAAAAGTTATCTTCTCCAAGGTAGAAGAAGATGAACTTAGCTCTGACCTTTATGAAGAATTAACAAGTTGTCCATAGTTTATCATAAACAGATGTTGGGTCAAGCCATGAATTTGTAATGAATGTTAGAACAAAGGGCAGTTTTGCTTCTATATTTATAACAGCTTTGAATACACCTCTCAAACCACAGCTGTCGTTGATTTACTCTTCTTATTATGTAATATGAATTAATCATTAAAAGTGAGGCGCAGAGAGGATTTTGTTGATGTTCCCAATCATTTGGAGCTTGGAAAATATGCCTTCCTGGCACTGGAAGATTGTAGAGTATTTCTGGAAAAAAAAACCCCAAACCCCAACCCCAACATGTTTTTTGGTGTACTGCAAGGCTGGGGGTTTATCTCTCAGAGAAAAAGGCCTACTGTAATCCTGCCAAAACAATTAATTTGCAATTACAAATCCTTGTTACCACCCACTGTGATGAATGACTGCTGATCTTCAGCGTGAAGCACCTCAATGTCTGGCATAAAGCCAGAATTTTTCTTATAGGAAATTAGAATTTTGTTTTTTCTCTCCCTACTGTTAATATTCTCCTGGGATGAGAACCCATAGCCAGCATTTCACAGGCTCAGCAAATACTATAAAGGAACTGGCAACTATTGATGTCCTGGGAGGGCAGGTGCCTATGGGTGATTTTTCAGATGCGCTTTATCACTATTGACACTATTTGGCAACAAGAATATTGTTGAACATAACACTTTGCCAAGCTGATCCTTACTAGTGCTTTCCAGTTTCTGGAGTGTACAATCTTTCTGAATCCAGTGAAAGTTGTGCCAGGTGGTTATACAAGATATAAAATGGTAGAAAAAAAATTTTCCTCTACTTTCTCTCCTAGTTGAAGCCCAGCTTGACATGTCATATATTTGTTTTCTCCCAAGAGCATGAATCTGTGATGGTTCCTAAACAAGACCCAAAGATTTTGCACAGTGTACCAGGTCAGATCCTGCTCTGCATGGCACATGGCATAAACCTGCATTAATTTAAGTGCCTGAATTAATCTGGGTTTACCCTAATGCAAGAGAGACTGATATCTGACCCACTGTGCTGAGTGAGATCCTTGGCCTGTGGCCAGTGGGTTGTAGGGAAGAATGAGAGACAGTCACCCTGGATTTACGTTGGGTTATCTGAGATTAACACAGGCCTCAGTATTTACAGAGCACCCACTGTAACTGCAAAGAAAAAATATGGCACAGCCAACATGCTACAAGGCTTCTGTGTGTCTTTCTTCTTCTAAAAATCTTTTTATTGTGCTAGGTAATATAATAGGTTAATGAGCTAAATTGCTGCCTGAGGGACAGAAGTTGCACGTTCAAACTTCCACCCACAGAGCTGAAAATGCCCCTTGTGAAAGCCAGTGTTAACGATGGAGCTTGTGTACCTGGCTTGTAATTCCACCTTCCTCCATATAACACCAGTTAAATGCAGAATAGTCAAGAAAAAAATGAAACTGGGAGCTCTGAACCATTCTGTGCTACTGGCTCCAAATAGAGTACTTCAGTCAGGACAGAATTTGAGGCATGTAAAATAGTGAAACTATTAACTAAAGCTGGAAATTAAGAAAAATGCATAACAACCTCATGGAGAATTGTTTCTACTGTATAACCTTGCCTCCTTAATTATAGCCTAGAAAAGTCCAAAGGACAGCTGGAGGAAAGGAACTCAAAAAATAGGGGCCTTGGTCTGTACATCTGCACCTGAGAGCTTTCACAGAATCAAGGAATCATTAAGCTTGGAAAGGACCTCCAAGATCAAGTCCAACCTTTGGCCAAACACCACCTTGCCCACTAAACCACAGCACTGAGTGCCACATCTACTTGTTTTCTGAACACTTCCAGGGGTGGTGACTCCACCACTTCCCTGGGGAGCCTGTTCCAACGCTAAACCATACTTTTAGTGAAAAGAATTTTCCTGACACCCAACCTGAACCTCCCTTGGTGCAACTCTCCCCTTGTCCTGCCGCTGGCTGCCTGGAAGGAGAGCCCGATCCCCACCTCAACACAACCTGCTTTGGGATGGTTGCAGGAGCAGTAAGGTCTCACCTGAGTGGTCTTTTCCTGCCCCATTTCTGCTGGAGCAGAAGGGGAGAGAGCTGAGGACATGGAGGGAGCCTTGTGGGGGCTAAAAAGCAGCCCCTGGTGCTGTTCACCTTCCCAAGATCTGTGTCACCACCGCAACGCACCAACACCTCCAGCTCCCTGCATCACCTGGGACACGTTTCCAGTGACTCCAGTGCCAAGTCCAAGTCCTGCAGCTGCTCCTTCCAGCACAGCCTGGAGCAGGGAATGGTGTGGAGCCGGGCTGTGCATCCTGCTCAGCCCCCCAGAGAGCCACACACATAAAGACATGCTCTGTTCATGGGCTGCCCGCGTTCCTCGCAGGAATGTAATCCTCGACGTAAAGTTTGTCAGCAAAAATATAATTCATCACGAAAGAATGAACTACTGTCTTGCTAAGGCATCAAGAGGAACATTTTCAGCAGTCTGGGAGTCTGAGGCAAGTGTTGGGAAACTGAGCAACCTGTGTTTGTTCCTTTGACCAGCACAACTACAACAAAAATGTGAAAGTGCTTCCAGCGCTAGAACATTCAACAGCTCGGATTTCAAACAAGGAGGAACTATTTCAAAGTAGAACGAGTGTATGAGATGTTTGTTTCTTTAACTGAATGCAAACTGGATGTGGAATTTCCTCTTGGAAGAAGTGACTGAATGGGAGATGGCTTGGACTCCCTTTTCTATATTGCATCATGTATAAAAAAGGATGATAAAATGAATTGCAATTCTGAAGAATCCAGGCAACAATAAAAAAAATTATTTCAGGTTAACACCTTCAGTGGGTCTTGCACTGTGCAAGTCATCTTTCTATTCGGTTTGAAGACTCTGGGGCCAGGAACAGTTTCGTTATGAAACTCGTAACACCAGTGCTGAGTTAAATGCTAAAAATAATAATTATATCCCTTTAAGAGAATGGGTTTAAAAGAGAAGTGGCAGCAGTGCAGAGAAGTTGCAAGTTTAGTAGCAGTGGTAATGGAGGTCTAGTAAGAGAACAACTCTTCTTTAGAATTACAGTACAGTCCGTTAATCTCAAGCACTGGGCTAACAAAGGTAACCTCAGAGGCATTTAAAATAACTTTACAAACCTGGCCTTTGTGTTTGCAAAGTGAACTGGATATATGAGTTCCTTGTGCAATGCTTCAGATTTACTGAGAATATACAAACATGACAGCCAGGACTGTTTGCTGAATCTGCTCAATCAGCTCCAAATGCTTTCCACAGCTACAGTGCACAGTAAGGACTATCTGCAAATAAATCTGACAGAAAATGGAATAAAATTCCTCTTCTTTTGAGCACGGGAACTGGCTGCAGAGCTGTTGCTAAGGCCAGTGGACAAGGTTTTGGCTGGTGGGTGCAGGTCTCAGATCAGCCTGGCCTTGTCACCAGCCCTCCCGTCTGCCACACAGGGTCTGAGAACGTAAAACCACAACTTGTCTGGCATAGGTGTGGAGGTTTTACTGCTGCTGGGAGCTCCTTAGGGAAGTGATCCATCTTCTCATGTACCGAGTCTGGGTATTCTACAAACACTAAGACAAAAATAACACTCTGCCATACCACCCAAACAGCCTGTTCTGTTTACAAGTTGTATCTGGACGTGACTTTTTACATGAGGTTTTGCCTCTTTCTTACATGACTTCCCGGTATCTTCAAAGGATCTTGGTTTGGGAAATGAAGGATCAGAGGCCAAGTAACCAGGCAAGCTGTTTGCACATAAAGCATCAAAGCCCATTATTTTAATCTGTGATAATTACCACTGTTAGTTGAATCGTGCTTCCCTGATGGTTCTTAACAGTAAGTAACAAATGCACAACACATTAATTGGACAAAGTTGTTGCTTGTTCTGAGATCAATTTGTATTAATAGAAAAAGTTTCCATCTTAGTCAGCACAAAGCTCTCTCACAGCAACTTTTATAGGACTGGGAACAAACGTTTTACAGTGGAATTTTGCCCTGGAAGGGTGAATTTTAGAGAGTTCACTATAATCTAACTGCTACAGACTATGTGTTTCTCCTTAAAGGAGGAACTGTTTTAGGCCAGAGTTGCTGAGAGCTAAAAAGGCTCCCCTCCTAAGTCCAAGCCCTGCATTAAAGCTTCTGGATCCTCATGATGAAAATCCTTCACTCAGGATTTGTGAAGAATTGAATTCCACACCAAACATTTCAGCTATCTGGGTTTCTGGAACAATACATTTTCTTCTAAGAATCGTACCTACCCTTTTCTAGCAATCTTTATCCCTCTACTCAGAGAATAAGAATCTAATTGTGTGACCTAAGTGTCCAGTCAGAATTAACCAATATGTCTAGAATTTTAAATGCTCATTACAAACCAAATCTAAGTCCAAGAACATCCTCCTGGACTCACACAGGGTGAAATTCCTGGGAAGCAGAGCACTGGCACAAGCTCTCTGCAGACAGAAGCAGGCCACATATGCAGCACACAAGTTTTTGTGCCCTCCTGCGCAGGGATGATGCTGATCCTGAGTTAAGAATCACAAATAACAAGTGATTTTGCAGTGATCCTGCCCTGCTCCCATGCAGACACTAAACCCATCAACAACACTATTTACTGAGACCAATGTAGGATTGCAGCCCTCCCAGCAGCGAGCCAACGTCTTTATCAGATTGGAACCATTCATACAGCCCTGAACTTTCAATCCATGTAATAGGTGAATACACAATTATTTCATATTCCTCGCTATCAAGGGAATCCGGGTCAATGTGCATGCCAAAATGTTTTCGTATTCCACAAATAAATAACTAAATAAATAATGTTATTCCACCTGCTAACACACGGGGACTGTTTGTTTTGGCCAGCTTGCACAGACTCTGAGTGCCAGGTTATGAATAAAATAATGTTCAATACTGTAAACATCTTGTGACATAAATTCCTGGCTCAGCACAAATACAGACACTTTGTAAGTGGCAGGTTCTTCCTGCATTCTCCAGCACTGACACCATGAAATTCATGCATCTATGACAGAGTATGTACATAAATAACTATAATTCCTAAAAAAAAAAATGCAATCACAGATAAGCCAATTTGCCCATCCTGGGCCTCTGCTTCACTAAGATTATGCTTGCTGGTGTTTGGGTTTTTGGAAAGCAAAGTGCAACTACTGTATCCCAGTGGTTTCTGCACATGCCGTACATTCCAGAACGCAAAGTAGGTTTACTGTTTAAAGAACAGCACAGTTAGAAAGATAAGATAAAACCAAACTGGAATATAATATTGCTGGGAAATCTTAGCCCTTTATGCAAACACAAAGTCAGTAATGTAAAGGATGCTTTATGAACAACACTGGCAAGGGCTGAGTTCCTCACGCTGCCAGGCCTCCTTCCCAAGCAAAACCTCCTGTAACTTTAAAATCAGAATGCAAATACAGAGCAGACTCTGCTCTGGTTTAATCCACTGCATTCAGGAATTAATTCACTGATGTCACTGGAGAAAGTAAGGTCAGACAGGCCTAAGTGAAGGTTAAGCTCCAGCTCTGAGGAAGGGACTGATGGTTTTGGCTCTGCCTTTAAACTCAAGCCTTTGTTTCATTTCTGGTGGCTGGAATGAGTCTAGGACTGGACTATGTGTGTAGGTCCCAGACTGAAATTCAGCTGCACAGCTCTAGTTTCGCATCCATAGCAATAAAATCGTGTCTGGCTCTGCATGGGGCAGAGGGAGGGAACTCAGCTGTGAGTGCTCTCAGGTACCCCCTGTTCCTGTGGGAGTCTGCCAAGGCTTCCCTGTGCCTCCTCCCAGTAGGATTCAGCTTAACAAAAGTTCTCCTAAGCCTCCACACGAATCATTTATAGGATAAGAAAACTAAAGCCCAGCCCTCTTCTCAGCAGCAAACTGATGCTTTGAAGAAGGCAAAATTCTCCCCATGTGTGAGGTTTCCCTTATTCTCAGTGACAAGGTTCCTATCTCAAAGTGCAGATTTTTAACACATATTCACACTCAAGGAAACCAACCTTTTGCTGTTTACTGTTCAGCTTGCCCTGGCTGTTCATGGGACACTCGTTAGTCCCCTACACTCCTGGGAGATATTGCTGGTGAACTCTTTTCCACAGAATTCAAGCTGCCAGAACTGTTCAGGGTGGTTTTTGAAATAAGGGAGGTTTCAGCATTGTTTCAGCATGGTTTATGCATTCACTTTTTGACAGTGAGTCCACCTGTGGTGGGAAGCTTGTGTAGGTTTTGCCTTTGGATGGTTAAGCTGTCAATTAATACTCATTTTTACCCTGCTTGGAACACCCTTCCCTAAAGCTTGATGGGTAATATTCATGAGCCTCTGTTGCAATGCTTGGTTTATAAATGGCGTAAGGGGAGAGTTCAAATCCCAGCAAAACTTCCAATCAAAACCAGTTAAACCTTTCCTTCCCAAATATTTAAACGGCAAATTAATGCAGGCAGCACATGGAAACTCAACACCCTGAACATCTCTGCACTTAAAATGAAAACACCAAATAGTGTTTGCTGTTACCTTGGACCAGTCGCCCGTTTTCCACTCGTAACAGCCTGTGTGATCCTCACACTCTTCCTCCTCTCTTGGCCTGGTGGCTGCATCACATTTGCCTTGGGAGTTTGTGCACGTCACTGTTCTTTTCTGAATTCCCTTGCCACAGTCTGCTGAGCACTGCAAAAAAACCAGGGGTTTGGTTTTTGTTACATGATGCTTAGAAACGAAAGCTTTTATGTTGGTAATACAGCTCAAAGGAAAAGCTGGGGTTAGGAACACTGAGGAAAATGATAATCCATAAGATTTTATTACAATAATCTGAGCCACTAATACATGAGTAATTTGAAAGGCATGATAACTGCGTGTGAAATATTTTACTTATGAAAAATGGCAATTCTGAGAATCAACCTTCTTTGAAAAATGTCAGCTGGCCTTTTGCTACAATTGGTGCTACAGATGAAAAAACCCACTAAACCTTGTGTTGAAGAGCTCCTCATTCATCCTGAAGAAGGACACACTGAGATTTGCTACCCAGAACTGCCACATCAGTTACACACAGTGACAAGGGGTGGTGTTAAATGCAATTTTAAATCACAGTAGCCTGAGACCACTCTTATAAACATGTTTCTGTAGTACAGTTTGTACATCTCATGGCAAAGTCACAGTTCTCACACATCTTCTCACGTGAAACACACGCATCACCTTCACTTTTTCATTTGCCATATGATCATCACTATGTTAATTCCAAAAAACTCTAACACACGTTCACCGAATGAGCACAAATTATCCACAGATTTTGTGTCTGGGCTCTGTGGAATTAACATCTGAAGAGCAGGGATACCTGGTCACCCATTTGTTATCTTTGCCATTGGTTGAAAATTCTGTTTTAATGGTGAATTTGTCTTGACTTTCTTGACTGGACTAGGTGAGGAAAGGACACGGGCAGGAACTGAACCCAAATTTCTGCTTTCAATAATCGGTTTGGTCACAGAGCACCAGATCTGCTGTCACAGCCACATGAGTGCATGTCACCACCCCTGAGCACAGCCAGCCTGCCTGCTCCTCATTCTCATGCCACAGCAGTGGTTAAGAGTGAGAAACTGTCTTGCAGAGCCACTGGGGACAGGTGGGTGGAAAAATGATCTGTGTACCAGCTGAGATAAAAACTAACCTCCTCTGGCACGTCACGTTCTCCCCTTCGGGGGACCAGCAGGGAAAAGACAGTTGATTTGACACTGAATAAATAGTGAAGATATGAGATATTCTGTGAGGTCTTTTGAACGTGTTCCAAGAGGCTTCTCCATCCAGGGGGTCTATGCTGGAAACAAGCGTCAGCTTGATATAAATTACATCAAATGGACAAATCTCAGCATGCCTGTCTAACCGCCTCAAAAACACAATCCAGGCAGTTCTGACCTGCTGGCCTTGTTAAGGACATGAATGACAAGCGTTTATGAGCTGGCAAGCAAACAGACATGCCTTTAAATACTTCAGAGCACTACAAAGTGACTTCTTGAAAATCTGGGAAACCTTCCACTTAATTTACTGTGTGCCGCTCACGGCGCGACCCCCTTACGGATGGAACATCTTTGTAAGGAGCACAATGTGTAGCCCTGCTAGACACAGGGATGAATTCTTCCCAGCTTTGCAGAATTCTACACACTGCTTTGCTGGACTCCTCCGAGCACAAGGCTTGCCAGAGAGCCCAGGCTGGAGCTACCTAAATGGTACCTTAAAGCCGTGAATTTGCCCCGAGCTGTGTAGACTTTCCCAAATTGTTTTATCATTTTCCTCAGTCTCCAGGGGGGACTCCTCAGGGTTGCACTCGTTCATCTCAAGCTACAAAGCACAATATATAAAATCTTTAAAACAGTCCAATTTACTCGAAGTAAATCAAGCTGAAGTGGGAGTATTTTTCACAGTAGGAGAAATCTCTAGGTGGGTTTTACAAGCAAGTCTGGGAAAAACACCAACTGTTTGTTCTTCCCACAGCTTTTAAGTCATTCACAGATTAATACTGCATATACTTTCCTAGACAAAACAGCATGTGCAAAAAGGTTTCCAACAGATCTTTGGTGGTCACATATAAATCACCCTCTTTAAGAGTTTTTTTTTTTTTCTTTCCTCAAGTCATCTGTTTTCATGAAGAATTTCTTAATATATAGATTTTACAGAGAGTCCACAAATTAATATGCACAGTTTCTGTGTGTACACTTGAGATCAATAGATCTTATTTTATTAACCCAGTACTCTCCCAGGAGGCTTTGCAAAGGAGCAACACACATTTGCAGTTAAGACACAACTCCTTTATCTGAAGGAAATCCGTATTTTTTTCCACCCTAGTTCCCTAACAGTAGAAACATTCACCTTCTCCTGACAGTCTCTATTTTTATCATTAAAAATGGGTTGAACAGTACTTTGTCCAAAACAATCTCAAGTGTTTGGCAATACAAGGGGAACTTAATTTTTTCCACAATGAAGATTGCATTGGAATTTGCTGGGAAAACACACATTTTTGACTGGGGACCAGACATCAGTGCAGTCAACTGTGTTGTATAACCAAGGAGTTCAAAAACATAGGTCAGAAAATTGGTTTATAAAATGGTACCACTGCAGTGATATTTATTCCACAACATAAGGTTAAAATGCTAAGGAATAAAGTGATTGCCACTGAAGAGAGTCCCAGGTGTGAGAAGGGTTCACACTGGCAGAGCATCAAACGTGTCCTGGAGTCAACTGTGCTACATAACAACAGAAATGTGCCAGAATAACAAATCTAAAATAACAAGTGCGCAATTACAGGCCAAACAAAAGGTAAATAAATGCAGCAAAGGAAAAATAAGCCAGTTATTGAAAAATTGATCTAAAAATAGTGTATATTTGCAAAGGAGTTCCATGGTCACAAATATGGAAGATTTCCACCGATCTGTAACTTGACTTACTCCATTTCATAAAAGGGAGAGAGAAGTACCTGGGATTGCTAACAAAAGACCCAAGTAAAAAATCCACATGTAAACCAGGTAGGAATTGCACTCTAATCTCAGCTATAAACAGCTCAGCTGGTTTAGCTATAAGAAATAAAGAGGGCATCATATGAAAGGGGAACGTCTACAACACACAAAAGACCTACCAGACAATTTATTAAAACTTTGATGTGTTTCTCCACATCTTTTGAAATGAAAGAACTCAGAAAGAACACGAATCTCATGCACTAGTGAGCAGATCCAGCACCCCACTGAAAGGGAAAACTTAACCATCCTATCTCTTGCCAAACTAAGATTTCCTGTTCAGGAGGTGCACAATGAAATCCCATTGTGTTTGTGAGGAGACACTGCTCCTCGGGATCCCTTGTATCCTGAGCTTCAGTGACTTTCAAGCACATTTCTAACAATAATATTTAGCAAAAGCTCTTTGACAATGTTTTAAACAGGAGCTCCCTGTTTCAAATGGAGATGAATAACGAGGGATCTTTCCCACAGAAAGGGCTGTTGCTGGACAGCCAGGCTGGAATGAGACTTCTGGAGCTGCAAGCACTGCACCAAGAGGGAAAGGATCTCATCATTCAGATGAGCCCAACAAATACAGTATCAAAATGAACGTAATGGGCATCCTGTAAGGACTGTTTCTCACAAGGTACAGACAAAGTTGCCCTGAATTAGCTGAGTCCTGGTCATGAACTGCAGGCATACTCTCAGATCACTCTGCTGCTGAATAAAACACAGGTTAACTGTCTAGACGACACATTGTTTACGTCAGAAATGGATTTCTAATACTGAGGAAAAATTTCTTAACTCTGCAACTACCCAGAGATGCACCTTTTATACAAAGTTAAACCAGCTTTTTCATCTTACTTTACACAAGCGTTTTCATCTTCATTACACAAAAGGAGGCTGGATAGGGCCCAAAGCCTGTACGTTCTCTGTAACATGCAGATGCTTGATAAATCTGCTATTTGTTCATACCACATTTAAATGGAGCCAGAAGCCCTGGTGGGTTACTGCACTTCTGGCCTCAGGTCAGTGAAATGTTTTTCCTTCCTGGTCAGAGTTTTCAGATGGAAAGATATAGTCACTAGAGCATATCCAAACCCT
The DNA here is from genome assembly GCA_013400975.1 of Atrichornis clamosus. Lineage (NCBI taxonomy): Eukaryota > Metazoa > Chordata > Aves > Passeriformes > Menuridae > Atrichornis > Atrichornis clamosus. The sequence goes on from WBMZ01000760.1 coordinate 229,553, forward strand.
GCCTTAGTAACTCATCTGGTATGGGAAACCAAACCTCAGCTGCACACTGCTGACCTCAGCAGATGACAGTCCTGCCCAGTGCTCCGGTGCTGTGAGCATGCTGACCGTGAGAACCACGGAACAAGGCCAGTGTATCCAGAGCTCTGAGCAGTCTGGCTCCTCTCCTCAGTGAAGTTCCTACCTTTGACCACTCTGATGCTTCCCAGATGGAGAGGCAGTCCCGTCCCTCACAGCTCTGCACCGCTGTGGGTTTGTTGCCCAGGCAGTAGAGATCCCTGGTGTTGACGTAGGTGCCGTTTTGCAGCTGGTAAACACAAGTGACCTCCCGGTGCTGCACACCCTTCTCACAAGTGGCAGAGCAGGGACTCCAGTGGCCAGTCACCCACCTGGGAAGGAGCCACAGGAGACATGTTAACAAACTGCTGGGATAGAACACTGTGCTTCACTTAAAACCAGTGAGAAATGGGCAGGTCTTCCTGGATTTGGGGGTGCTTTGATGGTGCTGTGTTGTCACACTGAGCTCACCGATCCCCTCCGGGAGCTGAAGTGTGTAAAGCAGGAGAGTGTCACTGCACAAGTGAATGTTCCCTCCTGACTCCAGGCCAGGCAGAAACACAGATTCTACACACTCCTTTTCACTCCTCTCTCCACAATGCAGCTGAGTTTTTCCCTCAGATAAAGACAGACTTGTCTGCAGACCATCCTGTCCCACAGAGGTTCTTGCCTTTGAGAGGTACTTGGGCTACCTCTGCATGCACAGCATCACTGTGCAGAAAACCTGCATTTAATGTGTACAAACTGGGATGTGCTACAGCCACACACCTGGCTCAGCACAGCTTTCCCACACCCAGGACCACAGACTTCTCCAGCCCTGCATTATATGACCTCAAAGCAGATAAATTCTCTAAGTCCCACACTATTAGAAAGCAAAGACATCTCCTGCCTCACTTTTCGTTCAGTCTCTCACAGCCACTCATGGCATTTCACTTTTCCTAGTTGGGCTTCCCAGGATGTTTAATTGGAAACTCTGTTTGAAGTCAATGGCACTGGGGGCCTCAAAAATGCAGAATACCTCGTCAGATTCATTCTTAGAAAATCTCAATTGCATTTAACTGCCAAGGCTCAAGAATTACTTAAAAATACCAGGTTTTCCCCAGGGAAAGGATCCTATGATGTGGTTTCCAAGCTGCTGTAGCTCACAAGGATGTGCCATAACCCAGTGTGGAAGAGGGGCAGGGGTATTTCCCTATGCCCATTGCTCCTCCGAGCCTTTGGGATTCACTTCCTTTGGGAGCACACACTTCAGTTGCCACTTCCTTCCCCTTTGATCCAAGTGTGCTCGGAACAATCACACCATCTTTTTTGTTGTTGTTGTTATGTCTTTAAAGGCTCTTGGGCAAACACCCAGCCCAATGCTGTGAGGTGTTCAGGACCCACCAAAGCTGGGAATGCACTGATGCCAGGGGCAGGCTCCAGCTGTGGCCCTGCAAGGGAAAGGAGGCATCCTCACCCCTCTGCCTTCCAGCTCCCCCTGGCTCCAGCAAGTGCTGGAAGCAGCACTGTGATCAGAGCAGGGCTACGAGGCAGAGAACAAAGTGTCTAAGAAGGGTCTGAATGAGGAGGGATGGAGGGAGGGAGGTTTTTTCCCTAAAAGACAAACAGCATCGATCTTTGTGCTTCCTGCAATCTGTCAGTGAGGAGCATGTTCTCTGTAATTACAGGCATTCCTGTATGGAGCGAGAGGCTGGAGCAACGCCTGCGCAGGCACTGAGCACCGGAAGGCTCTCGTGCCTTTCTCACCAGGCCATTGACCTTCTAGCCTGTTATTTGGGACTGTCATCCAGATTAGTATCCTTATACCATGAATCTTTTACTTGTCACCAAATCCTGGGCTGTCTATTATGCTAAGTGGCCCAAATGAGACTTCTCAAAAATAGGTCTGCTGAGAAATGCTATTTCATTCTGCTGGAGGCTCTTGTAAGTTGTTCAGGTAGAGCAACTTATTAACCTCATTTCTTTTGTAGTTGTTGGGTAACTTCTCTGAAACAAATCAAACAACTGTTTCTCATCTTCGCATGCCTGAACGGGGAAAAATCAGCTCAGCACAGTTTGTAGAAACATCTTCACCTGCTGCAATTGTCATGAATTAATTTGCAAATGCCATGACTGATGACCTGGCGTGACAGCACTGATGAGTGTGCAGACAGTGAAAGCAGAAGCCATTTGGCTTGAGCAGGGCTGGGCAGACTGGTCACCTGTCTGTTGTGGAACAGGGCCCTGCTCAAATGTTTCTGTGCATTAAAGCAGTTGCCTGACACATCTGTGAATTTCTGTTGGCTAAAACAGCTGGCCAGACCCCAAACATGTTTCTCCAGGCTGTAATTTTGGTCCATCTCTGTGGCTCAGGGCTTGGTATTTTGCTTATGGAATGGGAAAATGTCAGCTGGGAAATTGAATACTGGGGCTGAGAGACGGACCAAAATAGCCTTGAAGTGCAGAAATCAGTGTTCATGAAGATTAATAGCCAGGCCCCCTTGGTATCAGCTGGGCTGTGCCCTGTCAGAGGGAGCACGGAGGGGATTATCCAGCTGGGTGAAAGAACCTCCCGACAAAGGCCTGGAGGGGACGGAGTGGCTGTGCTTTATGAGCTCAGCGGGAGCCACAGGGCTGGGAAAGGGTTCTGTCCAGGCTCCACTCAGCTAATACTCACTTCAGCACTGTGCTCTCACTGAGATCTACGGCTACTGGCAAAAGGGAAAGGGAAAGGGACTGAAAGCAAAGGAGAAAGATAAAAATACATTCTTGGCAGAGGCTGTCTGTGAGCTTGCATTTAGGATGGGCAGCACACAGCATGCCAACTATTTCCAAGATGCCTTAAGAAGCGAGGGTATGGCTTTCTTTTCAGGAAGGAAAATTCCTTTTTATATTTTTTTTTGGTTGCTGTTTTGGAGGGGGGAAATCACCTGTTTTCTACCCTCTTTGGTGGTCTCTAGTCAGTGCCAGCATAGATATGTATTCCAGTGTAACTGGAAAATCAGCACAAACCCCAAATATTATCATCATCAGGAGAAGAATGATTGCACAGGGCAAGAGCTGAAACCCAGGGTACCAATTCAAAGACGTGTTTGTGGTGAAAAAACAATCTCCAGGTTTTTTCTTGGAGTGGTCAGCTTCAGCTACCATCTACTACATCCATCCTGATCCCAACCTCATGGTTACAAATCAGGTGGGGCAATGCTGTAAGGGATCTCTGGAACCTCACAGCCCACTCTATCCTGCCTGTGATAACTTAAATACTTAGAAATTAAAGGCTATTTTAAAGTGGTGGTTTTACTTTCACATCCAGGAGACAAGTGACATTAAATGTCTGAATAATAATAAGATCAGTAAAGTAGGCTATTTTCAAAGGCACCAAGGGGATGGTCACTTTGACCACAAAACTTCATCCTCTCAGTGAAATCTGTGCTTTGCTCAATGGCTTGTAAAAACAATCTGGCAAACAAGGTGAGTCCTATGTGCAGTCCTGGCAGTGCTCTGATCCCCTACAGTTCCCCCAAAGTCTTCTTCACAGGCAGCTGAAAATATTGTTTTAGTGCCTAACACAGGATCACTGCAACCGTATTTCAACATCACTCACAATCAACGTGGAAGGGCACAGGATTTATGGATAAAGTGATTAAAGATGAAAATTCCTGCCAGTTTCAAATTTTTGGAAGGAAATGTGCAGCAAGATATTAGAAGGTTTACTATCTGCAAGTAATATACACACAGGGAATAAAAATGTGATGTGCAAATAGCATCACATTATGGCTACTCTTAAATTACACCACAGGCAGATTTTTGTCTCTACACTGTCATTACACCTTCTGAACACCCCTGAGCGTGTTTAACAAGACTTAGAGGGTGGGTTTTTTTAAAAAAGGATAAGGATTTTCCTTATGACAACGTAAAAAATAACTCCAGTGAGTGTTCTAACCCCAAGCCCCAAGCAGGCTCTGTATTATTAACTAAGCCAATTAACTGCTGTACACTAAGCCCTGTGTATATCATATAAAGCATTTGGCTTCCAGTTACCCTTTCAGCCTGTAAACTGATCTTGGGGATTGCTTGACACCAGAGTTCTTTTCAGTTTGGTCTTTCCCTCCCAGGTTATAACCCATCTTCTGTGAGACCATGGGAGTGCTCCAGCTGGAGTCCCTGGAGAGCCTCTCATTTTGCCAACAAGCACTGATTTACGTGACAAACACTCATCTTTCTCACAACCACAGGGATGGCTTTATTGCTGGTATTATTTTTTTGTAATCTTACCTCTATAGAAGATTCAAGAGCTAAACGATCCCTGCTGATGGGTAGATTCAGGAAGAGAGTGATGAGCTTTTAAGTACAGATCTTAACCCAGTCAGTGGCTGTCTTTCTAGCTAAAAAATGCCCAGAAGGGTGTGATTTTCAAAAGCCTCAAAAAACTGGGATGGGGCAGGACATGCAATCTGAGAGGGCTGTTCTAAATCTTTGTCTTCTGAGTCTTCCTCAACCTCTGACCTCTCAGTATCTCTTCTGAGGAATTGGGAGTTCTCCTCCTAATCTGCTTTGGCAACACTCATCTGGCAGGCCCCTGGAGCAAACTTGAAATATCTTTTGGAGATTCAGTTCATCATTTGATCTTTCTATGGACTGGATTAGTCATTAACCTTGAATTACCTACTCTACCTACTTGCCTAAGACTCCCACATTTTCTAGGAAAAAACAAATGTCTACAGTGCCATGTTCATAAACCCAGGGGAGATGAATGTCTGCAACTGAGGGCTTGTAGCTAAAGATCTGGAAAAAAATGCTGTGAAGATAAAATGGAACAAAGTTGAAGGATGGGGATAAGGGAGTGCAATCAAAAGACATGAGGTCACTTTTCAGAGATTTGAAGCCTCTTATAACAAAGCCATTGCATGTTCTGGGGTAAATATTGCAGCCCATTAAATTTCCCCTGGTTATTTCTGCCTTGGGCCCTGCAGGAGAACAGTGGTTTCCCTTTCACTAACAACACATCCATGCCATGTTCACACATCCCTTCACTACATACAGGGTACTTTTGTTCCCTTCCCAAATTTATTTCCCTGCTTTCACACTAATAGCTTGGATGTGACCAAAGACACATCGGCAACAACACTTTTTTTTTCTCTGTTATTAAACCTGTAATCTGAGGGTTCTATTTCTAATGGATTTTATTGAATACCTTTTGGTTTAATGTACAGATTATGACAACTCCACCTCCAGTTAGCACTGGTTGTCTTTAGCACCAGTTTCTGATGAAAAATCATGTCAAAGTCACTCTTAGTTTTCTGAGGCACCTGGATAAAACTGTGGCTCTACTGATTTAGGCAAAACTCAGACCAACTTGCAGCAGGGCCAGGATTTCACATTGGATAATTTTAGCAGGGAAAACTGGAAAAGATTTCTGAGAATCAGTCATGTGGAACTGACAGTCAGATATACTTTGCTTACAGCTGTCAAGCTAAGCTCATGCTCAAATGTGTAGAAGAAAACTCTCCGTACAAATGGAATTGTGTTTTCCATGAAATAAACTCTGCTATTGGATTGTCCTCTCCCCACACACTCCTGAAACTCCACCACCTCTCTGCTGTACTGGGGTCAAAACAATCAGGTGAATCTCGTATTTTGGGAACAGGTTGTGCCACACCCAATCACTAGAAGGCTTTTTTTTTTTTTGGAGAAAAGTACAAGGAATCTAGTAGAATAATACAGCTGCTGATGTTGAAAGTAGAACTCCAAGACTAACATTCCTGTCTGATTGCCTTTATAAACAGTGCTCAGTAATTTTCCAGTACAGTAGTCATTCTGCTAACACATTTGCCAACTTTCACTCACACAGGTTTCTTTTTTTCATTAGTGATTATCATTTTGACAGGGTTTTTTTCCCCCCCTTCAATTTCTCACCAATAAGATCAGCCATAGAACAATGCTTTATAATGCACATATACCTTGGGAAGCTCTTTTTTAAAATGGAAGCCATTGTATTCCCCCCTTCTTCCCAAAAAAGAGGAGATCACTCAGTGTTGGAGGACTCAGTGTGCGGTTGGTGTGAGGAGGTGTCCTGCTTGCTGGCAGCCTCCTCACTACACTGAGGGACAGAATTTCAGCACTCTCAGAGCCCCTCTGCACCAAGTTACCCCCACCCAAGTTACCTACACCATCCATGACTTGTGTAGCTTTAATGAGGCAACTCACTTGTGTCCAGCTCCATTCCCTGCCTCTCCAGGAAGGCAGTGGCTTTTCCTCAGCTCCCACCACAGGACGCAAACTGTGAAGATCATTACAGCAGGCAGCAGAAGGAGTGGATTTCACAATTAAATATTTTGCTAGATTATCCTGCTAATCCCTTTCTGTGGGTTAGAACTGCACTTGGCCTGAAGAGCCTCAAAACAAAGCAGCACAGATCATTGAACATCTTAAACAAGGCAATGGTCAACCACAAGGTTGTTGAGTCAAACACTGTACTGGGAAAGGAGGTGATGTAAGCCAGCCTGGGTGTTTACACTCAAGCTAAGGAACCTGTCTCATGACTCCATGTGAAAATTAATGCCAAATTAACTCCTGCTCGAGCAAGTCATCTTGGATGATTTGATGTAAACGCATTTAGCAGGAAAGCCCTTTTCAATCTACACTCTGTCTGTTCCCCAGCCTTCTCTTCCAGAATTCCATTGAGTTGAGTTGCTGGATTTGCTTGAAGATACCTTTCTGCCTTTCAGTGGCTAATTAACCACAGATTGGCACTTGAGCTGCCTACGGCCTGGAGCACAGGAGTTTTTGTCTCCTTCTGGTGGATGGGGACCACCACCACCTGACCTGCCCATGGCAGGACATCAGCCACCCCTCACAAGGTGCCCAGGAGTGTCTCAGGCTTTCTGCTCTGCAGAATGTTGGCTTTTGCTGCTGCCAGGCCTGCGGGGGCCCTGCTGCAGCTCGTGTCCCCGAGGAGCTGCCACCAGAGCGCAGCATTCCCTGCTCCAGCTGCTCCAGCACAGTCCTGGCAAATTCATTAAGCTCAAGCCGATTCTAGAGATCCCAACTCCAGCTTTGGGAAGTACTTCAAAATGAGCTCTTACGTGGTGCCTCCTTGGATCAGAGGGTGCTAACGCTACTATTTATGCCAGATTTCCAGGCTAAAATGATTTGAAACCCTCCTCACGGCTGTTCCTTCTTTTCTTTTTTTCATGTAACCAAATCCAAGGCACATCAAAGATGTTTCTCAGCACAAGGCACAGACAAGGGTTTGAACCTGTTGGCATTGAACCTTCTGGATGATAAACATTTGTACAGGTTCCAAAAGAACCTGACAGCATTAATGAAAGAACCGACCCATCTGGAACCATCAAATGTCCAGCTCAGCCCCTTCAGTAAACAAACACCCACATCCCCCCAGTTTAGTGCCAGTTCTATACAGTCCTGTGAGTAATTTACTGACATTCTCAAAGAGTCTTCCATCACACCGTCCCTGCCAAATTCTACTATTTGCAAGACTTTCACCTAACAAAATAAATTCAAAATTGTTTCGCTCCCCATCTACCTGTGATGAGACATAAACGTAAAGCAAATGGCCCAGAATCAGAAGCACAGACTGATTTCTGTATTATTCTAATTTCTGTATTTTTGGGCTGTTAAACCGAGCTCTGTCACAGGGATATGGTGGAGTCTAGAGGAGAGAGGGACTCTCAGTCAGGGGTCACATGGATACACACCATGAGTTTAAACCAAACCAGGAATCAAAGCACTATCAACTGAGGCACCATTATTTTGGCAGTCCCCAGCCTTTGGAGAGGTTTTCGAGGTGCTGAGCCAACTGGGGCCTTGCCTGACTCTTAGAATTGGCTTCATTTTTTCCCCAGAGGGCACCGTTGTGGTGTGTGAGCCCTTGGAGAGCTTGGGGCTGGATTCCAGCCCACAGATGGAAAAGTGAAAGGGGAAGAGAAGAAAGAAAGAAAGAAAGAAAGAAAGAAGGAAGTGATCCATGTAACCAGAGACCTGACCTCAGCAGCTTGCTAGCTTTGAGAGCTGATTTGGAGGGCAACAGTAATCAAGGACATAGTGGTAAAAGGATGCAAGATAGGCTTCCTCCAGGCAAAACTCACTGGCTGCATTTCTCTGACTAAAATAACTGGTTTTCCAGACAAAGGAAATGTGGTAGATTTAATCTGTTTGGTGAAGAACTCCTTTTGCTGCATGGGAAATGCTTACTGGTGATATGCTGGGAAACATGGATGTAATTGTGTAATTTGTATGGGAGGTGAGAGCTGGCCTCTCATCTACCTTTAGTGCTGTAAAGGAGTATCAGGTATGAAAGGAATTTAGATCAGTTACTAGTGGACTTCCTGAAAGGGCTGTCTTGCATTTGATCTAATTTACTATGCTCATTAGTGACCTTGGCACAAAAAAGAAGGAAACTGCTGAAAAATTGGTGAAAATGCTGACAATACGAAGTGTAGAAGCAGTGTCAATGCCTCTGAGGATTAGGATGTCATACAGGAAGAACTGAATAACCTTGAGTACTGCAATAACAAAGCTAGGATGGAAATAAACAGCACACAGTGCAAGGCGGAGTGCTCAGGGACTAATAACAAGCATTTCTGTGTTAAAGTAGGGGTCATATGTTGAAACAAATGAGGAGGAAAACATCTCGAATGACTGTGAGCCACAAATATGATGCAGCCATGAAAAAAAGCAATAAGAAGTTAAAGAAATGGATTTAGACCAGAAAAATGATGGAAGGAGGAGATACAATGGTTTGCTGTATCCTGTGGCACTTAGCCCAAGGCAAAGAGGAAGGGAGGGAAAATATTGTCTAAGAAAAGGAACAGAGCTGATGCACAAAAAGCAGCTGAAAAATGACAATGAATAACTACGGCTGGAAATAGAAGATTCTGACCCACATGAACAGCAAGGTCAGAAGAGAGCCTTCCAGTGAGGGAAGGAGCCTTTGGAAAAAAATCAGTTTATAGAAAGGAGTTCATGACATGCTGCTGGTAGTAGCAGAAAACCAACCCTTGGGCTCAGGAGATACTTTCAAGTCCTGAACAGTGAAACTACGGGCTCAGGTCTCCTGTGGTTTTCTGTAGATTCAGCCAGGTATTTCTGGCATTTATGCTGCTGTTGAGCATCCATGTAGGAACACCACATATTCAGCAGGCCCCTGACAGGACTCAACCTCTCCTGAAATCTATTACAGCAAAGAGGAGAAAAATTAACAGCGTTTAATTTACAGGCCATTTAGCGTTTAGCATACAGGCCATTACGAGTCTAACAGTCGGGAAATTTAATGTGGTTTTGGTTCTTTTCCTGCCTTGGAGGGGAGCAGTTTCATCCCCACAGACCCAAGCATGCATGTAGAAGTGTGTGGCCACTGGCCGACCTGTGTTTTCAGTAATAACAGCTGATGTGATCTGTGATTTCTGAGTCTGGTGCCAGCCCCAGAGCTGGGTTTGCCGCTGTGTTTGGGTTGGTGCTCAGCGTGCTGGAAACGAGGCCGCATGCAGGAATCCAGATTCCATCTGGTTACAGCAGGGTTTTGTAAAAAATACCTGCAGAGCTAGGCAAAGGATTAGAATAAAGAGGTGCTAATAGGGTGCAGTTGGGACAGGAAAGGAAGCTGTAAAGAATTTAATGGAAAAAGAGGGTCAAGGAACATAAAAAATAAAATAGGAAGAAAAAGAGGCATTTTTTAAAAGGTGAAAGAGTAACAATAATAAAGAATGAAAGATTCTTTTCTTTTTGCCAGTTTCAACAAAATCCTCAAGAAAATTCTCTTCTCTGACGTTTAATTTTAAAACATGTCAGTGTATCCAATCAATTTTTAAATACTGCTTTGTTTTTCTCAGATGCTGGGTTGCAGTTGGAGAGTTCTAATCTTCTCCTTGGCCTCACGAAAGTACTGTCCCCTGCCCTACATTACTTGGCTCTCCCAAGAGGTGGCTGAAGTTCAAAGGGATATATAATTTATAAAGCACTTTGGGATTGTGCTGGAAGAAAGACACTGTTATTAATAACACACCCTTTTTTTCCTCCTGATCACTTTATAAATGTGGGTAACTAGTTTTTAATTTTTATTACAACAGCAACAGCCTCTTCCTTCACTTAAACAATATGATCTCACCCCATCCCAAAGAGTTTGTAATCTAGGTTACACATGGATTGAGGGAGGAAACAAAGGGACAGTGTGGGAAAGTGAATTAAAGTCACACAGCACATCCAAAAGTGAAACAGAGACTGGGAGTCCTCTGACCCAGTCCTGTGCTGGCCATAAGACCCCTCTCTAGAGATAAATACTCTGTAAGGTGATTCTCTTAAATTTTGAGTAAAAGTGCAAATGCAGTTTTAAATACACAAAACAGAGCAGGTTTACCACAGAAAGGAGAGCATTGTTCCTTCTTCTGAACTCAGGTGAAGGGCTTAGGTCTGAGTGGAAACGGGAAAGGACCTCATTGTAACAAGATGCTACAATAATTTTACTTGAAACCCTAAAACAAATTCAGGGCTCATAAAAAAAGCATTGACATGGTGAAAGAGAATGGTTTCTTTAAGATGTTCTTGGTCAGAGAATATGCTAAGCATGCATTTCTAATGTCTGGGTGGGCAAACGCAAGTGGAAATTTAAATTCTACAGAGGCACAGAGAATGTGCTTCTGAAAACGTTTCCAGTTAAAAGCATGTTAAGTGTGAAAGTGTAGTCTACACGGAGGGAGTGAGGGAGTGTGGTCTATCAGACCATCAGCAAGGATTTTGTGGCCTTTCCGGGTTCTAAGCACATCCAGTGTCTGTTGTCATTGCTCTGAAAAAACCAGACCAACGGGAACGTCACTGTGCCAGAGCTCATGGCAGCTGGGGAGAACTGGGCTAAACTGTGCCTATAAACTGCCTGGTAACTCCACACAGAAGCAGAGATACCCTGGAATAACACTAAAGGCTGGACCTGAATCCCCGAAGGAACACAGGCTGGGTGCAGGAACAGAGCAATCCTTCCTCAGGAGGTTTCGTGTGATTTCACCTTACCCACTGTCACTGCCCTGGACAGCAATGCCATGGTGGAAGCGTGCACCAGAGACTTCCCCAGGGGCTCAGGGTCATGGAGATCCCTCTGAGAACACTGGGGGTCTCAGGGCTGTACAGATCTCATGGCCAGGACCTCCCATCCTTGCTCTCAGCTGGTAGAGGCAGAAGCTGCCCACATCTTCCAGAGCTTTTAAAATTGCTTTTCTTCCACCTGGAACCCCCCCATGTACCTGCCTGGGCTCTCTCCAGTCTCCTCCCTTTGCTTTCCAAAAGATCTAGAAGTACTTCATGCCAGTGCAGAAACGAAAGCAGATGCTTCTTGTTTCTGTCTTTCTGAGAGAGTGACATGACAGAAATCCCAACCTCACTGAAATTCCTCATGGAAATGACAGTTGTTTTCTTGAAGCCACTGGGATTCTGGCTCTCCTTACACACCAGGCTATCTCATTTTATACCTTTCAGTACTGAAAGCTGTACAGTCAGAACATTGTACAGGAGCAGTAACAGGCAGTGCAGACAGAAACTGAAACCTGAACCAGCCTTATTGATGGATGACCTGACACTGGATTTCCCTGCTCCAGGGCACTTTAATCAGAGCGCAGGTCTAATTAGGAGGAAGTGTGCTGTTTTTGTTTTCCCTGTTGTTTCTGCCAGCAGGATTAGCTCTGTAGGTGTGGTTTCCCTGGCTTGTCTGACTATACGAGATGCAGGAGCCAGCAGGTTGGTTTGAAGATGCTTTTACAGGTATTGTTCAGTTTTATCTGAAATTGATTTTATCACAGAATATTCTGAGTTGGAAGGGACCCAAAAGGAATGAGTCCAACTCTTAAGTGAATGGCTCACACAGGGATCAAACCCACAGTCTTGGTGTTATTCTAACTACTATCAAAACTGGAGTGTCTACATTGCTCTACAATGCTAAACATTACTGCAGAGCAAGACTGAACTTCATTGTTAGCAAACAAACTGAACAAATTAATGTGCTTTCCTGTCTTTTGTCATTCTGGCCAGAAATTTCTTTTTTTAATACAATGCAGATCAAAATTAATTCAATTAAAAGTGGTTGCTGAATTAAAAAGAGATATTTTTATTATTTTTAGAGATCTCTAATCACTACTACCAAGGAGAAAAGCACCCTTACTGAGGAAAGCACCTAAAATGTGTTTCATCGTAATTTCTTGCCTTCAGGATTTTTGTAGCACTGTTTGACAGTTCATCAGACCTTATTCTATGCTGATTCAAAAAAAAAAAAAGGTTAGATATGCAGTCACTGTACTCTTGCCTAACTTTATACTGCAAAGTTGTTCTGTCTCCCAGGAGGCAGCCAAGGGGAAAAGAAAACCATCCCCAAACAATGCATGAAGGCAGCCTGCATGGAGTCTGGCCTTACTGACCACAAATTAAATGGGCTTTGTCTGAGGTAATGCAAATCTGACCTGCTCAACAAAAGGAAATGAATATTACAGCTGCTTGCTGTGGCTAACAATGCATCCCAATACTTTCAGACATTTTCACCGTGTTCACCAGATGGAGGCTTTGCAAACGGGCAATTTCTGAAGGGAAAGGATATTGGTTTTTTCAGTCTTTTTTAACTCCTTACCGTGACTGGCAGGGGTGTGTGTTACATTTCCTGACCTGGGGCTCGGGGCGGGTCACTCGCTGGCAGTCACTGTCATTCACCAGTGTCATGGTCTTGTTAATGATTCGAGTGCAGGACACGATGGTTTTCCGTTCACCTGTGAGGCAAGCAGAACTCTGAGCAAAACCACATCCACTCGTTGAGCAAAACTCAAAAGCTTGGAACTCCCTGCTGTCTCTACAAGATGTGCTCTACCACCTCTGCAAGGAATCTTATTCTCCATTTCTGCCTGAGCTTTGTAGTGGCATGTTTCGTTGTTTTTTTTTCTTTCAGAAAAGCTACAAATCTTTCCCCAATAATAATGTAAGTGACTGTTTCATAGGAACAGCACATTGGGCTTTCTCTTTCTAGTGTTTAACGTGGAAACGAGCTTGAGAACAATTTGCTTTTATTTCTGGTTCCTCCTCCACAGGAGCTGTGCCCTGTCATCACCTCAGGCAGATGTGCTGAAGCCACACAACCTCCCACCCCTCAATGACAGGACAGCTGCCTCCTGCTGCTCCCCAGTCAGGAAGCGCCAGGATGAAAAGGAGGGACCGAGGATCAAGAGTCATTAACTGGGCTCGTTTGTATTTCACAAAGAGAAATTAAAGCCGCCAAAATAAATTATTTCTCATCTTCTGCTTCTCCAGATATACTGCTTCACAAACCCTGCTAGTAGGGGACATCTCAGGAGGAGTCAGCATTTCTCACATCAACTGTCTGCGCACCAGTTCCTTTCACTCAGAAGCTGCAGTGTGGCCCTCAGGGTTCAGCCTTCCACTGAGTGGCATCAGGGCAGCGTGACAGTGACCAGACGTGACAAGGAGAATGCCACTCCTGCACCATGTCACTTTGCCTTATTGCTAATTATTCTGGTTTTTCAGATCCTTTTTCTAACGCTGCGTCTGCACCAAATTGAGTTTATTCATGATCTGCAGCAGATAATAAAAAAAAATAACTCAAATTATGTTAATAGAAAATTGTAAATGTCTGTATGGAATGGGAAAAGGGGAAAGGCCCTTCCCAGCTTGGATAAGTAGTAAAAGCATTGGACAACCAAACTAAAAGACAACTGTCAAGCTGCTACTGGTGGAAGCCATGCTGGCAGACACTGATTTGATTCAAATACATAGCAGGCTTGCAACAAAAATCAGAAGAGCCACAAAAAAATTTCCTGCCCATTCATGTGAGGGTTTAATGGCTTTAAGAAATTATTATTTTAAAGCATGAGTAGAAGTAACTCTCTATTTTAAAGTGAGTTCTATCTACAGAAAAAATCCATTATTTCAGTGTGCTGAGGGCAGTAAGCCTGCAAATGTGACGATGAGCTCTCCTTCCTTCTGTCATGTCACATCATAAATAACGGGGTCTGCTGGTGAAGAAAGACTGCCCAGAATGCTTGGAAATGATCTCTTTTCCTCAGGGAACAGCCTGCTTCTTCCAGCACTGAAAATTCAATGGACAGCGTCTGGCAAACCAGTCTCTGGTTTCACAGCATCAATTCCCCCCGGGGCTTCAGCAGATCTGCCTCGGCACATCCAGGGATCCTCTGGAAAGGGAGCTTTGCCTCAGCACATCCAGGGATCCTCTGGAAAAGGAGCTTTGCCGTGCACTCCTGGGCCCCCGGCACGGGAGCATCTGATGCAAATCTCCAGGAGCCGCCACAGCAGCGCTGCCCTGCTCCATCCCTGGGGAAGGAAGTGCCTTTCTCTGAGCGTGCCTGGACACCTGCAGAGCCTCTGCTCCAAGAATGTGACGGGGCTGGAGATGTGGGGCTGCACACAGTGCCTGGAGCCATCCGTGCAGCAGGAACCCAGGTGCAGCTCCGGCCTGCGGTGACAGAGCAGCGTCCCTGCCAAAACGCTGGCTGGAAATTAACTGTGGGGATGGGGATCAGAGCTGGGAGAGCTGGTGAGAACAAGCCCTCGTTTGAGTTCATGACGGCACCGTCCATTTCCATGGCCAGTTTCCATCGTGCTTTGGCACCTCTGCTGTGGCTGGTGCCTGCGAACACCACACAGGGATTCCCACCCAGCTTCCCGGTGTCCCTACCTCCTCCACACTGCACACTGCATCCTTCCCATCCGCTGTGCGTCCAGATGTACAAGGAATCCTGCTGCTTTTCTGGCTCGCTTCTGTTTTCAGCAGTATAGTTTACAGGGATGGTGTATTCATAATGAATTCCATAATTCTGGTCATGGAATAACAGCACCTGGTTCGGCAGGAAAAGAAAGGCTCTTACAACACACTGTACTGGGAAAGCCAACTGGAGACAGTAATGCTGGAAATACTGGCTCGGGATAACATTTCCAAAATATAAATACCTTATGAAAGGCAACCAAATCTTTATCTAGAAATCTGAAATTACAGTAGTATTGGTAAAACAGGACACCTGCAGGAGCAAGAACTGCTTATGATTTGTAAATATTCAAAGCAGTCACAGAGATGTCTAAACCTAGGATACAAAGCATAACTTTCAGCCTCACGTATCAACAGCAGGCCACTGGCTATCCAAACAGAAAGACAACAGGAAGCATTAAATCACCAGTTTTCATAAAACAACTATTTTAATGAGCATCTAGAGTTAAACATCTGAAAGAACAAGGTGATCCTCCTCGGAGCAAAAACAACTAAGGCAAAAAAAAGTCCCATGTTTCCTGGTAAATGTGGCACTCAAGGTGAGTGTGACTATTCCTGCTGACAAGCTGTAGCAGCAGGATTTTAAGGTCTCAGAAATGTGTGGATGACAAGCAAGAGCCATATACAGCTGCTGGCAACATATATTTTCATACCCTGCATACTGCTAGAGGAAGGTGAAAGCTGCTTCCAACAGCAGCCTATTTCCTATGGAATCACTTGTGATGTCTCCAGTGCTATTACTCCAAAATTCCCTGACTGTTAACAAAGGAACAGAGAAAAATATTTATGTTTTCACCATAGCCAGATGAGAGTACTGGTCCTGTTTTGATTTACATGTTGGACTTCATTTGGCTCTCACTTTCCCTGGCTTGAGTCAGAACTGACTAGAAGATATCCCATGGAGCATGAGGTCCATGGAATCTCAGTTACCACACTATTAACACATGCCACAGAAGCACTACATAATGCTTATGCTGTGGTTTTAAATTTACTTATCCTTATTATCCCATAATCTCAGCAGCATTAGACAGGTGAATTCTGCTGGCTTTTGTCACCTACTGAAATAGGACCAATGCCTTATCAAAGAAGGTATTTTAAGCAGGGCTCTCATAAGTGAAGGAAGCAATTGAAAAAGACAAATTTACAAATGCTATTTTCACCCAATAATAATTGTTTCCCCTTCAGATTTGCACAGATCATTCCCACTTAACCAATAATCTCACTGAAGCTGTCAGAAGCTCATTTAACCAAACAAATGTGCTGAAAGAAGGGGTCCTGGCAGCCTGTGCAGTGAACACTGAGGGGGCTCCAAAAATTCAGCACCCACGAGCAGCTCTGCACAGGGCAGAACCCTGGGCAGAAAAGCCTCTTGCAGAGGATGTGGGGAACAAAGATATGATTTGCTTCAGCTACAGAGGGAGCCTCACTACCAGAACTGAATACCAGGGCTGGAAACAGCCAGCCATCATTACAATTTCAAAGATGCATGTTGGGTTTTTAAACACAATTCAAATATCAGGAAGTCAGAGGCAGAAAGCTCAAGTCCTGCTCTGGCTTTCTTGAAGTGCATGAGGTAGGAACAGCCTGTCTGTTCTACAGAATTGATCAGCCAGCCTTGTCTAAAGCTCCTTTCTGCTCTGGGAGTGTTTGGTTGTCCTCTGTTGCGAGAGGAGGACTAGCACAGGCCTAGTTACACAAACATCAGTTTCTCCAAGAAATACACTTACAGCAAGCACTTGGAGAAATGCCTCAAGTATTAAAAACCAGCTCCTAAAAAGAAATCCTTATTATCTCAATATGGGTGCGAGACTAGTGAATCTAAAGGTCCATATGAAACCAATTTCATGCAATTTCGTAGCCATACATAATTGGGGGTGTGTGTATGTGTCTATAATTGGTTTCAAATGCAGGTCACAATGGATTGACTGAAGCTTCTGGCTCTTTGTCAGTCCAGTGTACTCCACCACTGTTTGAACAACAGTTTTCTATTTAGAAGGAACTGGTAAGCATCCTGCCTTTCTTGTGTTGAAAGAATGAAACCCACCACCCTGTATCAAGGAAAAGATTAGTATCTGATTTGAAGCAAAGACTTCATGTGGGCTTTGTTTACCACTGGCACTGATTTTAAGCCACATGTTTTTTAATGGTCTGGGAATTTTTACATTCCTTATTTTCAATCATTTCTGTGAGGGGAGGTGAAGAAAGAACATTTCTTCTGCTTATGCCTGCTGAAAGTGCCAGTCTGTACCTGGAAAGCACATTTGTGGAGAAGCTCATAATCACTGTTTTCCTATGTTATCTACTTACTCCTTAATGCAAGGGAAATGAGCATTTCTTTAAAACCAAAGCTCTGCTGATGCTGAGGTTCACAAAATGCTGATACCAGATTTTACTGCAGTAGAACTCAACCAAGCAATGCCCTGGAAGGCTCCAAGAGCTGCCAAAGGAACCCTGCACAGCATCTTCACAAACGGTACCTGTGCAACTCCTTTTTCTCACATGAGGTGAGGAAGGCCTTGGCAGTACAAGACACTTTGTCAGAGTGCTGGTTTCAGGAGGGAAGGCTTGTGTTAAGGCCAAAGTCAAGCAGAAGCTGATGATTCTGATGGTGAAGAAGGTGCCTGTATACACCTGCTTTGTGTGGGCAGAACCCTGAATTACACGGGTGAGACAGGAAGGTGCTGTTGTGCCCAACCCTGCACTTCTGACTATTCCTGCAGCAACCTCTTTGAATCCAGCTTTACACTGGTCTGTGATCCTTTAAGCTCACTCATCTGCCTGAAAAACCGAAGACAATCCCCCTCATGTTCCTGTACAATACATTTTGATACCATGAAAGCACTGACAAAGTGAAGTATTGCTACTAGCTTTTTGTGTATGTGAAAAGTTCAAGCATCTTTGGAGCTTTTCAAACTGGGTCAGGAAGTGTTGCACAATGAACTCCAGCAAGCCAAAAAATCAGGTGAGGAAAGGGAGAGAATGCTGACTTTTAACCGTGCTTATGGATAGCCTTCAGTGAACAAACATGGCAAAAAATCACAAGGAAAAGAAACAGCACAGAGGAAAATGGAAATGGTTAAAAAAGCTACAGGAAACAATGAACAAATTAAAATCCTTTCTATGCAAACCTTGCTATAGAACTTGTAAAGCTATCTGCAGACCTTCAAATTGAAACAGATTTATGAGACAGGCATCATTACAGCTGTCTTAGACATCCAAATGTTAAGGTTACACCAGCATTAAGGGACTGGCCCATCACCCCATCACCCACTAGGGACAGCTCTGGGACTACAATCCTCTTCTCTCCTCTGTGGGCTTCTCACTCATGTTCAGCCACATGGTTGTTTATGAAATGACAGGCTGGGTTAACAGAAGGACTATGTTGAACATTAGGAAAAAATTTCTAAAAACACCTCAAATTAAATACAACTGAAAATATAAAGAAAACAAGGAACATTTCTGTGTGTAATTAAGTCACTACTTAGATTCAAATTCACACATAACATCTCTACATCCTAGAGCTGCATCTCTTTTGTTAGAGAACAGAGTAAAGTACAGAATACATTCTGGCATAAGATGAGAAGGTATTTCAGCAAATATGCTTTTATGTGTGTGATCAGGTATGTCCATGAAATACAAAAGGTCCCTGGGAACCTACATCCTCTAGGATGGACCTGTCATATTGTCTGTGATACATTACAGGGGTATCCTGCACTGGACATGAGCTGACTGGGACACTCCATGTTCTCCCAGAATAGAGCATCACTTTTCTGAGGTGGGGAGCTGGGCTTCTCCAGCCCTTGCAATGCTGCAAAAGAACACTGTGGTGAGGAAGCAAACAATCAAAATTCAACTTTCAGCTAGGCTATAAACCCTTTCTGTTGCATCACTTAAGAAACACAAACAAAGGATATAAAGTTACCATCAAGTGCAGTGGTATTTTAGTTGGTCCTTTGGCAGAGATTTTCTCCCACAGCCCCCTTCGCACGTACCGGACAGTGGTGCCTGCGATCTGAAACTCACCAGGAAGCTCAATTTTCCAGTCGCTGTTAATGGATCTCTTACTGGAATCTTTTAAAGCTGGAATGAATCAAACATCACGGAATGAAATGCAAGTGAATTTGTAATTACGAGAGAGACTACTGAGCCTTTGTCTCAGGCTACCTGAGGTACAAGATGCAGTAACCTTGTAATGGATGCGAGTTTAAAAGAATTAACCCCCCCCCCACACACTTTTAGATGACCCATCCTGTGATATATTCTGTACTTCAGCTGATGAAGGTATTTCAAAGAATTAACATAAAATTCATAGATCATTTATCTCTAAACTCTCCTTTCAACTGCAACAATGCTGCAATTTAGTTTCCAAGCAGAATTTTCCTTTAGCTTCCAGATCTTGAGACTGTATTTTCCCAAATTTTCCGTGAGAAAAAGATCAGTCAAATCTGTGTTGATATACAAGTGCAAAACACAACTGATGCTGAGTTTCTGCGTGCTCCATAATGCAAAGATGGAACAAGTTAACACTCAGCTGTCTCAGCTGTACAGAGAAGTCCAGTTACAAAGTGGGGGCTGGTCAGTGGGCAAAATGTGAACTTGGCCACCTTCTTCTCAGAGTCCAGGAGCTGAACACACACTCATAAGGTCAGGTGCTGTGGGGTCACATCCACCCTGTCAGGCAGTGCCTCTGTGCATCAGTAAGGCCAACATGGAAAGCTCTACTGAAGAAAGAAGATGGATGTTGAGAAGAAAAGATACTTGGAGCTGTATGTCCTTTCTTCCAGCGTAACTCCTGCATCAGGATCACTGATACCCTTCAAATACTCAGACAACTCCAGCCATAAGGGCATCACATTACTGTTGACTCATCAGGGCAAGCTGATCTAGGGATTGATGTGTTTTCTATGTTAGAACGGAAGCACAGTTATCCAGATGTTGGTGTGATGCACTGAGGGAAGAGAAAATTGGCAGGCCCTGTTCCAGCAGAAAGTGCCAGGCCCCTTTGTGGAGATCCATTCACCGTGACCAAATCTGCCCTGACAGCAGACAGACAGAATATCCCACGTGTAACTGGGCTTCCTTAGTTCAAGGTTAACTGTGTCTTTTGGCTGAGCCTTTAACAAGATGTTTTTGTAACCTCTAGCATCTCATGCCTATTTTATTCTCTTCCAGTAAAGAACACTTTGCCCTCACCTGAGTGTGTTGCAGGAAGGTAAGAGGAGCTGCTGTTTAAAGCCTTTGGAAGGGAATAGGAAATATCCCATTGTCATGCCTTTGGATCAAGCCCCCATAGCCAGCAAACCCTCCTGGGTGTGTTTAGGATATATATAATTTGTAATGGCTAAGCTCTGGGGGAGTCTGGAGCAAGTGGAGGTCACAATGGTTGTCTCTGCACCTGCATGTGCCTTTTTGAGAACCTGTACCCTGGGAATTACTGGAAAAAGGTGGAATATCTGTCCTGCTGCACAAAACCTTCCTGACAGCTCTGATGGTCCCATTAGAGGCTCTAAAATCAGGGTGAAGGGAAACTGCAGGTGTGGTTTCCCCAGGAGAAGGGGGATGTACATGGGAGAATGTTTTCTCTGAGGAAAGCTCTCTGTGGCACACAGCCCAGGGTATGATTTTGTCCTGGCATTTGCGTGCTACAGCAATGTGTCTCTCTCTGTGGCTCACTTCTCTTCCTGCTTTGTTCCTCCATCTACAAAGTACCTTTGCAAGCTCCAGACAAAATTCTCAAGCAGGATTGCTTTCCCCTGCCAAGGCCTAGTGGCTCCAGGCGGATCAAAGCAGCCACCACGCTGGCCTTGAGGAGCCGCGGACACGACTATCAAAGCTGTGGGCGAGACAAAACTATCTCCATGCAGCATGGCTGACTAGGAAAGATATCCCAGCACGTGCTCAAAACTGGCTAAGAGGCTGAGTAATTTCATCCATGCCTTGGTTGCAGCTCACTATCAAAGGGTGACCACCTTGCTGATGAAAACCAACGTTTCACCTCTGTGAACCCCTTTTCTGGGCAAGGTTTGATTTTGATTGCTGCAGGCACTGCTCCTTTAGTGACTGAGGAGATGGAGAGTTTGGAAACAGATCCGTTTGGGGATTGCAGGAATTGCACTGGAGACTCAGCAGAGCATTTGGGCCGAAGTGTTTTACCCTGTTTGCCTTCATTGCCCCTCTGATCAGCAGAGATCGATGCTGCAACTGCAAAACCTCCACGTCTCAGACACAGAGAACTCCAGTGGCTTTTGCCACACACAGCCACTGGCCTGCTCTGCCCAGCCCCAGAGGTGACAGAAGAAACTCGAAGTCATAGAGGAGCAGAAGGAATAGGAACCCCAGCAACAACCTGCAACTTCTGTTTTTCTTATTGGCTGGAAGGCAGGAACTGACCAATCTATTTCTAAACCTGGCATCTAGTCAGATCTTTATTTCCACCCTGGGTCCCTCCAGCTTGCTTCCCAGTCTGTGGACACAAACTACCCAGGCATTTCCTGTTCAAGGTGGTTTTTAAGAGTTACAGTCAGCCAAGGCAGCCAGCGTGGGTTGCCTGTAGGTGGAGGGAAATTCTTCAGGCATTGCTCCCAGCACATGGAATAATGATTCCAAATTATGCTGGGCTTCTTTCCAAAGTGTTGTACCTGGTTCTGAGTAGAAATAGGACCTGATTGGACTCAGCTTTGTCAGTGTTATTGACATAGAAAATCCTTGCACATTCGGACCTGGATTTAAGAGCCTTATCAGTGACTGGATTTTTTTTTTCCTTGGTCATCTTTATTGTCCTACTGGAATCCCCCTGCTGCTATTCTTTATCTTAGTTCAGCAAGACACTGGGTGTCTTTTCTTTGTGTTGAGTGTTCCTTGAAAGAGAAAAACCTGGAAAGCTTAGAGAAGTTCTCCTGGCTCCTGACCATGAACCAAAGAGCTAAAAGCACTCCGAAAGCTTAAAATAGCCAGATTTTTTATCTATCTTTATGTGATGCTCACAGGACCAACTCCTGCTCTCAAATATGCACAATCCTAATCTTCACCACCCAGTGGGGAACCACCTGCTTTAGTCAGGGTTATGTTGTCCCACGGAAGGGCAGTCCCTCACTCCACGCACGACTCTCAGTGCTCAGTTATCTGCCAGAGCCCAAACCCCACACAAATACCCTGTGCAAACCTCACCAAGACAGACAGAAAGGCTGGTTTTCAGCAGGCAGAGCACTTGCTAAACCCAAGGAAACACTAGTTCCCATTGTTCCACCAGGCTTTGCACTGTCAAATATCTCACGTGTGGGCAGCATCCTCTCCCTGCAGGCTGGCTACAGCATTATGGGAAGAGCAGCAGTGGTGATATTGCTTCCTACCAAGAAGTGGCACAAATGCCAATGGTTTTGACCAAAGGGCAGCTGAATGACATGATTTGCCCTCTTTTTCCCCCTGAATCTGGAATGAAAGAGAACAAAAGCATCTTTCCCAGTGATATTGCCAACTTTGGTAGCATCTCAAAGACAGAAAACCAATGGCAACAGACCTGAAATTCTAAGACACAACCACTATGCAAATGTTTTCAGCAGCATCCTATCTCCCAGTGCTGGATATTAATATCTCCTTTTGATTGTGGAGATGAAGAATTATAAGCAAAAGATGTGGAAATCAGAAATCAAGGTCTGAGCTTTGCTACTGACTCCCTGCATCGCCATGAGCAAGTTGCAATACCTCAGTTTCCTCTTCCACAAAACAGAGAGCAACAAGCTCTGTAATCCTCTCAGAGTTCCTTCCTCTCTGGAGGCAATTCCATGGCTGTGCAGCAGTGAGTGTGCCAGGGACATTTCACTGTGCTGGGTGTTTTCTTTGGACCTTGGACCATTTTCCTTGAACTCCCTGCTCTGCCACAGGCTTTCTGTGTGAGTTCAGGGCCACGGGGCATCAGCATTTCTGTGACTTGGACTCCCTACAAGTAGATGAGAAGTAAAGCCCTTCATCTTTTGCACAGTGATGACACAAAAAGAAACACCCCAAACATTGAAGAGGCAGAAGGCCAGACTGACAGATCGTCAGTGCAACTGATTAGTTGCACTTTACAAATGCCACTCTGACCTTTAATTTAAGGAATGAGTAATTGGACAACAATTTTTTTGACAGACTCTGCCCTACAACATGCAAGCCTTACTCATCAGCCTTGTCTTTTTTCCAATAGGAAAAGGAGGAGAGGAAGCCTGCTCCCCTCTGAAGAAATGCAGAGGTAGAAATGAAAAGAGGATTTAACAAATTGTTTGGCCTGATAAAATAGAGGCAAGTGGACTAGAGGCTGCAGCTAAGCCCATCTCAGAGTGCAGGATCAGTTCTTGGGTACAGCATCCAGTGAAAATGTGCTGCTGTAGGAAATGGCATAAGCAACTTCATTCCAGGTTATTGAAAGATATCAGCTGCCCTGTCCTGCCTCTGCTTCAGACTGAGCTGGGCACCTTCCTATCTCCACCCCTGCCATTCCCTTCTCTAAACACACTGTTCTCTTCCCACTCCCTCCTGAAGTGCTCTGTGCTCCTGGCAGCTCTGTGCAACCCACTGCCAAGTTCTGTTCAGGAACTCTTCTGACTATCTATAAAAGTACTCTCTGGTCCTTCCAGACTGCACAGTGTCACATACTACCACATAAGTGTCACATACTGCCACATCAAGCAAACATCATGAAACCAAGCCACAAAACAGAGACTGCAATAAGACTAAAATCGCCAGCCCCTCCAACAAACCTTAACCCTTAGAGAAGGGTCATTTTAACAGAAAACAGAGTTTGAATTAAAACACTTTTTTTTTTCTTTTGTCTTTTTACCCAGAAAGCTGTGAGCAGGTTTATCCTCGACCACTCTGATCCGCCGGGCACCCGCAGGGATCACAGCGGCTTCGATGTAACCTAGGGCAACAAAAGGGGATGGATGAGAGCAGGGCAGGGCAGCCAGAGCATCAGCCATGCCAGATCTCCCTGTGAAAAACTCAGCTCCAGGCTGGGGATTGACTGAGAAACTTCAAATGAGACCCCTGCACCCGCAGCCAGGTTTCACTGCTGTGACAGGCATGGCCACGACTAACATTTCAGCCTAAGAGGGAGAGAAATGCACATGCACTGCTCAGTTGTGACTTCAGGCTTGTTCATTAGCTCTAATTAGGTCTGCACCCTTTGAATCACCCTGGTTTTCCTGCAGTACTGACAGGAATGCATGAGGACACTGTGAAGTGCCACTGTCAGGAGCAACACTGCACAGGAGAGACATTTGAAATGAAGTTTCCAACAGATGCTCCTGCTTTCCCCTCAAGAAAAAAAAAAAGCCCTGCCAAGGCTGTGGTCAGTGCCAGAAGGGACTCACTTCCACAAAACTTTCTGATGATGCTAAAACTAACCAGCTGGAATTAGCAGGACAAATGAGGGAAAAGATTGTTTTCACTTACATTTCAGCTGTGTACAAAAATTCTGGAGGACATAATGGTAATGATCTCCTGGGACTGGGCTGCTGAACAGAATTCAACAGCTCAGATTCAATGGAACAACAGAGCTGAAAGTTTCTCAAGGACTGACCACTGGTCAGCTCTAAACAATTTTTATAAGGCCAATTTTGACTAACAGAATACAGTCAGAATAAGTAGAAGCTACAAAGCCTACTATCCCCACTATGAAGACGTGTGGAGTTACAGGCTTGTGCCATGGGGTGGAAGTGGTGCCTTTAAGCTATAAAGCAGAGGAACACCAGGGCCCATTTCAAAGGTCTGGGAGCCAGGCAGAGTTTTTCCACTGGTTTCACCTGACTTTGAGTCAGGCCTCTGTAAATGACACTAATCTCATCACAACCATGACTTGATTCCTTCTAATTGGCCACCCAGTTTACTTTGCAGTGTATCACTTGGCACCTTTTGGGGGTTATAGCTGTCCTCTTTCTTATAGATGTTAAGCAGCTTATCCTGTATGTTCTCTCATCCACTTTTTTTCCTTAAAGGGCTCTGTGAAGCTGTTCTGTGTCAGTGATGGGAATTGTGGGCAGTCTGGAGCTATGGGTTGGAGAAGTGCTGGCACAAGGAGCAGTGATTCCTCTAGCACCCAGCACTGTTCAGGGAGCTATTTTAGGGATTAAAGTGCAGCTGAATGGC
Source organism: Atrichornis clamosus (assembly GCA_013400975.1). Lineage (NCBI taxonomy): Eukaryota > Metazoa > Chordata > Aves > Passeriformes > Menuridae > Atrichornis > Atrichornis clamosus. The sequence continues at coordinate 254,490 of WBMZ01000760.1, forward strand.
CCTGCTTCTGCTGTGCTGATACAGGGGCTCCCAAAGGAGGATGGTGACAGCCTTTTGCATCTCAGGACTAAGTGATTCTCTTGCCACTTGACATGGACTGAGACAGACGGGGGTTTGGGTCTCAGATGATGGATTCATTTCCTAAATATTCATTTCATAAGTAAGGCTTCAGCTCTTGGGTTTCATCAGGTACAGAGGGTGGACAGCTGACTTGGCCAGACACTGTCCCTCTTTCCCTGGTTGTTGTATCTGAATGACACTTTCATCTGACCCTTCAGCTCAGTTCTCTTTGCACTTGCTCCTCCGTACTCACTTCTCCCTTACTCAGGGTATCTCAGAAACAGTCAGTCCTCCCTTGCAGGAAAACCAGAGACAGGGGCAGCAGAGCTCAGATCTGTGCACAGAAGCCAGAGCAGTGGCTCTCCCAGCTGCTGTTCCAGTCTGGGTTTCACCAGGAAAAATCATTACTTCCAGGGTCAATTTTTTAAAGGCAATACCGAAATCTGTTATGAAATCAGAGCAAACAGATGTTGGGCTTCATTCTAGACATCGCCAGGAGTCGGTTTTTCATCAGCTGAGATACCAAATCACAGTCAGTACAGAGTGTTTCAGATATCAAACATCCTCAGTGCACCCATGCAGCTGCATACAGACCCCACCAACAACTACTCAGGACGTGAGCACACACAGAAGTGTGACCAGTGACCAGTGTGTGCCCAGTCTGTCACAGGGAAACAGCCCCCGAGGCACCCCTAGCACCCCTGTTAGGAAGCCAGTTTGGAACATGCCCAAGTTTCAGGTAATTCAATGTACATATTGGGGGACTATTTACTTATTTTTAAACCACATGCCAGATACAAATGCCCAGAGCTAAATCAAGCAGGCTGCAGACAAAGATACCCTGAATTCAGTGGAAGGCAGTCACTCAGTTCAGTGAACTCTGGGTCTGTCCCCTGACCCAGCAGCAGCCAGGAGTGTGTCACACTGCTTTAGAGGTGAGCGAGCTCTGGGGCTGTGCTGGAGGCTCAGCTCAAGCCATAAATACACTCTCATTTCATCACTGTGCCACGAGAGAAACACCACGTGGAAAAGCTGATTTTTATGTTACTTTTTACAATATCAAATAGTGAAGTGTAAGCTATTAATAGCGTATTAGTTCTGGAGACTGTTTGGTTTGGTCTTACACCAGATTTTTCTCCCTGTGTAATTTCTAATCCTGACTGATGGCTTTGGGGGGCTGCATTCACAGCTCCTGAATAAGAAGAAAAACACTGTGTTAACTCACTGTGGCACAAACCTGACTGCCGACCCTCGCTCTCCTGCTGGAGAACTGCAAAATGCTCTGCAGTTGTTTGGATCTGACCTGTCCTTTCAGAGGTGAAGCAGAACCCTTGGGCATGTCCCACCAGGAGCATCTCATTCATTATCTCCAGCAATACTGTGTGAGTTAGTGGTCAAATTCTGTTGCAAACAGACTGGATGTCATCCATGCAAATTTGCTACAGGTACAAAGTCGGGTCACCTCCACCACTCCACCCTGGTCCTTAGAGCTGGTGTGAGGCTTCTGGTCACAGATTCCTGATCTTTGAGATAACTGCATCAGGAAACACCTCCAGTGTTTTCCAGGCACATTTTATGAAGCAAACTCTAACTGCAGATTGCCAGAAAGATTATCAAGTGTCAGCTAGAAAGACCAAAAACCTCTCAGAGCTGGCCCTGACTCAAGGACTCTCAAGACTCTGTTAGGTCTTAGGATAATTGTCTGCAAGGCAGGGGTTTGCAAGGTTGCGCTTGAAGTTCTGCTTTAAATGAGGAACTGGTTAAAGACTGATGAGATTTGGCAACTATCACGCAGTATTTTTAGTAACTTCACCCATAAATCAGCCTGTTAAGATGAAGCTTTGAAAATACAACAGGAGAACTTCATTATTTGATAATTTATAGTGCTGTATGTAGTATACTCCACCTTGGGAACAGTTACTTTGGCACACACCAATCTTTCTGGATAATCTGCATTACATCAGTGTCTCAGGAATGTAAGACTGTGATTGAAGCAAATCCTAGACACAAATTTTATGGTGTAACTCGTATTAGGAGAGACATCAGAACAAAGAGGTGGCTTTGTCATCAAGGAGATTAATATGTGAACAGTGGCTACTGTATCTTCATTTAAATGCTGGAGAGATTTGCACGAGGAAAGCAGCCCACACAGAAAAATCCATTGTTAGCCATTGTTATTACTCCCAGAAAGAACAGAAAGTTTAGTGTGAACTTCAGAATGTCACTGATCTACCACAAAATTGTTCTTCTGGTTCACACTGCAGTGAGAGACCGACTCTGAGGTCAAGGAAGAATTATCCCATGGCTGAAAGCACCAATCTCTGGGCACTGCACCTTCATATCTGATCCCTGCACACACCAAAATCAGGTGTGAGAAAGTCAGCAGTGCTCATCCCCGTTATTAAACTTCCCAAAAGAGCTTTGAACAAATATCTCAGGGTAGAAGCCAAGGAAATCAGACTGCCCTGCCTACCTGCCAGCCATGGCCAGCACAGTTTCCATGGTATTTCAGGGATAAGCATCAGCTGGGCATCTCGGACTCCATCTCCTTCCCACCCAGCTTTTGCTGAGTGTTAATTGTTGCAGTGGAGTGGAAATTATGTGTCTGTTTTCTGAATAGCTGTGATGATTCTCACTTGCTTTTAGATTGAGAATAAATCCTCCATTGGCACCTGTCCACTTCCAGCCATGGGATAGGTCATTTGGAAAGAAATAATTTCTCTGGAGAGCCATGGATAGATTTCAAAGCCTCCTACCACTGCTGTGAAGTTGGTTACTGGGGTTTCTAACTTGCATGTTCTAATTAAACCCTTTTAAGGGATCTCTGAGTTAGAGATTAGGTAGAGCTCTATTTTCTCATAATACACATATGCACCCTATTGATACAAAAATATTTTTTTCTGTCGGCTAAAGATGCTCCCAGCCAGCACTACAGCACTACTGTTCAAATTCATTTTAAATAAGTGCTGGACAAGCAGCATATGCAATAAAAAACATGCTTTCCCACCATCTTAAAAAGAAAAGTTACTAACAAAGATGTACTTTTCCTTTCCCAAAATGATAGTTAGAACAACTGGCATTCTCACCTTATTATCTTCTGCCATTAAAAAAAAAATCCATCAAAATATCTGTGGTTGTTCTTTAGAAACACAAGCAAATGAAAACCTTGACAAACACAGGTCTCTGAGCATCACAGGCACAGCCTTGGAGAAGCTGTCAGTGATAAATCAGCTCCTCAGCAGACTTGAGTCAAAGAGCTGTCCTTCATTTCTAGGTCCCCTGTACAGTGGCACGGTGACAGAGGTGGACTCCAGAACAACTCTGTGGTTGGTTCTGAAAAATTATTTCACAGAAATAGGTACAGGGCATGCTGCCAGTCAAAAGGAAACCTCAGTCTAAACAGTGCATTCAGCTGGCCTGCTGAAGAGAGCCAGCTGCACACACGTGTATGTGATGTTTAGCATCATAAATGAAGGCTTTTGACCTCCTCTCCAGGAGAAAAATGGAGTCCGTTTCCAGCTGGATCACCCTGGATCACAGGTGGTAAGATCTGAACTGCTGGACCTCCTGTGAGGCACTTTGAGTGTTCCACCACCTTCCCCACCAGGGTGGCAGAACCCCTGTGACGTGAAAGTTGGAAAAAAGAAAAGAAATAGACCTGGTTCTTTCTGCTTGGTTAATGAAAATTTTTCTTCATTTCATGCAGATTGGTTCTCTGAGAGGAAAGGACCTGTACTTTGTATCTCTGACAAAGCAAGTAGAACAGTAAAAGGACTTGAAGTTTATCCATGGCTTTTGATACCAAATGTCCCCATCTAGTCCAACCAAAACACAAAGAACCAACACCAAAGGGTTTCACCAACACCCACTGACACTGCAAACAGCATTCAAGTCTCTTACACGAGAAACACTTGGGAACAGCCTTTGCCTTTGCCATCACACATGTGGAAACCTTCTTACAATGACTATTGGTTACTAAGAAACAGAAAGGAGGTGGCAGGGGTTTAGTTCAGTTCACAGGGCTGGACAACATCATTTGCAATCACAGCACACAGAGGGACCAACCCTGCAACCAGAGCAGGCCCAAGGCACAGCCCTGAGCCCCCGGCCCAAGGCTGCAGCTGCAATTCCCCAAAGAGATACCACTGCAAAACCATCAATGCCTTGATGTTTGAAGTCTGTTCTTTCCCCAAATAATAAATCAGCACATTGGACTCGGGGTCTTGGCCTTGACTTGGATCCCAGCAAGTTCGTGGGGATTTGCCACTGAACTGTGCAATCATTTACACACCCACACCTTGAACCTGTTATCACCATCATATTGTGGAGCCTCCTTTGACCCAGCTTCTGCCAATTTTTTGCAAATATATTTCATTAGCTGTCAATTTAAACAAAAAAGGCCATTTTTCTTTTACTTGAGTAACCTCACATTTACTTGTGACACCCCAGACCTGGAGCTCTGCCTACTGCATGAGATTCAGTGGGTTCACCTGAGCACCTGCTTCTGCAAAACAGCACTGTGTCAACAGGAATTGATGGCAGTGAACATAAAATGTCATTACCTTCCATATTAAATTGAAAAAAATTAATCAAAACATCTAATAAATGCTTATGAAGTTATAATGGTAAAAACTTGTCTTCTAGATTATGTGAGATGGGTAAAGGTGGAAACATTGCACTGACAAAGAAACATCTTGACAGGTTTATGCTTCTGACATGATCAGCAAAGAACCCAAATGCTTGAACACTGTCCACAAGTCATCAGGAATTCTTTCTGATTAGGTTCCAGGGGTGAAAACCTCCTGCAGTGTCCTGGCAGCCAGTTAAGGCTGAAACCATTCTGTTCCTACAGCCTTGTAAAGTCACCACCTCAAGCAGTTTGGGTAGCTGGAAACAGGTGCAACCTCCTGGCAGTGACCCAGAAATTTCTTATTTATCTGGTAAGATGTTTTGTAGACACGTTGGAAAACATAAAAGATAGTTACTCTTGAGGAGCATGTAAGAAGTTCATGAAAGCTGTAAAATGTGCTACAGAAATGGAGAATAGCTGGGGGGTTTTTTTCAATGGAAATGGGGAACTTTTCCCACCACTTGCATCAAATGTAAATGCCTTGATGTAAGTGGGTGGAAGATAATTGGGACAGAACAGTCAAGGGCACTAATGCAGAAAACCAGACAACAGGCTGGCCAAGCACACAAATGTGCTCCAGACATGTGGTGCAGGTGGGGAATCCTACCTGTATCTCAGAGAGCTGACAGACCCCAGCTGGCCCCACAGGTGAGGAGGAGGAGGGTGCAGAGGAAGAGGCCACTGAACACAATCAGAGCCTCAGACTTCAGAGACCTTGACTAAAGGAAGCTGCTAAGCACTGGTGCTGCTTTAGCCACTAACCAGAATTGAGTGTGTGCTCAAAGGGGATTTTCTTGTGCTTTGTGGAACTCAGTCCTGGAGCAGCACATGTTGAATGTATTGCTCCATACAGAAATGGCAATTCTGTATTCACTGAATGGGAAATTATTTTTTTTCTGGACAATTCCTTCCTCTTGGAGCAGCTTCCGAGTCCTGGATGTGGCTTTCCCTCCCTTTGGCTGATAAGGATGTGTGATAACAGGTTTCTCAGAAGTACAGCACAGAAACCCTGAACAAAGACTAATTCAAACACCAAGCTGTACATACATTAATGTTTAACAAGAGAGGGGAAAAGTCTTAGCTCCAACTGGAAGCTCCTATATCCTATTTCAGTATAGGATATAGGAGCTTCCAGTTGGAGTTAAGACTTTTCCCTCTCTTGTTAAACAATTGCTGGCAGGGAATCAGTAAAAATATTCAAAGGGGAGTGCTCTTTCCTTTAGCTGAGATATCCTGACTACAACATGAATCATCTACAACATGCAACATGCATCACTCTGGGCTCTCAAGGATGGTGCTGAAACCCCACTTCCCTCCCACTGGCAAAGATTCTGTGATCTTGCCTCTTCTTTAAAACCATCAGCACCAGTAGCACCCAAAAGGAGAAACACAACTTCATTCTGTACTTCAGGCAGAGGCAGTGGCTGGTATCTGGGCATCTGAGTAAGAAGCAGACGGGGTATCACATTTGAAGTGAGTTGGGGTTTGGTTTGTGCTTCTCAGGTGGTTCCTAGAGCTGTGTTTACCAGGGGAGTCCAATGCTACCCAAGAAGAAAAGCTGTTACTACCACTCTAGGCCTCCTCAAGCAGGTAGAGAACCCCACTGAGCGTTACTCACCCATGCCCTTGGTGTGGTTGAAGTCTCCTTTCACCACTTTGCAGGTCTTCCCATCACCACTGCAGATCCCACAGCGATCCTCCTTGGCAGCTGAGCCAATGATCCCATCGCAGCCAATTTTCTAAGGACAACAACCAGAGGTCCCTATTATTTCCTTTGCAAGGTTAGAGCATCTCTAAACATTGAGGTCAAGACTAAGACTGACATCTGACTGAAAACCTGAGTGGGGAGCAAACACTGTCTGGAAGAGTGCTGAGTTATGGTTATTCAGTAACCCCCTTCTCTCACACTCAGAGCAGGAACTTGGATTCAGAAGATTTAACTGGAGGGAGTTTCACAAACACTAGTTATTCCAGACATCATCACAGCTTTCACACTAACCCATCCTAACTTCCTTCAAACACAACTTCCTTAAAACACTTTCAAGTTTGTATAGGCACTTCCATCTCAGGAGCTCAGACACATCTGAGAGAAATGGACCACTACTAGTCTAGAGAGGAGAAAAATGTGATTTCCTTACATGAAAATGAACACAAGTAACCACAGTCCTGGTCATAGACCTTTACCACACAAAAATTCAGAGTGCTGTTACAATTTTCCTAATTTTCTACACATATCCAAACGTTTTCCAGTAAAAACCTGCAGTTTTGCTTCCACAGATGAGTATTACTAGAAGAGTCACAGAATTCTCCCTGTAGCTATCAGGGTTATCACCATAATCTCCCTTACTCACAAAGCATTTACAGGTTGTGATGGTGAACATTCTACATTTGTAGATCTTGAGGTTGACAAGCCTTATTGTCATTAATCTATATGAATTGTACTCTGCCCATGTAAGACCCTCAAAACAATCAGCAATTCACTCTCAAAACATAAATTTCTATCGAAATAAGAGTTGTCATTATGCAAGTTATTAGCAGTGATTGCACTATTAAAAATGAGTTAAAGATTTATTCTGTGCAGATAAACAGTTTCTTGGCAAATGAGACAGCAGGACTGTCACTAATAAGACTTATTTGAATAAGACTGTTGGGTCTCTCTCCCTTCTCTGCCTTCCCATAATGAAGCCAGAGGAAAGTTGGAGAGATATCTTAGGGAATGATCAAAACAACAAACATTTTGAAAAATAGGGCAAGCAGGGAAATATTAAGAGAACTTGGGCTGTTTATCTGAGCCTGTCTGCGTGTAAGCAATGCAATTTGGATCAGAACTCCAACATTCCCCTTGTTTCAGAAGACCCTGGCCACTGTCTAAGTCCAGATGTATTTCAGGGATCAAAGACTGCCAGCGTTCCGCTGTGTGCCGATGCAGAGCTCGTCTGGGTAAATCATTAGGGACAGACATGCTGAGAGAGGATGACCATCCTAAACACGTACCAGGGAAATGCTGCTTACAAACAGGCACAGCACCTACGTTGGAGCACAAGAACAGCAGGAAAAAACCCACATAAATGGATACATGTGAGTTGAAAATGGCAGGAAGAAGATCGTGGAGTTTCTGGCAGCTGCAATTCTCAAGTCTGAACTTCACGCCCATGTCCAACAAATAATTTTGGGATATTGAATGTGATTCTGCCCCCAGAACAGAAGGATGTCCCAGCAGTTCTCCTTCCAGGAAAATGAGGATGATTTATTAATGGGGTTGCTGAAAGGCAGCTGGAAATAAATGCCTGCCTGCCACCCTGCTGAGATACTGGAAAGGCTGTGTTTAATTTAAGGCTCTGGTGCTATCTTTTATTGTGCTGCATTGTTATTAGCACTATGTGAGCACACAGATGAATAAAGGGAACATAATGAGTGTTGAACCACACTTATTCCCAGTGCTCCATGAGGAGTCTGCAGGACTCTAACAGAGGCAGGGAAAGAATGGGGAGTTGGCAATCACATGCTTTGCATTTACGCTGGAGTTCCCCAGATAATGGAAACCAGTGCAAGCCAGCAAAGCTTGGGAAGAGTAATTCCCCCTCTTCTGAGGCTGGGGTTCAAGACAAGCCATTTCCTCACACATTTACTTGGTCACAGACACCCTCTGGCTTGAGACACCCACTCTGAAGGCATGGAAAGAACCCACTGAATCCACAAATGTAACTCCCAAAATCCTTGCTGATTTCTACCTTTCACCTTCACCCTAATTCCCTGTGAGTGGAGGAACTGGGAATGGCCCTTGCACCCTTCCCTTCCATGGCACCACGGCTCCCATGCACAGGGAAGACTTTCCTCTCAATCCAGGCCTTGAGACTTAGAGCCCTCATCCCATTTGGGCCAGGAAATGGCTTCTTCCAAAGGAATATCTTTAAGAGAATAAAACGCTTTTTTTCCCTTGGCTTCAAGATGAAAATTGTTGCATTCTTGCTACTTTATGGGGGAAAAATACCTTGGAAGCACTTTAGTGTTGTCCATGTAAACATTAGAGCCCATTTCCCTCTCCCCCAGCCTTCCAATCATTTCCAAACTGAAAGTGCATTTAATAACAGCACATTTAAGAACAGTACATTATGAAACAGCTTTGGTTAAGATTTGACAACGGATTCCAAAAGCTGCAAAGTCATTTAGAAACACATTGCAGTGACCACCTCAGTCACTCAGATCCTTCAAGAACTCCGCACATGGACAATACAGCCACTCTTAAAACAAGTGGATCAATGGATCAAAGCGGGAGGGACAGGGCTGGAAGGGCAAAACACACTGGGCACCATCTGGGAGCAAAGCACCTGCCAGCCTTCCTTGGGCTGTTAATTGAGAGGTGCATCCAGATTTCTCCAAGGTGTGAAAGCCTCTGAGATCCCAGCACTGCGTGGAAAAATTGGAGCCCCACCAAATGATTGAGTCTGTACATCATCAGCTTCTCTCCGGCAATAACCTCAAAGAATGATAGTGTCAATCATTTAACTACAGAGCTGTCCTCAACCTGCAGAAAGCTTTCCAAAAAGTGAGGCCTTAATTAACCCTATGCAAAGGGAAAATCCCAAGTTTCACTGCTCAGAAGTCAAGTGTTCACAGTGCAGAAAGAATCCCTTAAAACCCAAATTGTTCAAGGGAGTTGTTTGATCTTCACCATCGCTCACTTGTCTTGTGTTGCTCCCTGTCCAGTCCAGGGTACCAACCAAGGCAAGGGGATTTATTAAATGAAGAAGCAGAAAGAGAAAGCTTTACATTCTGAAGAAAGAGCTTGTAAATAACAGTAACATCCTGTGTGTTTTCTGACCCAGGAGTCATCCTGTAATGAGCAGACCGAGTCCATGGACCAGCCCATCCAGCAATTGCTGGATACTTTCAGTTCCACCAGTCCTGAATGGACTGGTGAGAAGGGAACCAGCTTTAAAACATGGGAATGTTGGCAAGAAACATAAAGGTACATCTTTTGGGGCTTCAAGTCCTCAGCACAGACAGTCAGAAATGTGTTCACAGCTTTCCCAACGCTCTTCAACCCGGGCAGTCTCCTCCTCTGACACATTTTGGAACTAGCCACTGACCTCTAAATTGGCAGGTAACTGCATATTTGCTGAGCCAAAGGTCTGAAATTAATTCTCTTTAAGCCGGTATCTCAGTCCACCCTTCCTTCTCTCCCTCTCCCTGCTTCTCATTTTTATAATTAAACATTTGAAAGTACTGCTTGTTGGGTGGTATTTCCAGCTTCAGTCATTGCTGGCTCCAGCATAGGAAAACTCCTCTTCTCTTTTGAATACATATCACTTGGATTCTTCTGTGTGAACTATTTTCTGTATTGCTTGGATATTTTTTAATGATATTTTTATTTGTATTTTCAATGGCTTTGAAAGAGCTCAATTGATGCAGCTTGTGTATGTTTTGCTACATAAACACCATTATTTTTGTTATATACACCCACCCTGTGCAAGAAATGACATTGTAGGCTCACAAAATTGTAATGCTTCCCATATGCTGAACTAACTGGTTGTCTCAATGGATCAAATATAAATATTGATGCAACATGTGCCATTTTACAAATTAATCATGTACAAAGCAGGCTGGTTATGACAGATTCATCTACACTGCCAATTTCTTTTGTCCATAATATCCAATGTCCACTGATACCTCCAGGGATGGACCACATGAAACAGGAATGTACAGATGTGAGTGACTGACATTCAGATCTGAGGGGATGAGGATTCTTATTTCTGTTTTAAACACCTCTGCCCCTGTGGAGGATCGTGGGTGGCTGTCAGGGCTGGCACAGGAGGTGGGTCTGGGTCCCTCAGCAAGCATTCATCTGTGAGTTACTCCTATTTCTGTTCCACAGCAAGTTTTGTATGGTGGATTGGAGTCCATGCAGGAGCTCAGCAAATATCCTGCTGTCATTTCCCAAGCCTTCAGATTTTGTCTGAGCCAGAAGAGGAGTTAGACACTGCCCATTTTAAATTAGCATTATCCCATCTGCACTACATCTGCAATGTCAGCTGCCCATTGACTTTGTGCTTAGATCCCTCAGCAGCTCATGGGGGTGTCACAATAATTCCTGATAACCACCTTTTCACATAAAGAGATTGAAGGTTATGTGTCAACACCTCTGTGTTCATCAGAGACATGCAAATAATACAAAGTTCTTTCCCATCCCAGGAACTCCTCTGCTTCTGTTCTATTGTATGCTTTCCATGGAAGAAAAATTGGGGGAAATAGCATGGGTTGTTTTATTTTTTCATACCCCACTGCAAAGTACACTAAAAAACCAGTAAGATATCAACAGTGTTGGTTTTTGTCACTATGCCTTACTCACCAAAATCCCTGATACTCTTTTAAGTTCTCAGATTACATTGTAACAGATTCAGAAATGCAAGAAAAAAAGGCAATTATACAACAGGTTTCTGTAGTTCAGACAATCCTTCTGGATTCTGTGCACATGCACTAAATAATTTATCAAAGTACAGTGCTAAGCCAAGTTGTTGTATGGAGACAAGCTACCCAGTCTGGAACATCTTGTACCACAGTTTGTAATGCAGGAATATGAATAATACATGGAAAACACTCAAGTGAGGAGACAAAGCCAGAACTGTAGGCATCAATCAAATGCAAAAAGTGGGTACTGAGTGTGTAAAAAACTGTTTGCCAGCAGCAGGTCCAGTAGACAACTTCAATTTTTCCTCTGCCACCTATGGTGCTCTCCTGACACGATGCCTGTCCAGTTTGCAGAAACTATTTTTGAAAATCTGTCCGTTTTCCAATTTGTGCTCCCTTTCATACAGTATGACAATCAGTTTCAGAAGAAAGTAGTTCTGTAACATTCCTCTTGTGCCAGGACAGCCTAATATGTGGTTTATCATCATTGAATGTACTGTGGATTCACCAGCAAGTTAAAAGTAGGTGTGATGTGACAAAACATTCTTGAGAAAACTGCAGATAGAGCCAAAACATCTTCACCTCTTAAATTGCTAAATCACAGCAAAGACTGCCCTTGATCTATAGCCCAGTTCTGCTATACAGGAGGTCTCTCTTTTCACAGAGACCTTAAATTACATCCTGAAGCACAATCTGTAGTCCCCACTGGAAAGTTCTCATGCTGTCATGGGCCTCAGACTAATCCTCCTTTGAGGAAAGTCAGCACAAGGTCATGTGCATCATAGCAGTCAGCTGAGCAGCTTGTCTTCTCCTCACCCCTCTGCTCTGTGGCATCTGACTCTTTTTTTAGCTCTCCTTCTGCCAGCAGTTTTGAATTAACCTCAGCAGCACAGAGGGAAGCACTGTGAGAGGTTTAAAAAGTGCACTGCTCCCGCGAGTGCTCCCTCACCAAACACACACCCCACAGGCTCAGGGAAAAGCAACACCCTCAGGGAATCCTCCCTCTGAAAGCCCTCTGTCACCTGAGGAGAAATATGAGAAGATAAACCCAGTGTGAGGTGCAGGTTGCAGTGCCCCACCCCATCTTCCCGCAGTGTCCATGGAGGGATAACAAACTGCTGCAAAGCCAAGATGGGCACTCACCCTCCTCTTCCTCCTCCTCAGACACACCAGGCTGCTCTTGTTCTCCAGCCTGCTACAGATCTTCCCTCTCAGAAAAATCTCCGGAGAAAATAAATTCTCCTTGCTAGAAGTTGATGTGTACTTGAAGAAGAAAAGGTCAAAGACCTTCATACACATTGAACTGGGGATCCAGTTTGCTCAGAAGATGGTAAGAAATGGTGCATTTGAACTGTTCAGCTTCAAAAACAACTTCAATAAACAAGGACAGGACAAAATTGAGTGAAGACCTTACGATTCATCTCAAAAACAAGGAGTAAGGCTATAAGAAGTCCAGGTGATTTAGGAACCTTTATGCTAAATTTAGGGCTGACTTTGCTCTCTGGTGCTTCAATGCATGATTGAAGCAATAACCAAGTTCACTCACTCCAGCTGCCTTCAGGTGTAAGGGATAAATACAGGGATTGCTGCTGCTTTTGATGATTTTGTTTCAGGGATAATGGGGCTGACACCAAAGGCTTCATTGACACCTTTTAGATTGGAGTTCAGCTTTAAAGTAAAACTGTAATAACGTCACAAAGTGCAACTGAAGGAAAACTCTCTTCCCCTAGCGCCCAAATGTAGTTGGGGTATTTTGAGGCTTCAAAGAATCCGTTCCTGCTTTCCTTCTCAAAATCCTCCTCTCCTTGCAACAGCTTTTTCTCTGCCATGTTCATCTACATTCATTCATCATCCAAGAACGATTCCTGAGTTGGATTTAGGAGCATCTAATGAAGGGAAAAGAACTATTACATTTCCTGGACTAGATGTTCACAGGCAATGGTTACTGCTAATTTGTCTGTTGCACTGACAATGTGTCATTCCTGCCTTTGAGAGCCTCTAACTAGAAGGATTACACAAGAAAATAAATAGCAGCAATACCACCCTCTGATTTCAGCACTTATTCTCTTCTCCAGACCCCCTGCAATGCTTATTGCCAGGCTTTGTCTACACTGGGTAAAGAAATAAGAAGAGTAATTAAATGAATATGGCAATTAAATTGGTTTAATAGGCAGCTAGTTAGACAACTATCTGTGGCAAATGGGGTACCCAGGCACATATGGCAATTCTCAGCACTGCACTGCATGCAAGACAGAGGAGTATTATAAATGAGTTCACAAAGCTTTCAAGTCAGCTCGGCTTGAACTGATCATTTTGCATTTTTTTCTCAGCCAGATGCAAATGGACTGAATGTTCTGCAGCTGTCATCACCTCTCTGCTCAGTTAAAGGCAGTTGCCCCCAGCTCAGAGTGCAATTTGCTTTTTGTGATGTACCTCCAGTGCTCTGTGCTCATAAAGGAATTCATTTGGAGGGAGCTGGCTACTGATCTTCCGTGGAGGAAAAAAACGTGCATTGCAATTATGTCTGATTTACCATTTGTGGCTGATCTGAACGTTTGGAGCAGTGGAACTGGCCAGCACAGAGTAATGGTCAATGGCACACAGCTGGAGGTGCACAGCTGGCCTGAATATAAAAGGTTATTAATGGAGGGGTTTTTTAGGTTTTTTTCAGATACAGCTGAAAACAGGGAAAAATTAAGTAACTTGGGATGCACCATGAACCTGGCTCTGTGCAAAGCACTTTGTATCATAAATAATCAAACTTGTACTGGCTTCCCAGACTCCTGCTATTCATATTCTTCATCGGAATAAATTAGAAGGACTGAATGAAAAATGCCTCTTCAGCACCATTTGTCAAGAAACAGTGGGAAGTGTCTCCTGCAGCAGTGCAAAATTCAGCCCAGAGATTTTTCACTCCTCTCTTTGCATTACTATTGGTAAAGCTGCTTTATGCCGCCAAAGACTCTCTTACACCCAGGTGGGTATTGTGTTCATCTATCTCCCTGCCTGGAAGGCTCAAAGCAATAAAAACTGGCAGTTCTTTACCACTGCTCACAGAAATCAGAAATAATGTCAAATTTGGTGTGCCCTGTGCCCCCAGGGCAAACCAGCGAAGTCAGCGGAAATAAAGAATGATGCTAAAAAGCTGTTCTGGTGGATACAAGGGACTGGTTAATACTGGAAAGAGGAACTCTTACCACAGGATACAAATCTGGATGAGGAGAAACTTAGAGGAAGAACTGCCAGGAAGAATCTGGCACTGGCAAGGCTGCAGTAGCCAAATGAACTGTCTTTCCCATCACTGTGGTGTGTGCAGCACACTTTGAACACGTGCTGCATGGTCAGGAGAGAGAAACCCCACAAAGGGTCTGCCCTGTCAAAGTGTCTCTGACAAATGACCCGAACCCAACTGCAACATCACCAGGAGCACTCATTCCAAACGACTTCCTGTCATTTATGTTCTTTAAATAAACATTTTCTTATCTCCCTTCCCTCGTCCAAACCTTAAATCTCCAGTTTGTATGGGTCTACACAACTCCATCAAATTTTCAAGGAACCTGAAGTACCAGCTCCAAGAGCTGCCCTCCCTAAGCATTCAATGTGTTACAAACTGTCTCACTGCCCAGCAAACCATGAGGAGTTTTATTATAAATATCTCCCACACCTCATTTTGGGTCTGTGTGTAACTTGGTTAGACAGAAATCATCACTACAATGGTTGTAGGCCATCACTCTAAGGAAAAGGCAACCACATCTGAAGACCCTGGCTCACGCAGCTGCAGGAGCCAAGGAGCAACTGGTACTAAAAAGCTTCCTCAGTGTTTCTAGGCAGGAACCAGGTGGGCCTGAAGCACTGTGGTTCTGGCAACATAATGCTTGTAACAGGCTAGTGACAATTTGTAACCTGGTTTGCAGCTTCAGTGGTTGTCTCAGTGATTCCAGGAAAGAGCAGTTAGGCAGGCCGGATTTCCACTCCCAACTACTGCCCTCACTGAAGTCCCTTCCCACCCAAGCCATGCACACAAGGAAATGTGATCCCTGAGCATTCCCAGCTGTTCAGGAATATCCTCATACCTCAGGTGTTTAGCACAATTCTTACACCAAGACACAGGGCCATGGAGCACCTGGTCTTATCAAACAGGGTTGTCCTCTCCCCTCACGGACAGCCTCCCAGCCACCCACACGGTGCAGAACAACAGAAATAAAAAAAGGGAAAGTTACTCCACCTGGCACTTGCCATGAACACAGAGGTCAGTCTCGTAAGGCCCACAGGGAGTACCATCTAGGACTCTGTCTGTCACCAGCACAGGAGAATCCTTCCCCAGCGGGGAGCAGAAGAGCTCACATGGCTTATCTGGAAAAGGAAACATGACCATTGCCCTTAGGAACAGCACGAACAAGTGTGTGAGGCAATGGTGATGCACTCTCTGCATAAATGGATTTGGATATCTCATCTTCAAAGGAACATGAGCCTTTCAATTTAGGCCTGCCATTTCCCCACTTTAAAATGTCAATATTCAAAAGGTTACATTGGTGAGACTGGGCTTTTAAGGCACAGAAAACGAATCAGTCAATACATTTTGGTGTATCTGTTCGTGAAGGGAAGACGTTTGTTAAGGGAATGTTCATTAGTCTGATAAGAATGATCAAGTCATTGTGTCAGACAAAATTCAGACTACAGCCAGTGATTTTAGAAGAACAAGTTCTCCAGACCATTTTACCAACATCTGGTTGAACAGTAGATGAACAGCAAGATCCAGCAAAGGAATATTAAAGGAATGTAGGTGAGACAGGCAACCATGCTGAAATCACCCAAAATTGGCACACGTTAAGAAGTGTCCCAGGGAATCGATCTTTTTTTTCAGTTCCAAACTAACTGAAACCTTTTAATGTTTAAATTCCCAACTGTTCAGACTGGGAATCAAGTCAAGGCACTTCTCTCCCAGCACTTCAGAAAGATGAGTAAAGCATTGACAGCTCTGTATGTTCTGTTAAGAAGGCTAAAGGAGCAGCAGGGCAGCACCAAGAACAACTAATTGTAATCAGTCTTTCAGCTGTAGCTAAGGGGGGCCTTTTGTAGCCCTCTCACCAACAATGGGAGCCCTGCAGGTGAAACCACAGCGAGTGGAGAAGCTGCAGGGAAAGAACAGCACGGAATTACAGAGGGAGAATAAAAACCTACCATCCACGATGACAGCTGTCAGGAGGCTTTTCTTCTTGCTGCTGTACCTGTCGTGGGCCTGGCACTGCTGGTCCCTGAAGCTGGGCACCCCTTTGGGGCAGGGCAGGTTCTCACACACCGTGTGCTCCACGCTGGCTCCCCGGCAGTTCTTCCCACCCGGCCCCGGCCTCGAGTGGGAAACACAAACCAGGGTCAGCACCAGACACACAGAGTGTTCCACCTTCCTCCCACCCTGGCTTTGAGCCCTGCCTCAAACACTCCTAAGGATGGAGACACAGCAAACACCTCTTCAGCACGTGTCCTCCTTGCAATTAAGGTAACAGAAGCAGTGAAAACCTGCACTGTAAGTAGGGTATGCAAAAACCAAGTCTGTGCTGCAAATAATCTCCATCCATGAAATCCACGTCATTTCACAAATTTGTTTTTTAAACATGCAGGGAAAGGCCACTAATGCAACATCAGAATCAAGCACCTGCAAAACCTATTTGTTTGTTTTTATGAATCCCCAGAGAAGAAGGAAAACTCAAACTCTCAGCAATAGTCTGCATTTTCTTCGCAACATAAAACAAAATACAAACAAAAACCAACAAGCATGGAATCTGGAATCCCAGGTCCCAAGCCTTGTATACTAAGAGCTCAAGCATTGCCTGGGATTTCCAACAAACAGTGGTATCCCAGCCCACCCTGGCACAGGCCTGAAACAGCGACTGTGTGAGCTCCTGGTGGACAACTCCACAGCCACCTTCCATTGTATTTATGCCAGGAGAATCCACCCATTAATGGGACTGAAGAAATCAAAGCCCATTTATACTGCTGTGACCATTCTACATGACAAGAGGGGACTGGAGAAGGGGTGGAGATCTCAGGGATTCGGATGCTCTGTTTAAGCCAGTGGTTTTCCCCTCAACCCCACAACAACAAAACTCCAGGCAGTACAACTCGAAAGTCTGTACGTGCAAACTGGCTCATGACACACTCCTTACAACCGTGTGGAGGCAATGCTCAAAGAAATTACAGAGAGGAAAAACCAAACCAAACAGTGAAGCAACTGGTTTAAAAATACTGATAGTCCCACAGGCTCAAGAGTCAGCTGGCAGAAGCAGAGATTCCTGTTAAAAAAAAAAACATCCCAAGACCAAATATATATAAAATAAAAGATAAATCCCTTAGCCAATATTTTTGGACAGTGAATAAACCAGCTGCAGAAGTGGGCTGAGGCCAGGAATTTGAAGCAAAAGAAGATCACGTGTGTATCCCCAGCCAAGAATGTATATGAGGAAGAGAATTTTAAAATCAGTGTGCAGTGTTGGAGGGAGCATTTCCTGTAATTTAAGGAACGATGATGAATGGATTTAGCTTTGGTCAGCACTGTAGCTGACAGCAAAGAAACCAGCTCAGTCCCTTCTTCAGGAAAATGAGCTGGTAAAAATCAAACCTGGACATTATAGACATGCAATTACAGCTCAGGAGAGGAATAAACAAAAATATCCTTTCCACATGATTACAGGTCAACAGCAGCCAGCGTGAGCCTATCCATCATCTAGGCATGTCTTCAACGTGATTGTCTTGCTATCCAGAATTTAAGCCCCAATTTAAAAAGAAAAGCTTTGGGTACTTTGTCTGCAGAGGAAAACTTAAAATCTGATAAGGTTAGAGATATCACACCTGGGGGACTGCTCCCAAGGCTGTGAAGTTACAATTAACACAATCGGGGTGGCCAGTTAAATGGCACCATCATGACATGACAAAAAGACTTCCAGATGGGCCTCAGTTGACCTGAGGGATGAAGGACAAGACCCACATATCATCCTGAATCAAAAAAAAATCCAGGCCCAAGCAGAGAGCTTTGGCTTATTTGTAGTTACGGTGCAGGAGCTACACAGCACCCAGGGCTCTCTGCGTGCATGGCAACTTTCCTGTTCCTGTGCAGCACATCCTGACGTACAGAGTATCTCAAGGTGCTTTGCCAACACAGCTCTGGGGCATTCTGATCATTGTCACTCTACTGCTCCCCAAGCCCAGAGCCAGCACTCCCTGCAAAACTGATCTCTGAGGCACTGGCTCCGTTTGGTCTGTAGACCCAGATCAGCCCCTCCTCATTCACTGCAGTGAAGGAGGGGAAACACAGCATCATTTTTTCCGCCAAACTACGTATTTTTAATTCAACTCTATCTACGTTTGAATCATTGCAACGGGATCACTTCCAGTGGTGACCCTTCAAGCCACTTCCACGGAACCTACTCCGGGATTTTGACCTGGTCTTTGCTGCTTGTGAATGAGAAATTTCTCACGGCTACTGCGCAGCTCTGCTGCTCATTCCTCCCCTGTGCTCTTGCAACAAGGGTTGCCCAGGTGGGAGAAGGCTGCCCAGGTGGGGAGAGGAACCAGGCTGGTGTGAGGACTTACGGGGGGTTGTCGCATTTCCGCTGCCTGAAGCGCGCGCCGGTGCCGCACGTCCGGCTGCACATGCTCCACTGGCTCCACACGCTCCAGTCCCCGTCCACGTGCTCAGGGATGGGGGTTTTACTGACACACTCCCCAGCTCGGCACCACTGCAAGGCAATCGTGTTAGCACGGGTTGGGAGGAAGCCCTGGCCTCACGCACATCCCCGCGCAGGTGGACTTTAAAGGATGTCTGAGGGATTACAATGAGTGCACGTTTCAGTTTCTAGGGGTTGGAGGCTTTGGCGAGATGGAGGTGGGAGGAGGAGGAAGGCAGGAGGTGAAATACAGAAATTTAAGTGTCATTCTCAGCAAGCCCCTGAAGGGAGTTCTGTCATTAAAAAAATAATCACGGAATTGAGCCCCTTACTTTATAAAGCAGATAATTATCTAAGTGCTAAGACTTATAGCCCCACTATTCAATGAAACAGAGTCCAAGAAATTATACCCCAAAGCATGCCTTCATCAGCACTGTTCCCAGTATGTACAAAATGACTGAAGTATTTTGGACCTAACTTGGCTAAAGCCCTAAAAACCTCTGATTCTAATAGGTTGTGCTGGCTCCTGACCAAGTAGCAAACTTGGCCTGCCCAGGATGTGACACAGTGAGCACTGCTAAAAAGCCTTATGAAAGAATCATCAGGACTCCTCCAGTTAGACAAACACAGATCTAAAACCCTTTGCTCTCAGTCTCCTTGTCATGCTTTCCAGGACCCAGCTTCTCTGGTCATTGTTTATCTTTATTTGCAAGCAAAGAAAAGGTCTCTAACCTTTGATTTCAGCAACCAGCTTTTTAATTTTACCCTTTCCTAGCTCCCCAACCATACAATATAGACAAAATATTAGAGTCCAAAACCAGTAAGGAGAGGGCTGGCAGTTACCAAACCAGTCAAATTCCAAAATATATATCTGTGCATACATACAGCAAATTATACCTCAAAAATAACAGAACATCACTGAATTTGAGCTCAAATATTTTTAGCTACTTTTAGAAAATGATAAAGTTTTTAAGAAGCCTCTTTTTCTTTCCCCATCTTCCTCCACTCCCCAAATGTCAGACTAAATGCTCTGCACACTTTCTACCTCAAATATAACCCAGAACACAACCAGCTATGGGTTTATGCTAAGGGCTGAACGTCTTGGAAACATTACTCCCAATGCTGGAAAACAAAAAGTGAGTGCTACTGAGCATTTTGATTACCTTGTCTGCGCCACATTCGGTGCCATCCAGAGGGGGGTCCAACTTTGTTTTGCAGGATGTGTCTCCTTCCACCAGGCACCAGAGCCCAGCACACATCAAATGCTGCAATCACAAAGCAAGGAGGTGCAGTTATTACTTTTGGAGATGCCAGCCATCATTATGGGATACTCTTCAAAGCTCAGGCAGTCTTTCTCAAGTGAATCCAGAGGCATCCAGTTGGTTTGGGAGCAATTATTTTTTAAGGGTCGATTGGCATTAAGTGGTGAGGCTGGAAACATGAAAGAGATTGATGGATGCCACTGACAGGAAAAAAACCTACCCTAAACAAGAATTGTGCTATTTAAACAGATTTATTTTCACAAGAATAAATCTGCTCCATTAAAGAAGAATCCTACATGGGAGGCCATGTTGGATGCTTTGGAACCACGCCACATGCTCAGATCTCCAAGATGCTTAATTACTCCTATTTAAAAAAAAAAAAAAGATACTCAAGTAACTGCATATGGTGGTAGCAATAACCAGCCAGCAATGCCCACTGGGGAAAGGTGGAATGAGAAAGAGCAAAGGATGTCATGGTGTGCTGTGCAGCACAGGAGAAGCCTGTTGACAGGCACGGTCAAAGCCTGGGAATGTGTTCTGGGGATCATTCCCCAGTGCTGCTGCTCTGCTCAGCCAGTGTGTGCTGCAGGGATCTCAGTGCTGACCACAGCTGTGTGATCTGCCAGATCAGTATGTTTTCAGAATTTAAGAAAAAGAACCAGGAAACAGGGCCTTTACATCGGCAACATTTTCCACAGCATCCACCACGCCTTGCATTCCATGGAAGTGGATGATTTCAATACAGTGCTACATAGCTGAGTACCAAAAGACAAGAAAAAGAAGAGTTACATTTCTTTCCACTATTGTTCACATTTCAATGTAATGGTAAAAAGATGAGAAGCCTGACTCCAGTGCCAGCTGGTCTTGTCAAGATTTATTGCACCTCATTAAATAGTTGAGTCAACACGCTTCAACCTTATGGTTCTTTCCCAATGTAATGTAAGAGACTGTGGGTGCCTGTGTGTTTTGTGTACAGGCATGTTGGTATGTCTCCATAAAACAGATCATGTCTCTATAAAAGAGATCTGTACAAGAGAGGGTGCAGACAAGATAAATCCCAGTGCCAGTGATGCTGCAGAACATAGCGAAACAAAACAGTTATCACAGCACTATCTGCAACCTGCTCCATTTCCACATTTCCTTCTGGAGTAGAGGATTTTGCACAATTTAAACCAAGAGAAAATTCACAAAAACTGGAAGCAAGCTGGCAGCACAGTTCAACATCTGTATTAACCACAATGCAGAAAGTCATTGTCAAACAAACAAACAAACAACAGCAAATACACCAGGGAGGCCTAAATCAATGAATTTTCAAGACATTTTCCCTGAACAAATAGAGCATATGGGAAAATATCAGTCTTCAGTAATTTTGACTAAATGACTGTGACTAATTAGTGGTTTACCCACAGCTCTGAAAGCACTTAAGCACCAATTAGCCATAAGGACATCACACACTGTTTTACAGATAGGTAGAGTGAGGCAGCAGCATTGACAAGGCAGAGATTTCAGAGCTTACTGAGAAATGCATTGTTCCATTCCGTAAGTCCCAGATCCTCAAACCCCTGCCCTGACTTCTGGAGAGGACTAAAATCAAAAAGTACATCAATTAACTGTCCACAAGTGTTACAGGAAGAACACTGATCTAGGCAATAAACCACAGTGTGAAAGCACCACCAGCAAAACCTCCTTCCGAGCTGTGTTTGGGGAATATTGATAAGTAAAACGAAGGGAAGCTTTAGAGATGAAGGATGCAGATAGTAAGATTTCCACTCTTCCAGGCTTCAGGCCCTCTCTTACGTATAATCTCAGAGCTTCAGAGCAGAATGTGCACAGAAACACTCCAACCACATCTCTTGAATGACCCAGACATAAAATTTGCCCCCAGAAGGAAACTCTCTGCTTCTGCTTTCCATCAGGAAGGCATCCTGGCTGAAGATGTAATGGAATTCACAACATCCCTAAAGAAGTTGCTCTGGACACATATGTTGCTCTAGACACATCACTTGCTAAATACCTGTGCATTGTGCCAGGCCAGTATTTGTAACGCTGCAGCTTCAGGTCCCTGGATCATAAACTGAGTGTAAATTAGGGTTAACTTCTGCTCTTTGATGTGAAACTGGGAGGAAAAAGGGTGCAGTGGTGGTAACAAAGTCGTGAAAATGAAGCAGTTTTTTGTACAATTTTGGTTGGTAACCAGAATCCCTCCACAGCCCACAAGAACGTGGAAGGTGACAAAGACAGGTCACGTACCCAAGTATGAGCCATGGCATGGGGAAGCAATGGGCAGAGATCACCTCAAATATGTGTTTGTACCTGCAGAACTGGGCCCAGACTATGGATACAGAGGGTGCAAATACTCACATACACGTGGGTGTGGTGTGTATATAAATGTGTGTGTGTGTGTGTGTGGTTATGCCTATATACACATGCATACACACACATAATCATAGGGAGATAAATAAAGGAAATACCTCTCTCAGCAACACCAACCTTTCTGAAATTTCCCATCTTCGAGGTATGGAAAACATTGGATTTTTATAGCATCCCTGTGTTTGATTCAGAATCCTAAATGCAAAGCATATTTCAGGAAACAGTTACAGAAAAATCTGGTAACGCTGAGCTCTGTGTTCTGGTGCCACACCACTACAAAGCCCAGGCCCTCGTTAGCCCAGTCCCCTGCATTTAATAGTGCTCAGATACCCCAGCAGAGATGAAACCATCAGCTTTGGGATTGTATGTTCCCAAGATGTTTTATCATGTTAATGGCTCTTTTCAAAAGAGATCATGTATCCTCCTCAGCTACAATAGAAACCCAAACAAAACTCCCCATTAAACAGCAAAGCAGTGGCAGTGACTGACTTTTTAATGGTTAAACAGCCAGCTTTGTGGGGAAGTATCCCAGTGTGAAATGGCAGGACTTGAAAGGAAG
Source organism: Atrichornis clamosus (assembly GCA_013400975.1). NCBI lineage: Eukaryota > Metazoa > Chordata > Aves > Passeriformes > Menuridae > Atrichornis > Atrichornis clamosus. The sequence continues at coordinate 277,440 of WBMZ01000760.1, forward strand.
TTGTTGCATGTGAGTGGCAGTTCAGAGCTCACACTGATACAGAAGAAGCCATCAAAAGAACTGTATTAGTGCTAATTCTGCATTCAGCAACCAGCTTTCAGATGGCAGGTCTCTGCCTGCAAAGTATTCCCTACAGCGTTCAAGAAGTGCCAGTGAGGATTTTGCCAATGATAGATATTTTGAACTGGAAAAATATTGATTTGTTGAAACTGTCTGTGGGGAAAGGTCATCTTTGGATCAGCTCCCAGTCTGAAATAGTTCCAAGAGCAAAATAAAAATTTAAAAAGCGAGATGGCTGTTGAAAAGTAGTGTTTCAATAAAAATTTAAAACTACTTGCTTAAAAAAAAAAAAATAAAGAAATGCTTTTTCAACTGAACCCTTGGGGAATTTATACAGAGAGAAAATAAAATTTAGAAAATGAAATAAAATTAAATTTTTACAAAGGAGCAAATTTTAGACTCTCAGAAGCTCCTGGAAGATAGGAAAGCTTGTCTGCACAGCTGTTAGGACCCAGTCCTGAGAGAGGTCACGATCTGGAAACTCCCAAGCTGGGAGAGATGTGCTCGGCAGGTGAGCGACGCTTCCGATTACAGGGCTTGAAATGGCATCTATTTGACAAAGGGGCCTCCCTGTGCCAGGTGTTTTCCTCAGAGAACTCCCAATCTAAACGGCCTCCTGGGAGCTTGGGGATAAAGGAAGTTTAATCAGTCCGTTCTAGGTGGAAAGATGAGGAACAGAAGGGAGTTAAATGTCTGGCTGGAGGTCTGCCGGGACACACGTTGAACCAGGGCTGCTCAGAGCTCCCTGCTCAGCATCACTGCCACAGGCTCCTGAGGGCCACTGCCCGCTCCAGCTAAAGCCAGGGTCTGGCTCTGGGCCTGCCCACCTTTCCCAGCTTTTCACACGTTTCCACCAGACACGGTGCTCCTGAGGAAGGCGTCTCCCTTCCCTGGGACTCCATCCCCGCGTGCCCGCACGGACTCGCAGCGTGCGGAGCTCACACGCGGCTCAGGGAAGGGATCTGCTTTAGGTTCCTTTGCCCAGTGCTGCAGCTGGAAATCAGGAGAAGCCAGAGTTAATCCAGCCAGCTCCTTGCCCACAGGCAGTAAGTCTGGAGCCTGCTCTTTCTGGGGTAGCTATTGCATCAGCGCTGCTGCTAAAATCTGCATCGTGCTGCCCCGTGACCTCATGTGGGCTCACAAGAAAGGGCTCACAGCACTTCCCCACCTCAAACCCTCAGATTATTCCCTACAAGGGAAGCTTCCAAATCTCCAAAGCATAAAGAGAATCCAGTGAGTAAACATGTCCTTCCCAACACAGAACAACTCTACAGAAGCTTGTTCATTCCTTACACATTCACTCCCTCACCTTGGTTGCATCCAAAGAAAGAAACATTTATTTCTCCTGAGGATGAATTGGTTCCTGCTGCCCACTGAAAAGAGGAATCTCTTATTAATTAAAAATTAAATCACCATGAAACCAAATTTTCTGTCAAAATGAGCGCATTATGAATAAGAACTAGGAAGAGTAAATATCCTTAAAGGAAGAGGAGCAAGAGACCTCATAACACACAGGCTTGCTTATAAATAGGCTGACTTTGAATGAAGTATCTGAATCCTTTCATTTTGTCAAGGTTTTGGCTCAGCATACTGCACACCTTGTGAGAAAATGTGCTTATGAACAGAATCCTAATTAACACCTACTAGGAACAATCAACACACCATTTAATCTCACCTTCCTGTTCCAAGCACTATGCAAATGTTCTCAGAGCCTCACAGCATGCTTCTGAGGAGGAATTCTTTACACAACAAGGTGACAAAAACCATGCCCCCAATTCCTACACCATCACTGTCCTTAGTTTTGGGTGCATGAACAACCCACAGCCCACAACAACCGCAAGGCAGGTGAGCACTGGTGTTTGATGGAGCTCCTTGTTGCTGAAAACGAGATGAAAGGTGTTCTGAACTCAAATCCTGTAAAATTGGAAGGCACTTTTGAAGAGGAGCCACACGTTGTCCCAGACAAGATAACTGTGAAACTCATGCGTCAGTGGCCAAGCTGCTGACCTGTGTCTAGAGCTGATACTCCAAGGAATGAGTGGTAGTGCCAGACAAGCTGTGGAAGACTCCCAGACTGCAGGGAAGGCACAAAGGAATAGAAATGCATTTTTTTTTTAAACTGTACATTGGAAAGCAAACAATGAAACGGAAACACTGTCTCTAGTTTGAGCAATTTCTGGTGCTCTCAAAGAAAACTAAAAGCCTTCTCCACTGTCTAAAGTATTTCTTTGCAAAACACCAGTTTTATTTAATATTTTCATGTACCTGGAATTAAATTAGTAGTCAATAGAAAGAGATTGGAAAGAGAGCATTAATAAGACCACAAACTAATTTTATGGCAAAGCAGCTTATGCTAAATACAAATCTTTCCAGTGCCTTTAGGGCATTCATGACATCAGCTCCAGGGATTCACAGACATGGAAAAATCCAAGAAGAAAAAGACAAGTTTTATGCACTTTCCTACCAAGACACAACTCAACTCTCACTGTGTGTGCCCTTCAGTTTGCTGAGCCCAGTTTCAGCATCTTAAGTGAGAGAACACAACAGGTACATGGCACATCAGCTGAAAAAATCTTGGAAGTGTCTTTATGTGGTCAAATCTGGAAGTAGAGACACGTGGAACAAGGCACTGGAACAGAGTCACTCCTTCGAGTTAAATGATAGGAATTTTGGACTGTGACTTATTACCAGTGCTTAAAAGAGCTGTTCTCAAGAGTGATGTTCACTCAACAGCTCCCAGTGAACTCCTCAGGCCTTAACACCTGACTGTAGGATACGGAAAGTATTGGTTTTTTTCAACAACAAGCAGAGTTGTCCATTAAAAAAAACCCGAACAACCCTCCCACCTCAAAATTGGGAAATTAAAAGAATGAAATAATGGATTGTGTTTCTTGGCCATGGGAAAAGAGAAGCAAGGGACAGCAAAATAAATATAGATCTGTACACACACTGTTCAGATGTGGTTGTGAAAATTATGGGTTTTCTCTTGAAGTGTTTTGCAGATGGGGAGCTCCCAGAAGGCCAATGGGAGAAGTCTGAATGCCCTTCAAGCTTATTATACACTATTTTCAGGCTGATACTCAATCGTATTTTGGCTAATTTTGTAAAGTTCAAACGTTAGCTGTAGATGCCACATCACAAGGCTACACTAATTCTTTCTCCCTCCCCTTAATAAGAAATGCAGGATTGCCCAGCTCAAGTGTTTAATTCTTAATAGGCTCTCTCTATTATTGTTAAGAGTTTATTATGTTTATAATCTTAAATTTCTACGTTGTATTTTTATAATTTTATTTTGGTTCCCTTCTCTCTTTTTATTTTTCTTTAAACCACTGCACCAGAATGTGTTTTGACCATCTTCCAAACTGAAACACGTACAAAAATTTCTGAAGCATTCCCATAATTGTAAACTGGGCTGTGCTGCCCAGGCAGGAACTCTGCTTCTCTCTCGTTCTTTCTCTCTCTTAAACAAAAACTATTTCCACTAAAAATAAAGAGAAAAAGGTATTTGTGCAACATATAGAAGCAGTGAAATAGGACACTTCAGCTTCATGGAAACAGGCAATGTGAAAATAGCCTGAATTCTAACAAACTACAAGAGAAAAACTATAAACTATAGATGGCAATTAAGTTAATTGTTACCTTTACTTCTCCCCCCCCCTCAAAAAAAAAAAAAAGTCTCATTTTATTTTAGATTTTCCCAGCTTCTATCCTGGAAGCCTCAAGAAAACCCAACCCATCCTCTGCCAGATTTATTAGTATTATTATGTAGACAAAGTCCCTGGTTGTACAGAAAACAACAATGCAACCTATTATTTTCAGGATAAATCAGTTTTCAATCCAATTACCATGCTCTTGTAAATATTCTACACGTTACTAAATAACAGGGCTCACTATCATGGTCTGCATCTCACAAATGGCCCTGTAGAGAAAAGATAAACAGAGGCCCATTGATTCCCATGCTTGGAGCCCAAGAGGCCACTCCACAGTCTCTGCATGATCAAGACCACAGAGAGACCCACAATTGCTGAATTATGTTCACCACCACACCATCAAATATGAAAACTGAAGGGATTCATAAAACCCACTTGATCATTGCAATTGCTGCTCTTTCTTTACTTTGTTTTTTCGGTTCCTCTCCTTTTCCACATTAGCCCAGAAATCCAGTTTGTCTCCTTTGGCTTGCAAACAACTTTGCCCTCTTGTCCTGTAGCTTGTAGATACTGGAAAATACCTACATTTGTTAAAAAACAACCTGAACCTAGGAAAAACAGTAGAGCCAATTCTAAAAATAGTGTCATGTCAAAATTCACATTCCCAGCCACATCGGAGCTGACAGTGTCCCTTGTCAGAAAAAAAGTCTCTTTGTAGAAATGCTAATCTCTTTCCAAGTGCCACTCCAGCCTAAGCCCAGTTTTGACTCAAAACAATGCTGGACAATAATGATTACATAAAAACCCACAAAAATGTGTTAATAACAAATAAGCCAAAAGGCTTATAAAACAAAAAGCCAAATGGACACAAGAGATAGAAATCACATTTTTCCCCCCATAAATATTCTTTCAGTGCAAAAGACTCTGCTGGTAGGGATGCCAGTCTGTGATTAAACGAGCACCATGTTTCCATGTGAGGTTTTGAATGTGTTTTGATGCATTTCTGGTGGAAAAACACCATCCCTGCTCCGTGAGAGATTCAGCATAAACCACTCCTGCTATTCCTCTTGGAATACAGGGAGAGCAAAGGGTTAATGCCTGCTCTCCAGGCACCATCGCCTGGCTGGGGTTGCAGTTTTCTGCTTCCTCTTGCAGAGGGGTCACAAATGAATTCACAATAGTTGATTCATAGCCCAGTGTGGAGCTGAAGGACAGAGGTCAGACAGGTTGAATTGCCTGTAATTTGCACGACAGCTCCCATGTTGGGAGCCCTGGCCTCACGGCAGCACCCAGCAGCCAGAACCCCCCCAGGATCTGTGTTTGGGGTGCACTGGCAACACCCTGTGCAGCGTCACAGGGGCATTTCTGCTCAGCTTCTCCTGCAGTTATCATGCTGTTGCTCAGAGCTCGACAATGACACAGCCACCCATTTAATTTCTCCTAAAAGTAACTCGTTTCCCTCAAAATAAAGATCACTGTGCAACCTTAGGCGGGCCACAGCCCTCCCAGCACTGTGCAGCTTCCCATGTGGAGAGAGGCAGGATGCCTGGCATGGCAGAGCACATGTGTACATCCTGCTAGAGAAGCATTTGCATGTATCAGACAATGCCTGACGTTTGCAATGGGACAGGTGACCAGAAAGCACCATGTGGAAGCACTTTGATCCCTTTGCCTATTACAGGACCAAACTGTGTAACTTAGATAGGAAGGGGGAACTACTGAAGAGCCTTGGGAGATTCATCATCATATGTGAAATCATAGAGCCACAGAATGGTTTGGATTGGAAGGGCCCTCAAAGATTATTCAGTTCCAACTCCCTGCCACGCCTTCCACTATCCCAGGTTGCTCGCAGCCTTGTCCAACCTGGCTTGGTCACTTGCGGGGACGGGGCAGCAACAGCTTCTCTGGGCAACCCATGCCAGGGCCTCACCACCCTCACAGGGAGGAATTTCTTCCATTTATCTAACCTAAATTTCCTCTCTTTCTGTTTGAACTCACTCCCCCTTGTCCTGTCACTACAGTTCCTGATGAAGAGTTCCTTCATGGCTTCCCTGCAGCCCCTTCAGATACTGGAAGGTTTCTAGGAGGTCTCCACACAACCTTCTCTGCTCCAGGCTGAACAGTATTCCAAGGCTGGAGACTCACAAGAGCAGAGTAGAGGGGGAGAAGCACCCTGTTTTCCTATCCAGTTCCTCAGACCAAAAGTAGCTCTTCCACAGAACCACGAAAACCTTTCCTTCCCTGGTGATGAGGAAGGACTCACCCATGCAATACTCAAGCTGAAGTTAATCCAAAATCAGGCCCCTGGATGTATCTCAAACCAATAAAACTGTAAGCAGAGCACACACCAAAATGGACTTGCAATCCCTCACGGGCCTGGAGGCAATCTTGCCATTTATTATTCATCCAGTATAATAATCCTTTTCAAAGAAATAAAAATTGATTGTTCCCTGCCCTAACAAGAATCCAGGCTAAAAGCCTGATTCACAGCTCCTTAAAGAGGTGACATGCACCAGTAAATCTTATTTAACATTGAGGTAACAGAACCAGATCCTGAATTATACATCTTGGAGGTCACAGATTAGAACAGGCTACGGATCATTTGGCTATCACAGACTCATATTGTTAATTAGTTCATTTTTCAGTATATTAAGATGTAGATGCAGTGTCCAAGCAAAGGAAAAGGGAATGTCAAGAGGTTTAGTGTATGCAAAGCTAAGCCTTCCTCACATGTTCTAATTTCTGTTCTGCAAATTTGGAGCAGAACAGCTGCAGGATAGCTGGTTTGGCAAACTTGTAATTCTGAGAGCTACAGTTTTGTTCTAAGGCATCTGAGTTACCATTAAAAGCAAAATGGAAGAAGAATTTTGGGGATGCAATCTCAAATATTCAGGTAAGGGTGAATATTCATGGATTAACTATCTAGTTGGACTGGTGTCAGAGGTCCAGCCACTGCCAAGCATTTAGGGACCTGACTCTCTGTGAAGGCAAAGATTACATTCCTTTAAACAACTGGGCTTTGATGCTGTTAAAGGAGAGAGCTTACTGCACAGAAAGTTTCTGCAGTTTCTCAAAAATGTCAAAATTTTGGAATCATCTAATCTCTGAAATTCGCTCTAAACCAAATTGCATGGCATTTTTGAATATAGGGCCTCTAGTTTGCCTGATAGAATTATGCAGCTCAACTATCTGCAAATAAATATTGTAATGTATCTCTTTTATTATATAAGAAAATAGGTGGAGGACACATGTAATCATACAAAGATTCAGCAGGCTCATTTCCTGAAGTTTATTTCCTTTTTGTAACAAGTATTTACTGTCAAATGTTTATTGCTTTTACATTTGGATTTTTTTAATACTTTATTGAATTAAAAATACCACATTACCATTGGCTAAAAGAAGAGACAGCTGTATTTGCCAATAATTTCTACAGCTAATGCCAGTGATCAGTGCCAATTTTTTTTTTGGTTCATATTTTTGTAGACAGCTTTGAGACTTATGCTACAAGTATACTGCAGATGAGGCCTGAGAAACACAAAGGTGAAAAGAACACAAACTTAGGAGGCTTAAAAATCAAAAGTGATCATTTCCTCTAAAGAATTTCCTTGCCTTGCCTTCAAATGCCAATAAAAAGTAACATAACAAGATGTAAATATTTGCTTAAATTAATAGCATGTGACATAACGGATCCAAAGCTTCTCGGGGTGAATGCTAAGTCTTAATGCACATCTGCCACAGAAATAATTCTAAATAAGTGACTGCAAATTGTTTTTAATCTGCTGAAGTTCTACAAGGTTTTTGTAAAGTCCTCACAAAATATGCTTTTCTCTGGGAGAAAGGAGAGATGGAGAAAAAGAGCACGGTTTTCATTGTGTTCTGAAGGTGTCAAATAGTGAGACTGGTGAAAAATCCTGGGAGACACAGACACCTGCTGTCTGTATCTTGCAGGGAACGGTGTCTCTTGGCACACTGTTCTGGCAAACAACACGACCCTGAAGCAATTCCAGACTGGACATGCAATTTCTGTGTGAGAAATGCTGACCACCTACCAGCGGGCTGACATTCTCATTAGGCACTGGAATATCCAGAAACAGAATGGTTTTTTATCACAACAAGGGAAATAGCAAGAGTCCATTCCAAGAGCAGTCCAGCTGGGTGACACCCACACAAGTGGAAGAACTTGAGTCATGCTGGGCAGGTCTGAGGTTTTCTTTACAGACCTATATTCTAATACTTTGCTTCCAGTACAGTAGTCCTGGTGGTCTGCGTTTTCTTGATGGAGCTGGGAAATACAACCTATCCAGATTCTTTTCTTATTGTTTTATATTAGCTAGTTTCCAAGTCCAAAATAAATAAAACAGCTAATGTGAAACTGAGAGCATGTTCCCAGGACTTGCACGTGTTTGACAGTTTTAGTAATTTGGCACTTGGAAACCTCAGTTATCTCCAATTATTATTTTCTTTCTTAACACTGATTTAAGATCCCAAGCTTGTTCAAAATGGGAATGAGGGACAACTAAGGAATACAAATGGCCAGTTAATGACAGCAAGAAATCTGTCTCCTTCTTGCCTGTCTGTATAGAGGGGATGCTGCCAGCTGGTGCTGGTGACCCAACACGGTGCTTCATGACTTTCTTCTGGATATCTCCAAGGCCACTCTGGAAGAAAGCACTTCCCTAGTCCCTGTCTAAAGAGGGATGCAGGTAAGATCTGCTCAGAATGAAAAGATCTAATTATGGTTAAGACCTTAGAAAAGCTTAGCTGTGTAAATTCCAGAGGAGTCCAACAGCCTCATCCCAAATACAACCTACTTCTAGACACACCAACAATCAGTGTTTCCATTTTGCCAACCAACCACGTGATACAAGCCACACTGCACCCAAATCCTCACTAAACATCATGTTGCTTAGAAAACAATTCTGCACAAAATTTGAAAAAGGCCTCATGAAACAAGCAGTCATTAATATTTCCTCATCACAGAGTTAAGAGTCAGCTCCTGAGAACACTGGCGTGGTCTGAAGGTGAAGCCTGTGAAACATCCAGCCAGCCATCTAAGCTGACTCTGTGAAAGTAGCCAATCACTCTTGTGAGGAGAGACTTTCACCTCAGCTGAACTTCCAGGAAAACAATCTCTGTGGAGCATTTCAGCAAAACAGTGTCAAAAGGGAACAAAGTGCAAACACCAGTTTTTCTGGGTCTGCTCTAGGAGGTTACCAAGGAGGGGAAAGGAGGAGGAATGTCTAAGCAGGAGCTGCTGACACAGAGCTCAAGGCAGTTTGATTTTGCACCAGCAGCGTTGAAACTGAGGGAAGTACAGACTCCTTCTCTTCCCCACTGATTGGCAGCTCTATTTCCACTTCCCACCTTGTTTCCAGGTACAACCCTCAAGTTCTTACCTCCATATTCTTACAGAATGTGGCGTTGGTCCCAAAAAGTATCTGGCACTGCTCGTCGGCGCTGTAGTGCATCCCCGGCAGCTTGTGAGGGAGCCGCACGGAATACTGGCTCCGGGGGTCTGTCACCAGCAAACAGGTGCTCACCTTGGACCTGGGGGGGGCCAGAATGAAAGATGGCTTTAGGGGAAAGCACCTCTGAACTGCAGTGTTAGGTCACTTACACAGAGAAGCTGCTGTCCTCTCTTTAACAGGGAATCTCACAGCCTCTTGTGAAACAGTGGTGGTTTTTCCCCAGTCTATACACCTGGAAGTCTTCTAAATCACTGAAAACTATGGATAGAAAGGTCCTTGGGAACTCATCCATGGCCCCAGGCCTCACGGCAGGATAGACTACATTCACAACATTCTGGGTTAAACATTCATCTAAACTGTTCCTAGAAATCTGACGGAGACTCAGTTCTGCCCTCGGGCTATCCAGCCCACAGCTTCACCAGCCTTGAAATGACAGCTAGAAAGTCCTCTATCATGTCTCACCTGAACCCCCTAAGCTGAATTTTGAGCTTTTGACTTCTTTTCTTATCCGTCACAGGCCTAAAGTAAAGATTTTTCTCTTTGCCTTCAAAACAATCTTTTACAAATTGGAATATCACTGCCATCTCCTATCAGGGGCCAAATGTAACCAGATGAGTTCAGATGCACCTTCTTCTTCAAATCCATGCCTTTAATGTAGCAGTAAATAACCCACTTTCTTTCACTATTTTCCCTTCTTTCCCACCTCTAGCTCTCAAAGTGGGAAATTTTCCATGCTGAACCCACAAAAGCACTGGCCACTGTGCTGCACTGTTTGTCAGGGAGCTGCACTGTAGGTTAAGAGCACAATTGCAGAGTTTAGGCAATTCCAGTGCTTGCTGTAGTACATGAGATTTAACAAGCAGCAGGACAGAAATCCTTCCTGAACAATTAAATATGATGAGCTGAAACATGGATGCAATGGGAAAGAAGTTTATAGAGAACCATTTTAGACCAACACTCACTAATGAGTGAGAAAACACACCAGGATTACCTCCAGGCAAAGTAAAGTTTCAATAAAATAAAAGCTATTTAATAACAGGACAGTAAAACCACAGCACAAAGCTGCAGCATCCTTTAGCAGAGGTTTCTGCAGGCCACCTACACACAGATTTCTGTCACTGAAATCATGAAGGGCATTTTCTGTAAAATGAAGGTAATCTGGGATTTTTTTTTTAAGATGTTATCAGCACATTGACAACTGCACATTATTCTTCTGGCTCTCTAAGATCACAAGTTTCAGAGAGACTGCTCCAATGGACACAGACAGAAACTTGCACACCCTAATGACACATGTACACTTTTTTAAAAGGAGACTTGTTGATATTTCCATTTTCAAACAACACACTGGACTCTTGCCTGATAGGATTTCTGATACTCAGCACAGTCCTTACTTTAGGAAGTTTTCAAGGTCGTCTCGGCTGCAGGAAGACCAGGAGAGGTCACTTGGGTTCCTGCCCTTCACCCACTCTCCAGACATAATGTGAGACCTCCCTGCACAGGGCTGGTGATCATCATCGTGGCTCATTCCCATGCTGTTGGATTAGAACAAAACAAGACAAAAAAAATCTATCAAGTTATGATGTGGGTTTCTCATTTCCCACTGTCCTTAGCAATTAACAACTCAACAACTGGCTGCACATGTAACACACAATCAGTCATGTACTGCTCTGGGCACCTGTTAATAAATAAACTATAGGTTCCTTTAGTTCATCCATTGCCTTAATTTCACAAAGGGTTTGGTATTTGTATGGTTGAAACTTTTAAATGTGCTTCTTATGGACTTTGCTACCAGGAAATGTAACTAATTCACAGGCAACCTCTCCTGGCCTTGGAGAAGTGATGTAGCTCACAAAAGGGTATCTGCTGGAATATCAAAGTCTTTATTGAAAATTTTGTATTGCTTTCCCAAATTTAGTGGACATGATCCCTGTAATGATACTGAGAGAATGATCAACAAATTGTCACTAGAGATGGGCCTGTTCCGTTGTTGCATCAGTGTGAATTTGGAATATACTGTTAGGAGAAACATTTTTCTAAATTAGTGGTGTGGTACCATCTCTCTCTCATTTAACTTTGAAGCTGATCCTTCTTTGAGTGGTGGGTTGGACCAGATGATCTCCAGTGGCTCTTCCAACCTAAATTAGCCCCTGACTCTGTAACAGCAGTGCTCAGATGGGAGCCCGAGGCAAAACCAAGCCCCACTTCTGCAAGCACTGTCCAAACAAGCACCAAGACTGCCCCATGCCCCTCTCAGCAAGGACTGAATGTGACCTGCTCAGCAAAACAAACCACCTAAACAAACAGCAGATTGTGTAGTATAAACACATGGAGGAATTCAAACACATTCAGTGAGGATTTCAAAAAGTATTAAGAAAAGAGAAGTGTTACTTTAACCTCCATCCAACTTTCCACTCAGGACCCTTCTATTATTAGGGGAGACTTTATCACTGGGCTTCCAGGGCAAATGCCTGTTCAGAATAAATCCCTGTTGCCACTGTGGGAAGCTGAGACTCCTCTGCTGCAGGTAAAGCTTTGTGAACAGGGATAAAGGCTGTGACCAAGGTCACCTGCTACACCAGTGCCATGTCAGAAGCCTCACTCAGTCCCACGCTCAGCCCATCGCACCAACCTGCCTGGCAGTGAAAGTGAGTTAAGGGGCTTCCATCCTACTTTGAAATGATTATTAAACCCCTTTTTTAGAATCAGACAGAATAACAACTCTTTGAAACATTCACATTCCTCCTTCAATCCCAAGGTGAAAAGGAAAATGACTTTCAGACGAAAAGTGCTTCTATGGGCAGTGTCACTTTCTGGCAAAATGTCACCGATTTGGGGCTGAAAACACAGAACTCACTGGGCCTCCAGCTGGCGGCCTGGAGCAAGCCAGGAGCAGTCCCTTTAAATATGGTGTTGGATTCTTTAATCCATGCTATTTCTCTACAAATCTGAGGCTCCTGTTTGCTTTCTGACTGTGCTCTTGGCTCTGCTTCTCCCCAGTCGTGGGACTCGGCTGTTCAAAGCCCAAACACGACATCCATTTCTATTGCAATGAACCAAAACCCACTTCAGCAGTTTGATAATTATGGCTTAGATTAAACCACCATCTCTGCTATTTTTAGCTTACAGTGAAGATTATATAGTGGAGTCTATTATTTTAGGTTTATCTCCAGGGACATTATTATTTCTAGCAAAACTACACTTAACATAATTTTTAGACTCAGAAGTTCATAGTTATTCTTGTTTTTAAACCTTTGTGGTTTTTGAACACAGCAGAAACATTAACATCAAGCACGTTTTGTTTGATGCATGCAGGAATAATCTAACAGTCTATTAGTAACTCTAACTTCAAAACAGTAAAGAGTGAAATTCCTGCTCCACTGAAGTGAATGGGAGTTTTGCCACTGACTTCAATGGAGCCTGGGTTTCACTCCAAATATTTTACCCATGTTGTTTCTACGCACAGAGAAAACTCTTCACATGCTAGGATGAAAGTTCCAGCAGTATTCCTCCAATGCAAATAAGCCCATCCAAAGATTGCATTCCTAAAAGTTGGGAAAGGGAGGGCTCAGTACCATGAAGGAAGGGATGCAGGCTTGTCAGAAACCTTCCAGAGACAAGTTTGCCCCAAAATGCCAGTTTAGAAGGCTCATGGGCATGCAGCAATCCTGTTAACTTTTCTAAGGGAGACCAGCCAGGTTTCCAAGGTTTCTTGCAGCCCATCTGCCTTGTGGCTGCCACGGTGCTGAGACCCAAAGCTGGATCCTTTTTGGGTTTCTACTCTGCTTCTGTGGGATGGGATCTGGCAGCTTCCTGAACGGCCTCCTGGTCAGCCCATCAGCTGTTCCACCTCAAAAGGGTGAAAACAAATCATCTTCCTGACTTTCCAAGAGGTTTAGGCTCCCTGACTCTATCTCTTCCACAAAACACTAGTGTTTGGTCTAGGGATGTCAATTAAGGAATGCCTTAGATTTCTGATTAACTTCAATTACTTTTTGTCAAATATGTTGAAAGTGTGATTTTGCTGTCAAACAACAAGGGTAGCACTTACTAATTACTATATTCCTGTTCTTAACTTCATTTTAAACCTGACCTCATGAAAAATGAGGCCTAGGAGAAATGCTGAGGCTGCCAGTCCTTACTCAGCTTTGATTTTGTAGGGGTTTGAGGCAGATAAAATGCATTGCCTAAAAAGACTGAGTCAGAACTCACATCTCGAGTTATTTATAGGCTTCTTCTAAAATTCATTCAATTCTTACATGTGTAGGAATTGACATATTTCTGATTTATCTCTGTTTTTTTAAACAGAAATTATTTAAAAAGTCATAAGCATAAACGAATTGAGCCTGAAAGGAATACCTGTATTGCTATAAAGAAAAGGAGCTCTGCCAGATTATATTAGCTTGGGATCTGGCCTCAAGGTACACAGGCAACCTCTCCTGGCCTCTCATTTATGAGTTTCTGGTAGAATGAAACCAGCAACACCTTTGGAGCCTGTTTTAATTGGCAATGCAGGCCTTTTCTCAGCATCTACTTTACCTTACAATGACTCACTTGAGAAAATGATTAAATGACCTGCAGGACTAAGGCATACCCTAGCATGCTAACACATTCTTTTCTGAAGTTCAAGGGTCTCCAGCTACATCAAAGGGAACAGGTTTTCCTAAACACGTAGTAAATGCAACGCCATGCTGGTTCTTTTTACTAATGAATAGTTCCCCTCCTTTTAACAGTAACAAATGGGACAGAGCAGTATGTGTTTGTACTAAACAGCAGTGCAAATTGAATCAATAGTTTACATTTCTTTTGTGAACATCTAATCTTACCTGCTACTCAGAATTCATGTGGAATTAGAAGCAGGTAATCAGTCTCCTGAAATATTCTGCCTTGGGAAGTTCTATTCTTACACGAACAGTCTTGAATAAAGAGCTGATAAGAAAAGCTCTTAGGTTAGAAGTAGCAATGTCAAAATGACACTGCACTGCCCTGCAAATCCACAGCCCTGTGCTCTCTGAGACATAAATGTCCATTTTATCAGGAGCCACAAACAAATGCTGCCTGTTGCCCTTTACAGAGCCAGCAGAGCCATTATGGATGAGCAGGACTCAATTTTCCTTTGTGCTGTTACTACCACAGTCACTCCTCCCTCCTAAACCCAGGTAAATTTGAGCCTTCAGTTCATCCTATTCTCCTCCTGAAGACAATGAGATTCCACAAAGGCAAGCAAGGACAGTTCAGACTGTCAGCTCTTCAACTCCTTTCATTTAATGTTTACTCAGGGTAAGCACCCTGGGACTCTGGTTTCACACTCCAGCTTCTCTCCTAACATAAATAATGCATTGGTTACCAGTCAGAGACACCACGGCCTCACTGGAGGAGTCCTGCTGCATATTTATTGTTGCTCATCATGTGTGAGGCCAGAAACAAGCTGACTGACCACTTTGAGTCCTGACTGTTAACAGAATCACAGCAAGGCAAATCTGGTCAGGAGTCACAGGCAGGCAGCAGCAACAGATCTCTTTGAAGCAGTTTTTTTGGAGAACAAGGCTTTAAAGTAGCATTGCTATGAATAAAAAATAGCATGCAGCCTCTGGGAGCTCTGGCCTCCCTGAAGCCTGAGCAGCAATCAGAACTGGGTCGGGATGCCAGAATTACACTCTGGGCCTGAGCTGGCCAATTCGTTGTGTAACTCTTTTAAGCTGAACTCAATTATCAGCCCTCTGTTTTCCCACAGCAAATGCTGAACGAATGCACTTGCTTTGTTTGTTTGGGTCATTAGTGGGGCTTCTCCTCTAGACAGTTAATGTAACTAAACTGCTCTGTTTACCCTTGGTGCCGTTTTCCAGTGTTTCCTGTTATTCTTTACAAGCCTGAGCCAAAGTGCACCAAAGCCTGTGGAAAGCCTCCTACTGCCTTCAATGCACTGCTGCACCTCCAAGTTCTTGAGGTCATGTACACAAATCTTCACCAGAATCACTTTGACTCTCGATAAAAACCCCAAATCTGAGTTAAAGGATAATGCTGAGGGCTGGGGGAAACTCATTTAGGAGATGCTTGAAATCTTTTCAACAGCTGCAACTTTGTGGCTGGTAAAAGATCAAGTGAGAAATCCCTGGGACTGTTATCCTTCGCTCTCCCTTAGCAGGGAGACATATGAAATAGGGACAAGAGGTAAGTTTGATAGAAAATACCATCAGCAGAAGCAGAAGAGCTTTTCTTCAGAAAAAAAGGCAGCAAGTGAAAGAAAGAAGTATGAAGAAGGGAAGCCTGAATAACAACACACCCAGAAGTGGAAACATCATGAGGCAAGACCTTCTCCATCTCCTCCCTCTGAAAGTCAAACCATTCCATTCGTCTGCAAATAATTCAGGGTGAGTCAAACGCTGGATCACTTTAGAAACTCATGGCTATCAAGGCTGCCCAAGGTGGCCTGGCTGTCACCCCAGCTGCTTATTAAACATGCATGATTGCAATTGATTGCTCTCCACGTAACTGCACTTACCTCAGAGTCACTACTTCTCCACAGGGCAGGGAGGACATCCAGCTGCCAAGAAGGAAATGAGGACAGTGGGCTGTCTCACTTCTGCAGACAGAAATCTGAACGAGAGTCTTTCCAAAGAAAGAACTCTCAACCAGTTGTGACCCTTTGCGTAAGCTCAGCAACACATTAAGTAGGAAGAGCTCCTCGGGGCCAGCCCTGCAGACCAACGTGGACTCAGAGAATCAAGCAAAGGGCCCATTACAGCCCTGTCCCAAATACAGGGTGGGCAGGAGAAGGCAGTGATATATCACGCTCCAAGTGAAAAGCTCAGTGGGACCACTCAGGTTTTAACATTCTTGGCTGATATTTGACTGCTGGAAAGCATGTTTTCTCTACCTGGGTCTGTAACATGCCTTAGCCTGCAGATGCTCTCCTAAAGGCTTTGTTTCTGCAAGGGAACAGTGAATTGCTATGAGCTACAGGCAGTACCAGCCTTGCACGCCACCACTGACCTTCTCGGAAGAGAATATGAGAGAAGTCATTCCCTGTGACCCAGCTTGCCATGACTCACCCAGAAATAATCCAGCATTAATTGCAGAGCCAGGATTAAGCACAAGATTTCTTTCTAAACCCCACTGGAGAAATATAAATGCAAAGGGAGGGCAGACTGGACAACATCCTCAGAGAGTGGGAGAGGGGAGCAGGGGAGCTGTAATTTATCTGCTCTGGCATGTCAGTGTGGGCAGGATGGCAGTGCTGACGGAAGGACAGCTATTTAGACATGCACAAATGCCATCTGTTTTTCCACATGAAGGATGTAACTGAAGGACAAAATTCCTCCCTTTTCCCACCTCCTATCAGGAGGCTTGAGAAGGTAGTCCCATCTCTGTAGTCCATCCAATGTCAACCACAGAGGGAGGTGTTGGTCTGGAAGAAGGTTACAGAGGGTGTGTGGCTGACAGCTGAGAACATGAAACATGGCCATTAAACTCAAATCCAAACAGGTCACTAAGCAGAGAATGCAGACCCACAGTTCTCAGCAGCTCCTGCCTGGGGCTGGATTTGAACCAGGAGTGGGAGACAGCACCCACATCATCGAGTGTGTGAGCCATCCGGTCCCAAACCGAGTTCCACGTCAGGAATTTTTATTAACGTTTGAAACTGAAGCTGCATCACTGGAAAGATGCCTACTTCTGAACTGGTTCAACATGTTCAATACAAAGTGCTGATCATCTCTCAAGTTACGAGGTTTCCATCCAGTTGAGAATAAAGGCACAGCAGAGGCAGGAGTGAAGAGGGGGTGCTCCGTTGAGCTGGAACTGTAGCAGGAGCTGCAGTGCGAAGTGAGGACAGTAAGTTCAAGGGAGTGACCCAGGAAGGTGATGCCTCTGCAGAGCAACCCACGAGAGGCAGAGACAGGCAGAGAGGTCAGAGGGAAGCCAAGAGAGGCTTGGACAAACTAACAAATCCCTGGAAAATGCTGAGGTGAGCTCAGCTCACACTGAGGGAAGAGGCAAGGAAACAGCTTGTGCAACCTTCCTACAAAACCAGCAGCCAGTGAGACTGTTGGCTTTATGGAAAACAGGCTTTTTCACCCTCTGCTTTTCAAACATGTAAACACTGTTTCTTAAATATGCTTTGACTATTCCAGAAACTGTCAGGAGCACTTTGGGAAGCTGTGATGAAGAGAGGGAGATGATCCTACTTAAAAGCATTTGAAGTAACCGAGGCTGGTCATTGTGTACATAGTGTTATCTAGAACAGGGGTGTTCAGGATGGGTGCTGTACTTTGGGTTTTTTTAATCAGGAAAGTCAACATTTAAAGGGAGCCATGACTACTGGACTCTTGTTTTCATAACCAAGTTTATGTCACTCTCCAGTAATGAAGTAACCAGATATTTTATATGGTTATCTACTCATCAAGCAGCCAAGAAGTCAACAACAGCGAGTGAGAACACACGAACGCCTATGGTGAATAACAGTGTGGAAAGCTGTGGTTTATTCAGCTGCATGACAGATCCAGCCCTTTATGATATGGTTTTCATTTAAAAAGAATTATCTCTTTTGCTGTGGAATCTGGAAGGCAGCAGAGTATGAGCTTGTGCTGCAAGGGACAGAAAGCACGTGAGATTGACACGGCAGGGACAGGCGCTGTGGCCTCTTCTCAAACATTTTATCTTAAAATACCACTGGTATCAACACCAGTCCTTTACACGGTTTGATCAAAGCTTGACCAAGGCCACAAAGAACAGGGTGAATGATCTCTCGACCTTCTCCCCAGCAACAATATCACATGTTCACATTATTGACTCCATTTTCCAGAAGACATCTGCTCATGGGATTCTCTCTCCCAAGGCCTTGCTGTTTCACAGAGTGGGTGATTCACAGCAGGGCAGGCACTGCCTGATGTATTCCAAGGCCTTTGGTGAGGTGAAGGAATCCTGTGACAATGCACCTGAACATCTACCATTCCAATGGCCTCCCTCCACTGCCTCTGATTTGTGGGAGGTGCCCCCGTTTCACAGTTCCTGGTAAGAGCTGACAGGTTCTGAGGCTGTAGGGGCAGAAGAAGGAGTGCCACACCAAATACAAAGTCCTTGAAAATGCTAAAGTTGATCAATATATGCACAAATAAACTTGCCAGACTCTCAGCATTGAAGAGACCTCAGGAAAACACCCTTCTTCCTTCTGATCTCAATACTCACTCCTTTCCAAGTCCCACTTAGCATCTAACACGAATTTTTTGTGGCTCCTTCACACCCTTAAAGCATTACCCCATCTCCATGCAGGCACCCAACCAGATGCTCAGCATTTCTAAACCCTCTCACGTGCTTTGATACACATCAACAACACACAGCAGACTTCTGACACAACAGCATCAGTAGGAGCCAGGGATTGCTTTAACTGCCTCAGTCAATCCCTGTTGAAGAGGTGAGCACAGATACATCCAAAAACACTCACTGGAAAACATGGATCAGTGACTCTCTACTGGGAATCACTTGTCTCACACTGGCTACTTGTCATGACCACAGCTGAGCTGTGACCCTAAAGTAACAATAAATTTATCTGAGGGTGTCTCCATTAAAAATGTTTGCACTAAACTGTTTCCTTGCCCTCCAAAAGATTACTTCCACTTCTTGGTGGAATCCACTTCTTGGACATGAAAAATTATTTCTTTCTCACTTGCTTCAGTCTGGTGTCAGGAAACAGAGAACTGCTGCAGAAGGAGCACAATGACTGTGAATGAACCAGTGGTGGGCAGAGAAGGACTGCTCATTCCACAGAGCTGCTGTGCTCCATCTGTAGCTCCTTGTTTTTGGAAAGCACCCCGGGGCACAGCAGAAGGAACAAGCTGAAGGGTAACAAGCTGTTTGCTTTCAGCACCGCCTGAAGTGGGTGAGAACGAGACCTCCGAAAATGTGACACGCATTTCCTCAGGAGATGAAAAGGGAATATAAATTGTAGGGTGGAAAAAAGACCAAACCCTGGGAATAGCTGGGTGGGATTTCCCACCCACTACGGCAGAGAGACAAAAGCTCAGTGAGCACTGACAGCCCTGTCACTCAGAGTGTCAGAAACCCCAGGGGAAGCTCTGTGTGCAATCACTTTTCCAAAACTCCTGTGAAACCACTGAAAGCCTCCAGTCAACTGCATTAATGACTGAAATTCAAATTCAAACCTGAATGAAGAGCTGCAACACAAGAGACCCTTAAAAGAAAAGCAAGGAGAGGGGAGAGATGGTGGAGAGTACTTGCCAAATATGTGCAACACAAGTAACCCAGATGTCCCACACTCTGCCCCGTCAGGAAGCCACCCACTGCCGAGGGCTGGGGAAGTGGGACAGCCTGGGGAATGCACTGTAGGAGTCAGGAATGCTGGCTGCCTTCCCCACACTGGGAGATGAATTCTCCATTCCTGGAGGTGGGAATGAGGAGATGGCCAACATCAGGAGACAAAGAGGTGTGAAGTAAATGTAATATATAAATTCTACCAGCATCAAGTCTTCTGCAGTCCCCAGACAAGGCAGTGGGTACGTGTTTTTTGGTCCTCTTCACAGAAATATTTTTCATCCTCTTTCTTTTCTTTCTTGGTCAACGTTGTCAATCACTGTGGGCTCAAAGATTCAGTGCAAGAAGAAATCCACCCTGTGACCCTCTTCCACTGATCCACCAACACGACAGGTGACTGTAGTGGAACAGTAACAAACCTGCAAGCTCGTTTTTGCCTCCAAAAATGAAAAAAAACCCCACCAGAACTTACTAGGAAGAAAGTTGCACAGGAAATGCATGACCCACTTCTATGGATCAGTCTGCTATAATTCAACTGAAGACATTTGCTCTAAGGACATGGCATTTTCAGTGGTATCCTTGTCACAGTCACTTCCACCACTCAGGAGTGCTCCCCTTCCTTATGGAAATGTTGCTTCCAATAGTGGCATTCCCATATACCAGGTTCCCTAAACTCCTGGGATTTTTCATAATGGTTCAGCTGGTAAAATAATTTATAATACCAAAACCACCTGGCCTTGGCTGTTCATAAATGATTGTAAAGGTTCAGCAAGTTATCTCAGTTTCACTCATTTTATCAGCAGGGAGTGACTCGATATCAAACAGGAATGCTGCAAATTATGGCTTGGTATCAAAGCAATTTGGAAATGATATGTTCAGACCAATACTGAAGTGAAATTCTTTGGGTAGTGGGCGTGCCTGGTTGCCAACAAACCTCAAGGCTAATGAAGTCAAGTTTGCTTTCTTACTGTCTATGGAAGTGACATGAGGAAAATAAAAAATGACTTGAAAAGACACTCTTGCTTTGAATAACTTTGGCTTGAACATGTTAATGTGAAGACAAATTACAGAGAAAGAAGGAAGTCTGTTATTTTCAGAAGAAGGTATTGCTTTATAGGGTCTTTAGCTGATAGGAGGTGCAGGGTGAGTGTCACCCAACTGGGGACAGGTTTTTGGAGACACATATGAGCTTTTCTCATGTGATTCTGGTCATTGGACTCAGAGGGGCTCCTGCAATCACACATTTGGCAAACCTGATAATGTTTCTTCAACACATACCATAAACAACTCAGAATAAGCTGCAGGTAGTACTTGAGGTATAAAAAGAAAAAATGAATATATTTGCCTAAGCAAAAAAGTTGGGCTTTTTTCCTTGAATGGAGACAAGCCTCAGGATTATATGTGGATTAATACTGAAAATGTGTCAATAACAGACTGAAATAATGGAGAAAGAGGTAAAAAAAAATATACCCAATGGGGATGATGACACTTCCAATGGATAGATGGGAGGTGATGCTTATACAGGCAGAAAATCTGATGACAAAGTCATTATTGTAATGCTCCTGTAGAAAAACCCAGCTTGCTGCATTTAAAGCTACTAATCTTTAAAGCTACTAAATCTTTAAATGCAGACAACCCACTTTTTTAACAAAATTTGACCACTGCTGACCATGGTGGCTCATGAAGGATATTAGGGCAGAATTCTGCCTGCTCTGGCTCAATCTATCCCATTTTACACATCAAGCAGCTTTACTTGAGATAAAGGAGGAACCAGACAGGAAAGAATTCACCCATTGAAAAGTGCTGGCAGTTGTGTTTTCAGGAGGAAGAAAGGAAGCTGTGCTTTTCCTTTGAAGGAAAGATACTTTCCCTAAGTACAGAGACCACCTCAACTAAGAAGCAAACTGTTTCTAGGGAGCATTTCTTTATCCTACAGCCTAGTTTTATTGTGTGCAATTAAAATGAATATTTAAAACCTAGATTAGAAACCTGCCACTTCATTATCTGTCTCCGGAGTGATGCTGGCAAACAGCAGGGTGGGAGGAAGGGAGCCCAGCAGGAAGCAGGTGGAAGAGCCAGGCAGGATTTGGACTGTCACTGGCAGGTGAGAAACAGCTACCAGAGGGTGGGCATGAGAAACTTCTGAAAGGTCAAACTGTCCCATATGTGCATAGAATCTGGTGTATTAAATGAGCATCCCAGAGGACTCTGGGGCAGAGAAAGAAGGTACAGTGAAAAATACTCATTTTTAAAACCCTGAGCTAATTAGAGCCCAGCAGGAAGGAAACTTTTCAAGCAAGTGGGAACAAACCATTATGATCAGATTCCTTTTGTTTTCATTTGTTTTACCTAAGCAAGAACAAAAGCAGAAAACTGAGAAAACTGTGGGCTATTCTCCTCTTTTTTTTTTTTTGAAAACTGAGGTTCAAGTAAAGATGTAGACAACAAACTCCCTGCTGGGTTGGATCCAGCAATGGAAAGAGGCCCAGCATCTGATGTAGGGAGGATTTTGCAAATGGAAAGGGATCAGTGAGGACAAAGCAGGCCTGTTTATTTCATTTCTCCAGCAAACTCTTTTTTGCTGAATTTTATTTCCCAACACAACTGTTGGCCAAGAGGCAGCCAAGCCTGTTCTACCCCAGCACAGCCTTCCACTGACAGAACAGTGAAAGGGAACCACATTTTTAGAGGCAACAACGTTTCCACTGGCATTGCTGCTGCTGAGTTACTACCAAAGGCTTTTCCAAGTGACACTCTGGGATTTATCACCTTCCCCAGGTGGGGAAGTCATTTTCACCTGGACCCCGTTGAACTCAGCAGGCCAGGCAGACAGCACAGGTTACAGCCTATTGGAACCCAACTGCTAGTGGAAAAGTAAATATTTCATCTAGATCGCTGCCCTTGTATAAAAACAAATTATTATTTGGGAAATGGCACTTACAAAGCTAATATTTCCTGTGTTGGTGTGCACTGGGAGGCTGCACAATGGGGACTTGTACTGTCCCTATGTTTTGGGTCACTGGGTGCACCAGGCTGTTGCCAGCAAAGCCAGTGGAGGATGAAACCAGAACCCTCGTGGCAGGAAGCAGGAGCAAGATTTGCCAAATCATTACAGCCCAGCTACTTAACACAGCCCTGGCTTACTCAGCAGAGTAAGCCTTCAAACAGAAAGGCAGAGCTGGCAAAGCTACAAAGCTATTGATTAACAAAAATTGTGTTTCTAAATGGCTGTCGTTCGCCCGTTTGGTGCAGTTTTATTATGTTAAGTAAAGCTGTACAAGATGCTCAAAAACAAAGAAATTAGAGGGACTGCAAGGGAATGCTGCTTCCCTAGGGATTACACAGAGATCCTTCACAAAGCAGAGAGTAAAACCATAGAAACCCTTGCCCAGAACTAATGTTCGCCACAAGAGTGCAGAAAGCAACGGGACGTGGACATTCCCACGCCCAGTTCCAATGTTATTACATTCCAATACTGTAAATAAACTATCAAATTTGGAAGATACAAAGGTGAGAAGGATGCTCATGGTAGAGGGAAGGTACCCCATCACCGTGCCAGAATTAGCAGGTTCAGTAATGGAGTATCTGGAAATATCTCGCAGCTTTACGCAAAACTAAAAAACACACCCCGAACCAGGCCTATTATCCAGAGCACACGATACCATCAAACCTCTCCCTTTCTCCTCCCCAATCTTCTTTTTCTCTGTGTGATTTCTTTATGTGATTTTCTTTTTTTAAATTTTTTTTTAGTTTTTTCTCTGTGTGATGTCCCACTGTCACTACAAAACCAACCTGCTCAGACAAGGTTAATACCGCAGGGGTGTTCTACTTCTGGGATTCAAATTAACTTACTCAGGTATCCTGTACTATCTTAAAATGGGCCACCACACCATCTGTTTAGTGGTGCTCCATCACCACCTCTTCCCCAGGTCAAATCATCCAAGCTGGCAGTGATTTTTTAAAAAATATGTTTAGACCTACATCTGTCTTTGATCTCTAGTTCCTTTTGACTAACTTAAGACACAACTTTCCTAAAGTTATTATCAAACTACTAATGAACATAATTTGTCTAAAACAGTTATTACCAGGAGTGGAAGAGCATCTCCTGAAATTTTAGGATACACCTACTCTCTCCCAAAACCAGAACCTGTTATTAAATAACTGCTTTGATTAGATCACACCAGCTCCAAAGTACAAGCTCATATGATGGAATAGGCAGTGTTCCATTATGTCCTTTGGGGTTGCACAGAGAAGGGCAACTTAACTGTGCAAATGTGCTTGCAATTATCTGTGGAAGAAGAATGAAACCTGGGAGGAGGGGAGCACGACAAGGGAGCCTGGGAACACGGAGAGAGAGACATTCCTCAACAGATTTACAACACAAATGGCAGAAAATAAAATTAGCAACTCCAGGGTGGGTACGGACTGCTGCCAGCATTTTTGGCCAGCCTCAGGGTATGTCTACACAGCAGCCAGTCACTCCCAGTATTCCTGAGCCTGAAACATACTGGAACAGCTACATCCTCCTGTGAGATTTAAAGTGGGGAGTGCTGGAGAATAGAGCTGGGAATAGAGGGAAGGAACTGCCTGAATCCAACTCCCCAGCTACTCAGGAACTTTTGGTGCAGCCGCACAGTCACTAATACCTGAGCTTGTTAGAATAAAGCTTGCATGGGACTGCCCCTGGCTCCAGTGCTCCCTGGGATCCCACTGACCAGGATTTTCCACCCCTACCAACGCAGAGATGTGAGTTCTGACACGCTGTCATTCACAGCGTGGTCAGAAGGTCCACACAGGGTTTGTAAAGCCACAGAGGGAACCACAGCTCCCCACCACAAGGCAAAATCTACACTCAAAGTGCCAGCAGTGCCACTGGAGAGGTTTATCCAGTCACTGGACAGATCCTGCCAGCCACAGGCTACATCCCTGAGCCATCCATAAGTGGGTATTACCTTACAAACACCTAAGATGGGCACCTCTTTGCAAGGGCTCTCTCTTGTAGTGAAACATTAATTCACAGGAGTGAATGAGATGCCTGTGGGCATGTGTCAAGGGAAAGTCTTTAACTACATGCTGAAATCCTACCCTGTGAATAGAAGTTTGGCCTAATACGCAGTACAGAGGGACTAGAGTTGAAACTGAATTTGTCTGTATAACCCTGAAACTGAGACTTTGGTGCTTCTGCATGTTTAATTCTACAACTTAAGTGATGTTGGTTTTCATGCCTTTTGGGAGGTAAGAAGTAACCTGGGGATGCACTGGTGTATTTCGGCAACAGCAATGAAGAAAAATGTTCCACAGAAGTTCAAGTCAGGCAGAACCTACCCGATAAAGGTGTGACTAACTCAGAGAAACATAGAAAAGAAAAAGAAGCTCAGGTAAGAGCTTTTGTAAAAAAACCAGGGTTAATGTTTACAGTCAGGCAGGATAGAAATTACACTCAGCTGCCTACACTGGTAGAGCCCTGCATTCAAGGGTTAGACTATGGTTCTCTAAAAAAGATAGAGGGTTGTTGGCTTTTTTTCTTTCAAAACAGCTCCTCAGCTCCCACATCCTGCACCCAAAGGTTACAACCCCAGGATAAAATGAGAGAATTTTTAGCAGAGGTCCCTCCCTTTCTACATGGTTTCCAGAACCACTGCCCTTGTACTCTGCAGCACAGCCTGTCTGCACAGATCTGTCACATTTACTGGAGTGGTCCTCAGCTTCCACAGAAACTTTTCATTTTTAAAATGCGTTATGACCAACTCTTTATAAATTGCAGGGCCAGGGAGAAGGGTGATTTTATTTCCTGGTTGGTTCTCAGGAATTAAAC
This sequence comes from Atrichornis clamosus, assembly GCA_013400975.1. Classification (NCBI taxonomy): domain Eukaryota; kingdom Metazoa; phylum Chordata; class Aves; order Passeriformes; family Menuridae; genus Atrichornis; species Atrichornis clamosus. The sequence continues at coordinate 302,699 of WBMZ01000760.1, forward strand.
TTGCATGGCTGCACCACACCGCCCTGGCTTTGCCACTGTAAGTTGTAACAGGGCATTATTCTGCACCTTTGGGATCTGCTCAGGGACATTCCTCCTCAGCCTACAATATGTTCACACTCTGGTACATCTGCATGGATCTCTCTGCTGGTGCTGCACTGCACAGAGCACTGAAGCCAAGTTTATTCACAAGTCCATCAGCATAAATATCAGGCCACAAAGGGAACATCCAGAGGGCTTTTCCCTTACCTGCAACACTACAATGCTTGAGACACACCACAGAGGCCATCCTTAATCATGCAGCAAATAATTATGCACCCTAAAGCAATTTTAACCAAGCTGCAGCTATCAATACTTAACATCTAAAGCAAATAATCACTCTGGAGAGGAGAAACCTGCTGGTTCCAAACTCTTCTCTTGTCTGATTCCGAGCCCTGAGCTGTTTGGTTTGTGCATTATGGGCTTTTTACCTTTGGACTCGTTTTTGTCCTCATCTGTTTCAGCTTCAAGTCTGAGGCCATGCGGTTTCAGGCTGTTGGCAAGAGACAGCTCCTTGCTTATTGTCAGTGGATTTCAATTCCCTTTCCTGAGGGCATCTGACCCAGCGTGGCTCCCAGCCACACCACCTCCAGCTACGCTCCCCCCATCCAGGCAGTGCCAGGTTCCGCTGGCTCATGAATGGGAATCTTCGCTCCTCACCCAAGCCTGCCCCCGGCCCACAACAGGAAAGCTGAGGCTGTTGAAAGAAGCAGGAATGGCAACAAAGCTGGCATTGTTGTCCTGAAAAAACCACCGGCTGCAGCCCACCCCGCTCCGTGCAGGGGATAGCGGATACAGCGATGAATCCCAGCTTTTGTTTGAAAAACTTACTGGACTTTTGCTTTTGCAGAATGGCTTGAAAATGGTAACAAAGTCACTGCTGTAGGCAAAGAGAGAACTACGAGAGGGGGAAGTGGCACTATTTTTCTCCAAGTCGGTTTGTTCAGGGTGGTCTTTGGGGTGTGAATCTCAGATCAGCTTCACACTGGTGCAGTTCATGGAGAAGGAGGAGGAAGAGGAGGAGGAGGAAGAGGAGGAGGAGGGAAGCACCAGTCAGGATCCTGGTGACAAAAGTAGGGCACTTTTAAGCTTTTACTGATGGACTTGCCCTGCTACTCTGAGGAAAGATGAGAGTAAGAAATGTTCAGTGCTCATATTATGTTTATAATACGAAGAAATAGGACTTGTACTTTTCAAGACTTCAGTGACCACTGTGATCTCTGGTCTTCCCTTTTGTCTAGGTCAGGACACAGGATTCCACCCAGCAAACCCTGGACAGAAACCAACAAACTGTGGTTACATTCAAGTGTGTTATTTTAAAAGACATCCACTACTGACCCTGCTGACTGAAGGAACAAGGCTTGCTGAGGGTCCTGTCTTGTGTGGGAAGAAGTTCATGATTTGCAGCCTCATCACGTATTCACTGGGCTCCCTGCCTGTTACCTTTTTGTAACAGCAAGACTCTTCTCCTGGAGCCTTTGTAGAAAAAAAATATACCTAAATACAAATGGATGCTCCCTTTGTGTCCAAGGACCAAAATTACCAAGTCCCGACTTGAAGGTTTAAACACAAAAGTCATGCCACTCATCATGCCATCACCAAGCAAACACTCTACAGGTTAAACCTGAAGATGAACTTTAATCTTTCAACTTTCATAGGACCTGTTTAATCCTAATGGGCCTGTTTAATGGTGTCTCCATGTTTTCACAGTGCAGCTGTCCGGAATAGTGTATTTTGCAGTCAGTCCAAATGACATTAGTGGCAGATTAGGAATCTGACACATCAATTAGTAATCCATTCACTTTTTCCAAAGTCCACATTAGAAACTATCTGTGAATGCCAAACTGGGCTTGTGATCTCCACAGACGTTTGTTAGTCTTAAGGAAAGAATAATAAATCTCAGCTTTTCTACACTCATAAGGAAATCAGACTTCAATACAGCTCACAACTATGGCTATCCAAAATTTATACTTTTGCCAATATGGATGTAAGTTTTGATTGGATTTTGTTTTAAATTAAGAAACTTGCACCTAGTTTTCCGTGGTTTTCATTTTTAAAGCTCATGTCAGCTTCTTTGTGTTCATGTCTGCAATGGGTTTCCTTACATTTCACTTAAAAACTCTGAGTTTGTAAGTAAAGTCTGCAGAGAATTCTTCTATTTGCACAAGACGTGCAGGAACAGGACTGCTCAGAGCATCCTACTGCAGTTCAAATCAGAAGAATAAGGCCTGACACCTTGTAAGGTCAATGAAAAAACTCCTCTTGACCTCCAGAAAGGCACCAGTCAGTTGACTAGATATTGAAATAAGCAGCCAGGCCATTGGTGGGTGACAGGACAGAGATTTTGATGCTCAGGTTGGCGAGTGACAGACACATGGAATTTTCCCTCCTCTGTTTTGATTTGGCAACACTGAGGGTTGATTATTCTGCTTGTGGCAAGGCACAGGGAGCAGAGGGGTTTGCTCCAATGTGTGACAGAGAATTGCAACTCCTTGTGAGACAGGATAACCTGGAACATGTCCCCAAAACACCTGCGGCAGCAGAATCCTCCCAGCAGCTTCTACAACCTTCAGCTGGAGCCGTCCTAGCTCCCGTGCCCTCCAAAGTCACATTGCCTGGATGCCTCAGGTCCCTTGACTGACCCTTACAGACCCACCAGAGCCCTCCAGTACTCCTGGAATAGTTTTCCAAGATGAAGGCAAAGAAAGAAAACCAGCAGAGAAAAGGCATCATGGTCTTACCACCAAAACTGCCCTCAGAAAGGAAAATGGAGTTTGCAATTTTCTGCACAGATGGAGAGCTGTATCCAGAAGCATTACATCCCCTATTTATGATGGGGATTTTTTTGCAAGGCATTATTAGAAGGAAGCTTGTCAGCTCTGCTGAGAAACTTGGCAAACACCAGGGCAGACCAGTCTCACTCTTTCACACAGCTGGATTTTCTGCAGCTCAAGTATTTTTCCCTCTTGCTCTTGGCCCATCCAAAGATGAGTGCTGAATTTCCCTTAGCATTACCCACAGGTTAATTTGTTATTAAGTTTAGGCTCAGTTTAACATCTTGGCATGCAATTTGAATAAAACCAAAACCAAATGTCCTTCATTTCTGCTGAAACCACCCTCGGTTTGGCTCAGCTGCCTCTGGTGTCACTGGAGGGTGAACAGGAGATTCATTTTTGGTAGGTAACCTAAATATCCTCCATGCAACTTTGAAATACATTGCCATAAAATAATTATTTGTCATGGAATGAGACTGGCCAGAACCTGAACACACTACATTGGCTCTGACTTAGCTGTGAAATACTTCTTACTGCAGGAAAGGAGGATACACCAGACACATGAGCTGTAGGAAGGGTGCAGACAAAACTTAGGCACAACTTCTTACTACAGGAACCATGGTGGGATTTCCCACCTTCCATCCAGAGAGGCTGAAGGAAGGAGTGCCTGAAAATCCCACAGGCACAGTCCTGCCCCCTGTATAACTTTGTTCCTGGTCTAATTCTGTACCTCCCATGGTCTAACTGTGACACTGCAACCAGGGTGATGTCAATGGAAAGGGGGAAAAGCTCGTCAGTATGATGGGAAAGTGCATGTGACACTGGGCCTGGAAAGCAGGGAATGTGGAGCTGACCTTTGGTTAGCGCACTGTCTGCACTAAGAGCAGGCAGCTGACTCTTGCAGTCAATTTTGTTTTCCTCTGTCCACTGGATATTTATAAGCAGCATTAAAGAGTCTCCAAAGTCACACACAGAAAGTACCCGGTAACCTTATTCTGCACATTTCTGTCTGACTAGGACTTACCACGTTCTTTCCTATTTTTTCCAGTGTGTTCAAAGTGTGTTACTTACGTGTGATTGAGCTGATAAATCAAGTTCTGTGATTTATTTCTGTTGATCAAATAATTCTGCTTAAGGGCATTTACAAAACACTGATGTTTACCATATCAGTCACAGTAGATTAATTCACATGCAGAGATGAAACCATTACCAAACTATTTAACTATTGAAGTCCTTAACACAGACACCTGAACTTCAGAGAAAACTTAGCAAGTTCAAAGATTATGAAGTTGATGTTGGTTTTGTGGACCTATTCTACACAGTAAAAAAAGCAGAATTTATTACCATCAATCATTTAAGAGAATGAGGCCTCTTTGTGCTACTCAGAATCAGAACAGAGAGTAGAAAACAGGGGAAGATCAACAAGAAAGATTTATGTGTGCTAAAATGAATATTTACATAAGCCTCCTAAAAATTATGCATCAATGTGCTACACTTACAAAATTATAACAAACATGCCACACTAGTAATTGCACTTGTCTGGCTTTAAATAAAAGCATCCTATGGTGGCAGAATTAAAGAAGGAAACAGAAGGACAAGTTCTTACTTGTGCCCCAGTTCGTGTGCAATTGTGAACGCCAGATTGAGGCCGTTGTCTTCAGCAAGAACACACTTTCTCTTGGCACTGCAGACACCTCCTAGGTAAGCAATTCCTGCAACAGAAACACAGAGAATGTCCCCATCAACACCAGGGGAACAGCTCCTTCACTCAAAACAGCAGTAACAATCAAAATGACCAAAAATGCCACGGGCGTGAAAATACCAGAGCAGTTTGCACACAAAACCATCTGAGCAGTTTCTTCATGATCCTACTGAAGAATCAGTGGAGGGTTTGGTCAGAGAGGAAATAAGTAAAACACACTCATTTTCACTGTTTTCATTGGAAAATATATTTCACTGACCCAAAAATTCATCTGTCTATTAATACCCTCTACTACAGCATTAGAAGATGCAGTGAAGGAGCCTGAACGAGCATTTAAATGGAATTCTCCTGATTTTCAGAATAAAGTCAGGGAGAAGGAATAAAACAATGAAGCAGAGCCTCTGGAAAGATCTTACATTTTCCCTTGTTTTCATGCTTAACAGAAAGCAAGAGTGTCAGAGCCAGGAGAGCTGGCAAACTCCTGATGGTGACCACAAACCCAGTGCAGGTGGCACAAGTCTTGTATGACTTAGTGGAATTTAGGGTTTGATCCATGCACAGTATTCTCCAGGCCTGTTTGTGTGGGCACCACGAACGGTTTGAGGCTGAAGCCAAAAAGGAATTCCAAAGTCATGGCATGAAACCTCTGCTATGGAAAAACAATAGTCCTATGTCCTTCCTGCATCCACACTGTCCCCTGCTGAAAGTGCCACTGTACCTGGGAATGCTGGGATGGCATCACAGGCCACGCTCAGGATATCACAGTGGAGATTTCTGCTTCTATTTGCATTTAACAGCAAACAAGAAATCTATTTGCTCACTGTTTCCAAGGAGGGGTAGCTGGATGGAGCTGCCTCTAAGGAGCAGATCACGACCATGCAATGGAGTCATGATCTCTCTTTTTCTTTTTATTTTTTCCCCCCTCCCACCCCCCTTCTCTCAGAGTGGACAAAGCTGTGTTTATCAGGGTGCAAATGTAAAACTTTAGACCTGGAAGAAGTTCAGCTCTGTTTTTATGAGTTTTGACAACATTAAGGATATGGATATTCCTTGCCAGGGGTGTCCTGGATGGAATGAAGGGATGGGTAACAACCTTTTACTTGAGCACTCACAGTAAAGGGTGAAGGCAGAAATCAGGCACTAACTCTTGCTTACTTTAAAAAATGCTGACTGTGAAAGGCAAGATTCATAGGACACGCAAAAAAAAATTTAAAAATCAAGATTTAACCTTTTAAATCAGTGGCGATAGAAGACTGGATTTCAGCACTTCTCTTGAACTGACTTCCTTTTAACTCGCAGGAGAGTCATAAGGGTATCAAGGAATTGCTCAGGAAGTAACAGCCTTCTTTGAGAAAGGTTTTTGAGATTGCAAGCTCAGTCCACACACCTGGTGGCCTAAGGAATGTGCCATTTTCAATCACAGGGAAGCAAAAATCGAGTATTTGAGGCAGCTGAAAGACACTTCTACTGAACAGGGAGAGATATTTTGGTTCCCTTTCAGTAATTTTAGGCAGCAATGACCAGAGCAGGATTTTTACCAGAAGTGTTTTATTCCTACTACTAAACCTGATTATTCCACCTTTATCTTCCTTTAACCCATGCCAATGTATCTCTGAGTTGTACCTGACACACCAGGTTTTAACTGAGGAGCAATAATTGCATTTCAGGGGTCAATTAGACAACTCTGTTTAGCTTTAAGTTGTTCATACCAAGTTCCTTCTGACAGATTTCATAAAAAGAGGTTGGGTCTATGTTTGCCATCACTTGGAGATGGAAGGGGAGAAACATTCCCATGTTTAGGAGATGTGGTGCAGCAAAACAGTCTAAAATTCTATCAATATATTAAAATATGTTGAACACCAGTTAAAATGACAAATACATTACCCCAAACAGTAATTCTTCTGAAGTCTTTGTTCAGGGGCCCTAACCCTCACTGAACCTGGCAATGCACATCCACATGATTATTTTGGCTTTTTGCTCTGTGCTAAAAGCCTCATAATTCAGAGGTGGAAAATTAATGATTAAGGACTTGTACATCCACCAGTGCTCAAAGAACTAGTGACTGTGGCTCAGTTACAGACTGTTAGTCATCTATTTTTATTAGCTATCTTCAGTGCTTCACGGGAATCCTGTGTGGCCATTTTATAATTTTTGCAATGACCAATTAAAAAATGTAGCCATTTAAAATTAGTTTATTATTACAGAAATGGACTGAGCAGAGGAACTCACCATCCCAGAAGAGTAGAAACCTTTGGAGCACGTGGAATGAACTCAGTAAGAAGTCCAGCTCATGAACTGCTAAGTGCTTATTAATAAGAGTCATTCTGGAACTGCAAGCCAGCTATAACAAATTGATATTTTAATCCTGAAAAAGCTTGCCTCAAAACCACTTTTGAAAGACATATTTTTTCTATCACACTATTTCCTAAGACTATAATTTTCCAATACATCTTAGCATTAGTTCTTTCATCAGAATGTAAATAGCAAATAAATTATTGATCTGCAATCATAATCCACTTCTTTAGAAAATCTATCTGAACCACTTACATAAATGCAACTTTTTTGAAACCCAATACAATAATCCATATAATTGATATGCAGAGAAAAATACACCTTTAACCAACAACAGTAGTAGCACAATGCCTTGGTAGCTGCATTAACATGATTTATTTCTTCATTGGGATGAATGGAAACCATTGTTTGCCTCTTAAAATTCCAGATTTTTATCTGAGCCTTTCAAGTCTGCAGAACTGGAATAAAAACTTCATGAACTCAGACATGTTTGTGAAAATCCTGGCATGCTGTGGTTCTACCAGGCTGGGAATAATATAAGAGGAAATGCTTTTATTTGGCAATTTTGCTTCTGGCCCTGTCTGGGAGACAGGTGTGTGCGTGTGAAAATGAAAAATAGGGAAGGAAACTGAACTGGGATTTTTGTTTGTTTGTTTTTTTAAAAAACCTCCACACTTCTCATGTGCCTCTGCAAATATACAGATAGTGGCTTTCTTCAGGGGAAAAAAGTGCTTATCTTTATGATACGCTGTCAACAAGTGCCACAAATCTATTTTTAATATTAAAAAAAAGGTCAAGCAGGAGCATCAGTGGTAGAAGGAAAGGAAAGCCAATTACTATTTTTACCATCACCAAGCAGGAGAGTTTTTTCCTTTCTCTCCTGAGAAATTACATAATTACAGTATAACTTCTTAACTTCTGTGCTTGGGCTCGAGCACGCAGAGCTATCTGCACTTCCACGGCAAACCCTGGGACACAGGCAACTGTGTAAACTCACAGTCATCCAAAAACTTGTCATACATAAACAGTTTGCAGCTGTTGGCCTTCCTGCCAGCTCATGAGCCCTCCACCAGCAGTATCTCCAAGGGGAATGATTCCATCCATCCCACCAGCTCGGCATTAGGATATTACACACTTGCCACAAGGATGGCCAAAGCTGGGAGAAGACAAGTTCTGGTGTGTGGATTCCCATTTTGTCCCACTCCAAGCACCTGGGGCTTCCTCCTGACGGCTCTGGAATATTCACTCAGCAAGTGGCTTGTCCAGGTACTCCAGCTTTCAACTCTCTAATGTCTTGTTTTCATTGCACTCCTAATACTTTAATCTCTCCTTTTGCCAGCCACCTCTGGATACAGAACTTTTACTTGATTAAAACTTGGCTGGCTCTCCTCTGCTCAACGTATTTGCTGTTGGGAAGGGAGCCAAACTCCAAGTCCTGAAGTCTGCTTGGCACAGACGGAGGCTCCCTGCATATCCACATGCTCAGAGCAAACCTCCCATTCCCCATCACTACTAGTTTGGTGTGGAGCTGATGTTTCTCTCATCCTCCCACGTTTTTCAATTTGTGCAGCTCACACATTGCCATCAATTACATTCCTGCAGCCTCTCTTAACATCCTACACAAGTGAAATCAGGAAACCCTGAAGTGATTCATGCTCTGCCTTTCCATTCAATGGCCATGATATGTTTGACAGAGATGCCCGGCCTGTATCTACACATCAAGTCAGTCACCAAGGGAATCTTTCAGCGCTTCTGATACTTAAAATGAAAACTACTTTTCCCTTTCTATAAACCCTACATAGAAAAGGTTCCAAAATTTAAGGAACATTAAAGAAGTAGCCACTAAACTCCCTCCAAGATAGGTACTAACACTGTTCTACAGCTGAATAAACAGAGGTCTCCAGAGTCAGTGGTATCCAGGTGAAAAAGAACAGTATCCATGGAAGGACCCTCTCCAGCATGTGCAACACAGGCTAAGGCTGTCACCACTGTCCTCCTGAGCCTCCAGCTCCAAGTCTGGTTGACAGGGATCATCCAGGAAAGGGAATGGGGTGAGCTGTTCCTCATTTTATGAGAACGTCCTAACTCAAAGCCAGACGTGCAATTTTAGTGGCACAAATTTGGCTTAATGCTGGATAGTCATCTAAATTTCTGTTAATCTTGCAGTAACAACATGGTTTCCATTAGAGTTCTATATTCACGCATGGAAACTGTTTTCCTTAGCAATAATTTTCATTGTTACTGCATTTAACACCAACCACACTGGAAACAACACACTCACCATGAACCACGAGCACAGAAATTGCAGTGCAACCACTCAATGCACGAGACACAGCTACAGGCAGGTAGGAAAACAAGTTAATAATCATGACAGTGCAAATCACAGGATTTTGAACTCAAGTATTTATATAGGAGGGGCTTCTGATGTCACAGAGCATCCGATGGAAGCCCCCATGTCTCCTGAGAACACCCACCAGACCCTGACTTTCTGTACCTGGGCAACTTGCTGCAAATGTGCCCATCATCACAGAATCCTCTTCTCACTTTGGAGAATATGGCTCATCCTGAATTTCAACACGACCCCTGTAAAACTCTGTTCATCATGACCTGCAGGGATGCAGCACAACCCTCCCAGAAGTTGGTGTGCTCAGTGCTGGACACCTCCCCTCCAGCCCTGACTGCTGTCCTGTAGTGCCCAATAAAATAACTTCTTCCTCTGAAAACACCGTCCCTTCCAGTATACACAACTGCTGTCAGAATCCCAAAACCCCAGCAAGAAAAATAAAGAGCTGAAGCACAAAGTGTAGTAACTTTCTGAATCTCTTGATTTTCATTACACTCGCCCTGAAGGACTAACGAATAAAATCTCTCCCTGATATTCGCAGTACCAGCTGTGATGTTTCTGGGGCTCGTCATGATAAACTCCTCGTGCCTTAATCTTTGTGAAATGAATGATTCAGGCAGAAACACCAGAATTTCAGCTATGGCATCATTGCAGCTCAGGAGAACTTCTCAGCCGACTCTTTCAGCCCACACTGGAGCCCAGGCAGGAGAGCACTGCCCCCTTTCCAAACAAATTACCTGACACCTAAAACAGCTGCCCTCCTCAGTACCTTCCTGATAAAAATGCCTTTGTGGGGCCAGACCTTCATGTCTGTAAACCTGCAGAGACAGCAAGATTTAATCATTAGAGCTTAAAGGAGTGCTTTTGCTATCTTTTTCTCTGTTTAATTACCCTGCAGGACAGCAATTAATGGAACCCGTGGAATCCCTTCCCCAGCACAGCCAACTCTCAGCTTTACCTTTCAGTCGTCCTGCAGGGCTTTTACATTTCTTGGGAACCCTCCTGTGGTTCTCCAAGTTTAACAGATGAATCATTTACCTGCTATTTTACCAACCTGACCACACACAGACATTCCCCACGATGGCAAGAGCTTTATTCTAATGCTGCTTGCACTGGATTTTCACTCTGCTAATTCACTGATTTAGGCAGAGGGGGCTGCCCAGACAGTAGAAAAGCCCTAGAGATTGAGACCTCTCCTGGCTTTAGGGGTAACTGTCCTCACCCACACCAGCAAAAGCTGTTTCAGACACCAAATGCAGTGAGGTAAGAAAGCTGACAGATGTTCTAATGTGTTTTTGGCCTAGAAGACCCTTTAACCAAGGCCTACAAAAACATTATTCACGCTGCATTGTAAGAGCAGACAACCTTTGGAAACCCTCAGAGGTTTGGCACGGGCATCTTTGAAACCACATCCCTTTCCAATGCCATTCCCCAGGATTCGTGATCACAGATGTAAATATTCACCACACTGACCACACCTGAGGAGGGGCATGGTGTTCACTAGATCTCAGAGAAAGCTGGAAACGTCAGCCTCATGGAGCAGATATCCATCAGGAGTGAGACAGGTACCACTGATCTTGCCTTGGAGCAAGGGAATGCATTAAAAGCCCACCTGAAGTTCTTTCTAAGCTTTTATGATAAAGCACTGGGATCTAAGGCCTCAGAAAGCAGGAGATAAAAGAAATTCCCTGTCTCCCTGACATCTGCTCTTTGTTCAGCATGACATCCCCCGTGCCATTAATAGGGCTCCTCCCTTTCAGCCAACATCACTTCCCTGGGTGACAGCACATTAATAAATCCTCTACATCCAACCTGACACGAGGGGAGGCTTAATTAACTGGAGCAGAGGAAACAGGGTATCATCTCCATGTTTACTCTACTTTGATATGCTAACAGCCACATTCCAGAGAGCTTCTCCCCAACACTCCCGGGCTACAGGAGCCAGAGCTGCTGCTGAATGCAGACCTCAAACCCAGCTCCTTGCTGCAATCCTGGCCCACTAGTTAAATATGAAGTTTGGGATATTCAGTCCAAATCAGACCACCCTCCCTGGATGCTGATTCCCAAAGCCCGGCAGCTAATTCACCATCTGTTTACAGACATCACTGCATGGTGCTGAAAGCCTCCATGCTCACACACACATGGAATCACAAGGGCTTGAGCACTCAAAGTAAGATATATTAGGACAGGTGTACTCCTGTTAAGAGGAAAGGCAGGGGAAGAGCTGGCCAGGTGGATCTGAGAGGGGGGTTCCAGTTGGGGAATGGACTGGATGAGTTAACACACAGTGCTGGGAAGTACACAGAAGCCCAGCATAATTCAATCTTAGTGAACAAGGCAGGAAGAGAGAAGAGATTGGGGAATGAGAAGAGGCAGGGACAGAAAAGTAGGAAATGCAGATCATACAGGTTTTCCAGAAGGTTTCAGGAAACATGACTTTGATCTCGTGAGCAGCAGGGAGTCACTTCTGAGGGAGGCAGGGGTCAAGCAGGGCAGGAGATAAGATCAGAAGGGAAGATGAGCTCCCTGAGAATGTCTGTGTGTACTTACTGCTGGAGAAAAATGGATCTACAGCCCTGGGGCATAAGTCTCTGGTATCATGGGCTCACTTGAGGAACTACTGAACAAACCTGAGGGCATGGAATTATTCAGGCAGGAAGGTGTGGGCAAAACCTGGCACTGAGCATAAAGGAAGGACAGCTGCTGGAAATGGTACAGAAACAAGGGATGGAAGTCAGTGCTATTGAGAGAAAAAGAGACAGGCACAGAGGGCAAGGTTGTTCAGGGATATCCTACACCAGAAAGGAATCAGATCTGGCAGAAGTCAGCAGAGACCTGATGCTTTTGAAAGGCTACAGGAACATGCGACTGTGAACTCAAAGAGAACATCACCAACAACTGTGAAACCAAACTGCAAATCAGGATTTGGATCCTGGCCCTCGAAAGTCACCTCTGCCTGGGGCTCAAAGGCATTTGGAATTGAATATCCTGTGTTGGCCTCATGGTGTTCAGTGGATGAACCTGCTGGTCCTTTCTAAACTGCTGTAGAATTAAGCAGCATCTTCCCTTCCCACATGCATGGAAACATCAGCATGCAAAAGGCAGGCAACCTACCAAGGCAACAGCAGGGCTCAGCACAGGATTCAGGGTTTGTGGAGCTGTGTGAGTCACTGTGTTTCGCTTCAGTGGCTGCAGAACAGACACAGGATCTCACCTGCTGGATGGCTTGACAAGAGGAGAGAGTTCCAGCTGTTCCTGGTCTAAACAGCTTTTATGAATTTCATCCTTCTCCTTCTCAGATGTTATTAAAAATCAGTATTTCAGTATTTTCATTTTGACCTGTGCTGTTTGGTGGAACAAGCCTGAACTCAAGAATTGCATCAGTGTCCCCTACGTTGCATCTTTTAGGAAATAAATAACTCCTCGAAAAAAAGAAAAATATAGGAACAACTCTGCCATCAGAAAGGAAAGTGCTCGAGGGCTCCCATGCCCCGTTCCCACCCCTCTGCCACATGCCTATGTCAGTCTGCTAGCACTGGATTCCCACCTGCAGGTGACCATCTTCCAAGAAATGGAAAAACAACCTTGTCACTGCCTGCAATAGCTGCAGCTTTACAAACTGTGTAAGGTTTCAAAACCAACTTTGGGACTATTTTCATCTTCCTTTTTCAGATGAGTTCTGTGACTTCCATTTTGGGATTTGTCAGTTTGTTCCTGCAACTCATCTGAGCCACCTGCTTCAACAGAGGGCCTGAATTCAGGGAGAAGGAAGAAAAACATAAAATCAGAGCTTTTAATGAGACTGCTAAACAAAGAAGAGCATGGAATTCAGCAGCAGGGATCCTGGAGCCTTCAAATTCCTCAATACCTCCCTTCCAGAATGAAGGGACAAGGTCAGACTTGGCAATAAATCAGAAAAAATATTTGAAGTCTCTGTACCAAACAGCATCTGCTTTAAGAGTGAACAGTCAGGGTCCAGCATTCAGTTCCAGTTTTTCCCTTCCTGTAGTTGCTAGAGACCACACTAAGAAATTCAGGAAGCTTTGCAAATAAATTAAAAGATTCTTTTAACAGTTTCAAGAGCTTTCCTGAGCCAAGCCCATCTCACCCTGCTGTGGTCTTGTTCAGGGGTGGGCTCATGAGCCAGGATCAGGCCTGCAATGGTTAAACAACGTTCAGTTATGTACAGTGAGCAACATTTCAGTGTCTGGAGAGTGTCAGCCCGGTCTGCTGAATGTTTCGGAGATGGCTGAACACCTGTGCTGCTGATGAATGGCATTCTTCCACAGCTCCCCATTACATTCTTTCCATGTTCTTAGGGAATGACTAAGCAGTCGTTACTCTCAAACATTGAATGAATGTATACTTTTGAGACATGTTAACATTTAAAGTGTATTTTATTTTTAGGTGCTGCATGCATGTCAAAGCTGTTCTCTTGGCAAAATCAGAGCAGTTCAGGCGACCTGCAGAGAAGGCAGGCCAGCAAATGGGACGATGAACAGTAATCAAACTCCAAACAGATGCTTTTCCAAATTGCTTCTGTGATACTTCTCATGTGCAGCACTGACATCCCAATTTCCAGGGCTGCCTAAGCTCCTGGCTTCACTTTGGCAAGCTGCCAGCCAGCACAGCACTGATAAACTTTATTTAGCAAGTCTTGGTTCAGCTCTTCTGTTTTAATTCTTTGCTGAGTGCTGATTTAACCTCAAGGCCTGACTTGACAAGACTGACAAACCTGGGGGCTGTACCTGATAAGGATAATAGGGTTGAGCTACTCTGTAAAGCCAGAACTTGGGTTGAAAATCTGGCCCCCAGCACCTCCACCCTGGCTGATACCTCTGCTGCCAGGAGCAAGGAGTGGAAATGATCCTTCCGTGTCAGTGGGCAGTGCCATGGCTCTGCTTCCCTCCTCACACACTACCACAGTCAGCACTTTTGTTCTGGCAGAGCACGACAGCATGGTGGAAACAGAGGTGAGGATAAATAAAAAAATCCCTAAACTTACTGCAAAATTAATAGATTGATTTCCTACAGATTACCACTTCCACTTGGGACTCCTGATGTGAACGGGGGTGATGCAATCTTTCCCCCAGTGGCAGCAGCAGAGGGAGAGGGCTCTTTTCTCTACTTAAGTTTCCTAGTTTTCAGAAAACTTTCAAAAGCCTAATATTTCTGAGCTCCATATCCTCAAATTTAATCCAAATTGGCCAATGTGTGATAAAACTATTCAGGAACTGGGTTATCAAACTATTAGGGAACGACCATCACTGGGGGAGACAGACACGAGCACGGAGCACACACAAGGCATAAACACCCACGAAACCAGGTTACACTATTGGGGTCACTATTAACCCAAACGGCCCCTCCTCTGGGATCCCAAACAGAGCTGTCCATCCTGACTTCCAGCCCCCAGGAAAGGAATAACCCACAGGGTGGTTTATGCAGATATAAATACATCACAGTACCAGCCTGACTGAAGAGAAGTAATGGCTAATTTCAGAGGTAATGTGGCTGGAGATATTTTTAATCTGTCCTGAACCTAGTTTTTTAAGTACCTCTTTCTTTAGATTACCAAAAGTAAAATGTCACCTTTAAAGTAACACCAGCTACAGAGAAATTTTCACTACAAAAAAGACCAGTCTGAGCTTTTCTCACACATAATAAAAAGAAATCTCTCATGTTCAAACTCGAGCTCCTGTGAAAGAAAACACAAATTTGGATGAATACCCCAGAGCTCCTTGATGACTGACAGCAGCCAGAGAGCCCCTGGTGCCTCACAGACACAAGTCAAGGCACAGTCCCAGTCCCCAGGCCTTTATGGGCTGAATTCAGACGTGACAGCCTGGGAGGCTCACAGGGACTGAAGAAAAGTGTCACAGAACCCTGCAGGAGCCAGGGGGACGTTTTCATGCACGTGTGTTCACGTTATGCTCCAGGGCTTTGTGCTGGAGTTCTCCCAGCGAGGACAGAACTGCCTCTTCTGACCTCACGTGCTTCTAAATAAAACAGAACTCCTCAATACCTGCCTGGGTGACACTTCCAGTTCTGAGCCAAATCCCCGAGTCCCTGACTGAGAACTCTGTGCTGAGCCTGCACCACGGTTTGCAGGGTTTCTCAGCTGTCAAACCCCACTCAGGATGTGGCTCGTGCAGGGAATTTGCAGCAGGAACAGCTGCACTTCCCAGCTACCCAGGTTGGGTATTTTTGAACCAGTCTCCTGGCAGCTGCCACGTAATGAGAAGCATTTCCCAACAAAGCCACCTTGGTTAATGATAACATATTGATAACATATTGATAACATGAAGTCAGCTTCATGGCATCCACACAGAACAAGCTGGATGTGTATGGCATCCACTCTAATAGTACCAGCTATCAAAATCACCACAGGCTCGATCAAAATCTCACTGTAACCAACAAAATATTACCCCTGGTTTTGGAAAAGGTGCATTAAATCATTTCCTGGCTTCTTTTACTCAATTTCCACTTTGCGAAGGTTGATCTTTGTCTTTTTTACTTCAATAAAGCCAAAAAGCTTTATTTACCTCAGCGTTCAGACCATGCTGTGGCTCACAGTGCCTCTGTAAACACACCAGTGCACTGAACAAAATCCTGACTACAGCTTTCCCATGTTGCGAAGTGCAACAAATGACACAGATAAAAAGAGAAAAAAGAGGGGTTATTCTGAGATATTCAGTCAAAAGTTGTAACTTTCAAATCTGTCACTCAGAGAAGGAAATCCCAAGGATCTCACCACGCAAACACAGCTCTGCACTGCAACACAAACCACAGCAGTCAAGAGCTGGGGTCCCTCGTGGAAAGGGCCAAGACCCAGACAAGATCAAGCTGGAGACAACATTTTCACTCTGACAGGCAGAGCCAGAAAAGCAAACAAACTGGAGGACACAAGATAAGAAAACATGAGGGTACAGGTTCCTTAAACAAAGACATAAAATATAAATTCAAAACCAAAGTCTAACTTCAGTCTTCTATTTTTCTGTCATTTCAAGAACAACAAAGTCTGATTAGACTGATGAACTAATTTTCAATAAATAAAAACATCCACATAGGGTTTCCTAACTCACTGGCCAGTTTTCTTATAAATAACTGCAGTGTTTACAGTGTTTGTCTGCTACAGCACAAATATTGCTGTACATGCTGGAGCTTGATGGATGACATTATTAAAACCAACAAGCAGATCCTCAGCAGAACATTCATGTGTGCCCAGTCTAGTTATGGCCAGGCAGAGCCTCAGTGCAAACAGCTCAGGCAAAGCAGCCACACAAAAATGTATGACACAACCACACAAAACCAACAGATACATTCAACCTGCTGACTGCTCATGACCACCAAATAAAGAAGAAATACAAGGCTAATTCCGAGCTAAGCAAACACAGAAATCCTTCACATTCTGCAAATCATGCTGAGAGAGTACAGGAGCAGAAAGATATTTGATGGGTTGAGCCTAGTGTTATTATTATTATTACAGTGTATTTCTATCAGCTGATCTAAAAGGTAAAAAGACTTGTCAAACTAATTCAGACAAAAACCTTGAAGTTTATAGGATTCTGAACCTGAAATTTAAAAATCTATATAGCAGAACTCCTGCGTCCAAATAAAATTCCAAAGAATTCCACCTCTGTTCAAAGTACAGTTTATATATAAACACACACATATATGTATATACATCCCTCAGTGAGAATTAGGCTAAAACTTCACCATCTGTAGTCACCCTCCTATCTTAGTTGGCAAGAACTTGATGAAGAAACCCCAGTATTTTCTACAAGGAAGATCTGGTCGAATCCACATGTGTAAAATTCAAAGTACTCTGCCATGCATTTAGAGACAGTAATTTATTTCCAGAATGTGCCTGTGCATTCTTGGGCCAGCTCAAAATTTCATCACCTTCCCCACAGCACCTGCCATTAATATTTCCAGCCATGGAGTGAGCTTGTACTGGATCACAGCTGGCTGGAGTACATTCCCTACTGCATTTTGAGCACTCTGGTAAGCACACAGGGAAGATTTTCAGGGTCTGGTAATCACAGGGAAGATTTTCAGTGCCTGGTAAACATAGGGAAGATTTTCAGTGGTGCAAAGTGCTGTTACATACCCAATTCCTGTTTGCATTATGTGCAGCACAATCACAGCTGAAAAGCTTGGAGCTTGTGCTCAGGCAGTGGGAGAATTGTTAAATAAAACCCAACAACATTCCAGGGATTTAAAGTGACTTTCAATCTATTGAGTGCACTTGGTGCAGCAAAATCCTTCCAGGACCAGACACCCTGCAAAATGGGTTGGGTGTAACACTAGGTCATGTTACCAGATGATTAACCAAAGCTGGAAAAAAACCCCCTCAAATGAAAAAAGATCAGCACAGGTCAAACTCCCTTCTTGGGGATGGCGAGGGAAAGTTTTATGCACCCTTCCCAGTGTGGTTTTCTTGGTTATCACCACCAAAATCTCATCTCTACGTTATTTAAAACTCGCTCTCAAAATTGCATTTAGTCTTGGCAGCTGCAAGACAAAAGAAATAAAGAAGTGCAGTAGGCAACTGTCCTTCATTTCCTTCCTTTACTCCTACATATCCTGTGTGCAACTGGAATGCTTCTATTTGGTTATCCAGTGGAGCAAATGCTACAATGAATGCAATCATGCCTTATTACCCTACATGTCTGCAGCCTATTGCACAGCTATGTACAGATGTTTTTACACAGCCTGGTTTTTTAGCTACAGGGTCTATAAAACAATAGGAACTATCTGAAATGTTTTCAAGCCAGCAAAGGATAAAGGCACTGTAAAGCAGTCAACTGGATAAAAGCCATCTATGTCTGACAGGAGAAGAAAAACCTCAGAGGTTTCTCAATAATAAACGAGTCAGCTTTCTGAAAGTGCTGCAGTCTGCAGCAAAAGACCAGGCTGGAATGTGTAAACAGAGGGAAAAATAAGGACTCAGGCAGTGGAAAGAAGAAATACAAACTTCTGGCCTGTTGGAGGGGTCAATTGATATTTTACTGACCTGAGGAAGTGGAGTTGCCTGTGGTAGCCTTGCCTGCAGCTGAGGGTTAGACTGAGACTCAGCCCCATCCAGCTCTGTGCTTTGGTTCGTCCCTTCCCATCTCCAGGCTGCACTTCCTCACCAGTACAATGGGGGTAACAGTTCTCATCTCTCTGGTACAGAGCTTTGGATTTTACAGAGGAAAAACCCTGTTTACAAATTCATTTCCTTCTCCTCTCAATAAATTCTTTTTCTACAAATAAAATAAAATGCGAAAACCCCTCAATGTATTGTTTCATGACACAGGTCTATCGGGGAGACAGCGGGCTAGAAATCGCGATGTGCAAAATCATTCCTTGCTCTTGGATAAGAACCAGTGAGGAATGATTTTTATGAGTCCCATTTTCCCCTGTCCACCTGACCTGAAGCGTGTCATGGCAGAAAATCCTGCTTTCTGCTGCAGAGATCCTGGGGTTGGCATTCCCAGCCCAGATGGGTTATTTATAGTGCACTGACAGAGGTCTGACACCGTGGAAAACAAACACTATTTATCTTTCCACAACCTTTTATTATGAAAGGGAAAGGAAGAGGCAGAATGAGCTACAAAAGTGGAATTGATGATTTTATTTGTTTTATGATCATTCTGCTGAGAATCCCCCAGAGAAGCAAACCCTCAGCAGGGGGAAGTGATGGAGCTGGGGTGTGAATCAGTGCAGCAAGCATGGAAAATCTCCATTTACATGGACAAGGCAAGAGACAACAGCAGAAATACTACAAACCCCAAAAGACACTAATGGGCTGTCCACAGACCAAATATAATGAGCTTGTTCTGCTCGTGACTGCCTCAAAGGCTTCTCAGCCTCACACACAGTAGCCTGGAGCAATTCCAGAGCTTTTTCTGACAGTTGTTTGGCAGTGTGAGCTTAGCTGGACATCAATTAGGCTCCTGCCTTCAGCTTCTCTGTTTGCAAACACAATGACCCCTTTCCGAGATAAACAGCAGAGATTTCTTTAAATCAACATTAAATGCTCCTTAGCCATAAGAAAAGCCTTGGTTCTCAAGCAGTGTCCCACAAAGCATCTCTAATTTAGAAAACCACTGAGGCACAAAGCTTTCTAGAAAATAAAACTATAATTCAGAAGTTCTAGCACAGTGTATTCAGGAGAGCCAAAACCATAAGAACTGCCTATCACACAAAAGAAAATATTAAAATACTATGCTTCTAATCGTTTTTCACTCCATGCTAGCATGCAAATGTACTGAATTGCTTCTGAAGGGCACTATCCTATAAATTCATTGGGAATTGTTGGCTAAAACAGTAATAAACAAGCCCTTTTCCCCCACAGTGATTGCATGTCAAAGGCCCAGACAGAGGAAGAGGGCGAGGGGTAAGAAGATGGGGAAGGAACATCTGATGCAGGTATCTGCCCTTTAAGCTACGAGACTGAAATTCCCAGGTGCTTTGTGTACATGTCTGTATAATTTCACACAGACAGAAATGGCCCTGGAGTGGAATGCAGGACATGTTTGCACCTGTACCAGTCAAGCTGCACAATGATTTACCACATGAAGTGATTTATGACATGGAGTTGAAATGGATGAATAAAGTCAGAGTATCAGAATAAATATCAACAAAGTCATGGCAAACATTTTCCCTCATGACTTACTCCTTTTAATACAGGCAGGAGCTTAGTTACCCACCAGTCAGACATCAGGCTGGGATTTGGGCTGGGGTCCTGGATTCCTGATGGGAGAGTACCACAGTTCTGGTAGCCAGGGAGGTTTCTGAAGAAAGCCAGGCTGGATGGGGTTGGAGCAACCTGGTCTGGTGGAAAGTGTCCCTGCCCACAGCAGAGGGTTGGAATGAGCTGGGCTTTAAAGGTCCCAAACCATTCTAAAATTCTATGAATATGCATTTCAGTGAAGCAGTATCAGCACCACTACCCTGCATAGTGCTGAGATGTGATGGCCTGCAGGATGTTTACTCAGTAATATGTTGCCTAGTAAAGGAATACTACGGGTCCTTTCCACAGCATTTTAGACAGTCCTTCACTTGTATTTACCAAAACACATCCCCATGAACCATTAATAAAACCATGGGAGAAGGTAAAGCTTTCAAGATCAGTTTAAACATCCTGCACCAGCTTTGGGCTGAGCCACAAAGACAAAAGCTCTGGCAAAGTCTGACAGGAGGGTTTGAGCAGGCAACAAGACAAGCAAGATTTAGGATGAGCAAAGACACACTAACAAACAAAAGCAGGGTGGGAAGTTGATGAGAGGCTTCTGGACACACTGCCCTACAGCTGACTATGTACATATTTCAGCAAGCCAGCTTAAATCTCTATGAGTATTAATTACCAACAGCAGTTTGATGGAGGACATGAAAGGCCAGGTACAGAGCAGGAAGTGTGTTATTCCTCCCTGCTGACAGTGTTTAGTTCCAGCTCCCTGAGAACAAGCTTCAAACACACACCACACTGCGGGGCCACTGTTTTATCTGCTGGGATGGGTGAGCACGACAGACAGACAGATAAATAACAGGACCTGAAACACATTTCGGGGTTACAAAAGGAGAATGATGCATGGAGGAGAACTAATAAGGAACTGCTGGTGGTTTATGAAGACTAAAGCGGAGTAAATGTAGGGAAGTTCTGTGACCTCGGCGGGCACATCCTGCGGTTTGAGTGACGGAAACCAGACCCTGCAGGGCCCTTGGGAACAGCAGCCTCTGGGTGTCCAGGCCCTGCTGAACAAAGAGAACATGAAGGAACAAAACTGAGCAAGAGCCCCTACGAGCTCTGAACTCAAAGAGAAAGGGGCCTTTGGGAAAAAGGAAAGGGAAGGGCATTAATCTTGAGAGCAGCTGAGGGCCTACGAGCCCTCAGAGCTGGGAACTGCACACACATGGAAGAGGGAACAATGACAAACGTACAGAAAACCTGTAACTAACCCTAGCTCCACTCAACATTTGCATTTGTTCTAATTACCCAATTAATTCTTTCTCCCAAGACATGAAAGAAAGTGAAAAAAGCAGAGATAACTGGAAATTGTGTCAATAGCACTCATAGATTGATAAATTCCCAAACAGAACAGGCTGATCAACCACCAAATTTCTACAAAAAGTCCTTGCAACAGGACAGTATGTGCTCCCAACTAAGGACAGTATCTCATGTTTGGCTACTGTGGCTTTTCCAGAAAGACAGACATTTTTCAGCCAAGGAGACCAAGAATCCACCAGTGCCCTCAGTACATGGAATGAATAAACACAAACCTAAACAAGACTACTGAGCTGCAAAACAAACCCAAAGGCAAATGAAATGCAAATGCTCTACTTTCCTTAACAATAAAACCAGAATGTAAGTCTTTGTAAGATAGTATCAGGAGGGTTGCATCTTTCAGACAACATCTAAGAACAGGACCTTGATCCTGACCTCAACGAAAACACAAAATTCTGAGTCTGGTATAAGCAGGATTTTTCTCTGGCCTTTATTGCACAGTGAGGCAGCCTGGCTGAAGTCAAGTCCCCAAAACAAGAAAAGGAAAAGCACACAGACGACTCTGAAGTGAGGCAGACCAAGGGTTACTGCAGCAGGAATTCCCCATTACCTGAGTGGCTGTGCTCATCCCAGGGCTTCTATTGAGATTTATGCAATCTCATATTACACCCACTTGGCACACAAATTTTTAGTGGGAATTTGGAAGAGGAGGGATTGCGAGCTGGTGAGAAGAAACTGGAAGGCTGTGGTGGGCAGAATGGGGCCTGGGAGATGGCTGTGATGAACATGCCCAACAGCACAGCCTGGGCTGTGCAGCCCAGCATTTATTCCCTGGCAACCAAAAGGCAAGGGAAAAACTCTTCCACTGCACTGGACCACAGCTCCCTTTGGTTTCCTAAAGCTGGCAGCCTGACTCCACTGCCCTGCAGAGCCACAAGCAACAGACCTTTGCAGTGCTGTGAGGTGCCTTTCCTTCCCAGACACCAAATGGACAGTGTTTCTTTAAGGGACATTTTAACCTCCAGTATGTTCATTTTAACCTATTAAACTGAGTTTGGTTTTGGTCCGAAGGACAGTCCCAGCAAGGCTTTTGCTAAAGCCAGGCACTGCTGTTCTAATGAATTGTTTTAAGCAGCAGGTATTTCTATTTATTCTGGCATCGAATAAAAACCCGCCCTGGAATATACAGAAACATTCAACAGGAACCACTATGGAAAATGTTTTTAATGTGAGAATTCCTTTTCTTTTCCAATCCTAGCAAAGCAGCTAGTCTTTCCCTTTCCTTGGGGATGAATTCTCTGTTGTGACACTGGTAGGGGACTGGAATCAATATGACAGAGGGAAGAAGATTTAAATGAACAGGACACAGAACAGGCAGGATGACTGGAAGTGTTCCCTGCTGTGGACAGGCCATGCAACTGTGGAGGCAAATGGCCAAGAAAAAGATAAAAATGGGCAGTCCTTTATTCAGGTGTCTTACATGGAATAAAAAAATCCAAACTACTTGGAGACACAGAGCCTTGTTTGCCAAACCTGGGCATACTTTGAAACACCTTACTGCAATCAACAGCCAGGAGATGGGAATGTTTTTCACAAAACATTGATTCACTTGTGGAAAGAGTCTGGAAAATTATGTTTCTCAGTCACCTCCACTCTGTGCTTGGTTTTCTCCAGGCAGCTACTCCTTCAGCTCAGCCTGCCCCTCTGCAGCACACACACTCACTCTGCTTTCCCTTCCCCGACATCAAGCCACAGAAGAGCACGTGTGACTGCAGCAGAGGCAAAGTCACTTCTAACCAGGGCAATTTAAGGATATTTAAGACACATTCTCATTTTCCATTTCCCAATTCCACACTGCCCCCACTTTTATTATTAGCTGAACACAGGGAAGCTTCAGCTTGGATCTGGGGTAACATGTACACTAAGGAATGAGGGCCAAGCTTTGCCTTGAAATACGCAGGATCATTCCTAACTAACCATAAAGCTGCTTATTTGGCACTAGCAGTGGAAATACTGAACGAAAGGGGCATTCTCAATCTGCTTATGTCACAGAAAGGTTGGATTCTGACAGTGTGCAAGGCTCCAAGCTGCAGCCTGATATTAATAGCGAGACATTAAATTCGCAATTTGGCTGGCTTGGAGGCAGCTCCACTGGAACAAAGATTTTTCTGCAGGAAACGGCAGCTCTGGTTGGAGTCACAGCACGAGGGATGAGCCCAAAGCAGACTGTGGAATTCTGACTGGTGTGTGACAAGGCTGTGTCACACCAAGAGAACCTTCCTGCTCAGGTTACGGCGCGTATCGGAGGTCCCACAACGGAGGCTATTGGAACACGGCTGCTGCACACGGGAATATTGTTTTCCTTCTGTCCACCTCCTTTGGAATTCATCCCCCCTTCCTGGACTTAACTTACCCAACCAGGTGGGGCAATGAGCATTAACAAACTATTTCTCACACAAATGTGGTTCTGTTCTGTGGTGCAGCCAGTGCGGTATCACCCCACAAAGACATACCTACACATTTTCCCCATTTTTGAGCTTGTTTCAGCCATTATGTAACCTTCCACACTACCCTGGCAGCTGGGCCAAGAAAATTTGAACCAAGTCCCCAGAGCAACTGGTTTCAGTGAGGGGCCCCTGCCAGAACACAAATACAAACCTCCTGCTGCTGTTTTCTCTCTGTGTCTGCATGGCAGGCAAAGATTCCAGACAGGTTTTTCAATATGGATCTTTTAGAGCACAAATGAACACCTCTTATGAGCCATTTAAACCTCATAATCCCACCTCCGAACCACAGCTGGGCCTCCCCCACCAGGGAAATTTCTGCTTCTGAGTTTCTCACAATGTGAAGAAAATCAAGGCACTGTCACTAAAAATAACATTACCTACAGCACTTTGAGTCCTCTTATTTCAGTGCATATAATCCAACAGATCTCTTGAACATGACTAAGCAACATCAGATTCTGGATTTGTATTGCATCACACCCCCAAGAACACCACGCTCTTTATAGGAGACCTCCCTAAGCCACACAATCTCCTGTAGCTTTGCACTCAAAATCCTCATTTCACAGAGGTAGACAGAAGCATTCAGAATGCAAGTGACTTGCCAAATGTCACACAGTGAGTCAGTGCCAGAGCTGGGAATAGAAATCAGGAGCCTAAGAGTCCAGATTCTCTGCCTTATATAGAGCAGCAGCCTCAGTCTCCGAGTTTAGGAGAGCACCTGCTCGCTGCCTTTGTAGGATGGCAGCACTGCCATTGCAAGGGCCAACTTCAGCCACAAGCAGGTACAAAAACACACCTGCATCAGCTGAGACCACGTTCTTCATCCATTCAAGCCTAAAGCAAGAAATGCAATCAAGCTGCTGTCATAAAGACCTTTGGGGAGTGCAGCAACCTCAGCATCACTGCCAAGACCAAATGCGATGTCACTCGCTGGACTCACTTCTTGCTTCCACAGGCAGTTCTGCTCATTTGGAGAGGAATATCTGGGAGCTAGAGTGGGGAACAGGAATCTGGCAACAGTAGAGATGGTTGAAACACCAAGATAAACCTCCATAAGCCAGTATGGAGGATCAATGGGCATCTGCCTGCCTCGATTGGTGCACTCATATTAAGGCCAAGTAAAAGCCACGCTACACTGCTGCTCATATAACCCAGGAATGTACACAGGGCATGGAACGGTGGCTATTAAAAACCCATTCCTTTAAAACTGACACCTGTTTTTCCCTATTCTAAGGAGGAAAATTGGAGAATATTTTGCACGGTTAAAATTTAGTATGACCAACACTAATCACTTTCTCAAACCAGCTGCACAATCACAAAAGAACATTCATTAATTTATTCTTCCTCTGCCATGAAAAATGTAAATGGCACAACAAGGCAAAATAGAGCACAAGAAACACATAAGTGAGGATAAAAGTGCTTTGCTGCCACATGATCAAACTGTCAGGGGGAAGGAAGGAAAAGTAGGATTGAAGAGAGCCAAGAGGCCAGACTGGTTTTGTCCCAGGAACATTCACCTTCTAAGCATCTTGGAAAACTATGCTGGAAAGAGTAACAAATGAGCTTAATCTTTACTGCTGTGATCTTCCACTTTCTTCACTGCAGCCACAGCCTGCAGCAAGTTGCAGCACAAGAAATAACTTGGGTATTGTAAGCATAGAAGAGAAGTCATAAAAATATTTCCTTAGTCATGCTGTCTCTGGTAATATAATTCCCTGAATAGAGATCTTCAACAATACTGTCTTTAAATATGGAAAGAACTCTGACTTTAGTCAGCATGTGTCTTCCATCAGCCTCTCTCCTTTCTTTTTTTTTAAAACTCTTTATTATATCTTACCACAGCCATCTCCAGGCACAGGTACACAGACTAAAAACCTTCCTCAGTGGAAGTGTTTTTTCCAGTGGACACAGAGTAAAAGCATTGTGAGGGGTTCCAACTGGAAAGAAAACTTGGACACAGAGGCCAGGCCTGCTGATGTGTATGTATCCTTCAGCTCTGTATTTCCTCCTTTCACCTGATCCCCACACCACAGGGAGGGAGGGAGGGAGAGACCTGCATTCCAAGGTGAGCCTTCCACGGGTTGTTTCAGAGCTTGTGCTGAAGGCACTTCCCTCCCTGCTCTTCATCACCCACTGACAACACAACTGCAAATATCTTCCTGAACACTGGAGAACAGCTGAAAATTGGGACCCATCCCAAATTTACACAGAATGGAGGGTAAGGGGCCACTTGACTTCGAGGGAAGTCTAAAAAAAAACCAAAACACGCAATCGTCACAGAGAGGATGTTGAGCTGTGCCTCCAAACACTGCTGCTACTGTGGGGATTTAAAAAAACCCCAGGAGAACACAGTGAAGGTTACTGCTACCTGAGTGAAATAAATAAACAAAGTATTTAATGTGTGAGATGTAAGGACCCTGTGTATGCAGGCTTTGGACACGATTAAAGGCAGTTAGGAAGTAGGAGGAACAGGAGGCTGAAAAGAAGATTTAACTTGGCTTTCCTACAATGAGGTATTCTTCTCCAGTGCCTGAGGGCCAGCTTGATCTGGGAATGTCACACAGGTTCTTACAATGGGAAATACACTCCTTAGCTAGAAAATTCTTGGTTTAGGTGAGAGAGAATTGAAAGGAACATTATACAGACACACCAAGAGGCATTTTCTTCTATACCACTCCAAAGATGCAGAAATATTTAAGAATAATCCCTGAATTTGGACACCTCCAGGGTTTAGAAAGGGTTAAAACTTAATGGCTTATAGTTCATACCCTGCTCAGCTAATCCATATTTGCATCACAGAGGTACACAGCAAAACCAACATGACAGCAAACCAAAGAGAGAAAGATTGCCCAGAACACTGCTCTCAGCATAGAGGTGGCTATCAAAATACCCTCCCCTGCTCCTTTGACTTACCCACAGTGTCACAAGGCTCGTCTTTGTGCACGCAGAAATCTGTCCTAGAAAGAAAAACAGAACAGAAGTGAAATGTATCCCGTGCCTCCAGACTCCAGGCTAGGAAAAGGCAGTGGTGCATGACTCACATATCATGGGTGTTGAGGTTTGGGGATTTCTGAAAGCTGCTGTGCAGTGGACACGATGACAACACAGATAGCAGCACTGATTGCTGCTGAGATTACAAGCAATTATGTGAATCAGCCCCACATACTGCAGTCCAATTTAACAGAGCCAAGATTTAGCACCTAAAACAGCCCTGCCTCACCCTGTGAAGTCAGAATTATTATGCAACTGGATTAAAACTCAAGCTTTTCCTTCCACAAGGGAATTGTAACAAAAAAGAGCAGGCACCCTGTGATGCAGCAGCACCATCAGAAGAGGGAGCAGGAGATGTGTGGGGCACTGCCAGAAGACACAGAATGTGTACCCAGAAAACCTCAATTCTTCATTTTTTTCTTCTTCCACTAGAAAAGAATAAGAAAGAAGCGGGACTAGACACAAAAAACCAGACGTTGACAGGGAAGAAGAAAGAGAATTTTATGATTTACCAGGCAACAGGTAAATTGGCTTCAGCTAAACTTAGTACAGTCAGTTTGCCATTTTATGATTTGAATCCAACACAGAGAGGTTTGAGAGACTTCATTTAGTCTTGGTTACTCCCCCATATCTCATGAAGGAAGGAGAAGACCCTACAGATGCCACTGGCACCCAGAAATCAACAAGGGATCCCTGGAGCTGTATTAAACAGAAACAGAATAAATAGCCTTGAAGCTTACTGTCAAAGCACTGACACTTCTTGTGAGAAGATTTTGTACATGAGATTCCTCATGACAGAAAAAAAGTGTGTGTGTGTGGGGAAACAACTATTTTATACCTAAATTAACAGTTAGCATACATTTCAATAAGCACTTAGACCTAAAGTTTTAGGAGCTCTCTTCACCAGGGCTGCTTTGCAGTGCAATCCACTATGAAGAGGAGCTGGAGAAAAACATCACATGTGATAAAACATGTCACAAGTTCCTTAACACAAGGGCAGCTGAGAATCAAAATCTCTATCACTGTGGCTTTCCTCACCCTGTGAGGAGGCCAGTGAGAGAATCCTACGAGTACACTTGGAGTGTGCCATTTGAAATGCCTGAGTCCCTGTGGGATCTGGAGCTTAAGAGTTTGGCAGGAGCAAGATCAAAAATACTTAGAGAAAGATAAATACTTAGAAAATGCTTAAGAGAAATATAAAAATAGATAAATATTAAAAATGCTCTTTCCTTGAAGAAAATTACGAACCCGGGGTTTATAGGAAAAGGAACTTAAGGCCCAGGACTGTGGCTGATGAACCCAAACCCTCCACACAAACTCCTCTGAAAGCCACAAATCAAGCTGTCAAGGGCTTGGAAGGAGAGCACAGCCAGCCATTTCCAGCTCTTGTTAAGCAGACATTGAAATCCAACCATGCTTCAGTGCAGAAAAACCATAACAACCATCAAAGTGTTAAAAAAAATCAGACAGGAACAAAACAAAAATCAGAAGCTACGACCACACACCGGCCCCAGCTTCCATTTTTCACTGCAGCCTGACTGTGTCTCGACACCTTGGCATTCCAGGCTTTCCAAGGAAGACTAATGACAGTCTCCTGACGGCGCTGGCACCAGCGCGCCTGCTCGAGTTCCCAGAGCCAGCTTGACAGAGGTTTATTTAAGGACTTATTATGTTATATAAACTGGTAAATCAAACAGATGCTTTTCTTGTGACAACAGATAGCTGAACTATTAGTGGATGGCACGAGGCCACTGCTAGAAAAGCCTCTCTTTCTCTCCAGAGCCTGTCCAGCCTCGCAAATAACGCACAGAAATTCTGTCCCACACCAAAACCTGTCTGGCGCTTTCTATCAGCTCCACGGAGGAATTACCACCATGCCACTACTAAACGAGGGGTCTGTAAATGATCCAGCACAACTTGCAGACTCTCCTACAGAGGTAGAACAACCCTTGTTTGTGAAGAGAGAGCTGTGATGCTCGTTGGTCATGGAAGGGCTTGAAGCACAGCAGCAGCAGAACTGAACATTGCTGCCCAATTTCCATGTGAAACCTGCTCAGCCCATCCTTAAACACAAGTCCAAGAGACTCCATCTTCTATTCAAAGATCTTGTACCAAAATGCCAGGCTTTAAATCATCTGGACCACCGTAAACGTTTTACCCCAAAACTCCACAGCCAAACAGAAAAACACATCCAAACTTTTACCACAAACGATGGGTCTCAGTCTTCTTCCAAAGGCATGGAGACACCTCATCACAAAACCTGTTACTGAGGCTCCCACAGTCCTTCCCTGGCAATCAGAGGGGAGACAGAGCCTGGAAAGGTGTTAAGAGTGACCTGTCTCACCTGTGGCTCAGTCACACCAGTAATTTAAAATAGCCCCACCCTGGCACCTGACACTGATCTGCCTTTAAAAAGGTTTCAGTCACGGGTGTCTCTCTGGCACATTTCTGAGCTCAACTGCATCTGTATTTCTGAAGTGAGCGCTCCACATGACTGACACTATAATGCTACTCTATGATACAGAAAAGAGATTTTAATATTCATAACATGGGCAAAGGTCTCTTATCACAGAAAAGTAGTTTTCTTATCAGAACCTGTTACAGAGTTATGCTGAAATAAAACTCTTACTGCAGGAGCTGCAGTTCAAATCCAACATCTGACCTTACCACACAAGGTCTTGGATAATACATTGAAATCACAGCTCTAGCTGTGAACAATTTTACTCTTCACTTTTAGCCACTGGTTGAATCAAGCAGGACACACGTCCTCACCTTGGGACTTGTGACAGACTCAGTCCTTGCCACGTGTGGTACCCAGCAGAGGGTTTCCATTAGCAGAGTACAATTCTCAAAGAAATGACAACAAGTCAGTTGTTTTGTTCAATAAAAATGGCCAGAAGAGCCCAGAACTCCTCCTACAGTCACTCTTCCATCTGGCTCCCACTAACTGGAAAAAAAATACCTAACTGTGCTAAGCTAAACTCTGCAATTCCAGTCCTTCCTGTGAGAAAGAAGGACAGTAGGTGAACTGTGCAACAGGAATAAGAAGTATTCTGTTAAATGGCCATTCCCAGCATCCTTCAAATGACATCTTTCGACCAATCTAACCCTGCAGGGTCATAAAGCTAAAGGACAGAGGAAACTGGTACAGTCCAAACCCTGCCAAAATAAACTTTCCACATTCATATGCACATTTAGCAGCACTATGTGCCCAGTTTCCTCCATGCACAGTGAATTCATCCATTTGCCCATTTAATGGGAAGGCAAAGGGCTGGAGAAACATGGAAGGGAGGAACAGGCTGCCAATGGAACAACTACACCGCTATGTCAGGAAAAAACAACTCTTTGCTTATAGACAGCTCTGAATCCTGTTCCTGTCAGTGTTCTGGCATTCTCTGCTCTGCTATCACATCATCTGCAGTCTAATAGGTGACCAAACACCTCCAGCTAGGAGTTGGGACAACATCAGTTTGTCTGAAAGTCTCTGGGAATGCAGGAGACAGAGGGATCAAAGAGGGGGAATGTGTTTCAAATGAGACATGCTTCTAAAATCACTAAGATACAGATTCTGCAGACAGAAGTTATTCTGGTCAGCTGCCTGTTAAAATATGAAGTACATTATCCAAAGATGACAGAGATCTGAATTTCTGTAAGTTCAAAACCAGAATTTGAACAAGAAAAGTCTGATGATTACAGAGACCACAACACTACACTGAGACCTTCAGGGCTGTGGCAGATTGTTCTCATTGTGTCACTTATTTACTGAGCAGGACCATGGTGCATCTTATTTCACCGGCATAGTGTGTCTCTTACCTGGATCTCAGGTGGATGCTATTAAAATCCCACAGGAGGGATA
Source organism: Atrichornis clamosus (assembly GCA_013400975.1). NCBI lineage: Eukaryota > Metazoa > Chordata > Aves > Passeriformes > Menuridae > Atrichornis > Atrichornis clamosus. Next base: position 333,190 of record WBMZ01000760.1, read on the forward strand.
TCTGCCACCTAAGTAATCTAGTTTTGCATACAAGAGAGGATGTGGGGAACATCATTGAGAGGTGAAGTTTCAAAAGGCAAGTGTGCCTTGGTGTTTCAAATGAACCCAGCCAGATTGGAACCAGAGGGATTTCTTCAGAGCTTGACCCCAAAGAATCTGTTTCTAGTCCTAAAGCAGCTGCAGCTGCTGAAAATTCAGCTTCTGCTTTTTCTGGCGCAATTGCTTGTGCTGGACATGCTGTTGCTCCCACATCCCCTACCACTGGTCCATCTGTACAGTCTGGGGAGGGTCCAGGGACACACACACACACACTCCCAAAGCCAAGAGTAGAAAAATTCATCTCCCTGACACAAGAACAGGGCTGCTGGGCCAGAGCCCTTCCGAACACTGCGGCATCTTCCATGCGGCACAGGCAGGATGGGTTAAGGATGACAAGACACAGCAAGAAGGAAGGGAAGACTTCAAGTACACAGTCCTGGACTATTCAGCAGGAAAAATGCTGCTCTTATGCACAGCCATGTGCTCCCTGGCCTGAACCTTCTCACCAAAGCTGAATCTAGTTTCTAACCCAACCACACCTGTGCCTTTCCAGCTATCCTGACTGCAAAACCCTGCAAATCTGTTGAACAATTCCTCCTACAAATTCTCTCTACACTTCTCCCTCAGATGCCTGAGCCCAACTCATTTAGCCTGACGTTATGCATTCAATTTTGAAAGCTGCAGAGAGTCTGCAGAGATGAAATGCTCTGCTCATTCCCCCCTCCCCACGCTCAGAGCCCATCGGGAGAGATTCCGTCTGCCTCACTTGTCATGCAGGACAACTGGATGCCCAGATGAGTTTAACAAAAATGTTAGTTATTTATTTAGGCCCTGGTCCAGTGGAGCACATGCTTAACTATAACCAGGATGTGCAGCCTATTGACTTCAAAGGAACTATTCCCCCTGTCTAAACTGTCAAGTATCTGCACAAGTGCTGGGTGGACTCCAGTGAGCGCAGAGGAGAGAGGAGGGTTTGGGGGAACTGCACACACGTCTCTGAAGGTGCATTCTTAGGAGCTTTGCTGGCCTCATGCCCTGCTCACCAGCTCTCTCACTGAGCACTCGCCAAAATCCTGTGGATAGTTTGCAAGGGGACTGTTGACACCAATCTAACACCACAGATTATCACAATCAGGATGGCAGTTAATGCAAAAACATGTATTCCTACTTACACTGTTGGCAGAGAAAAAAGGTGAAAGAGGTAATATTGAACTGCCATACAGATATTTCCTGTCTCAAATTGGGGAATAAGGGGGTAGGAAGCAGTGCTTTCCTAGCACAATGAGCATCCACATCACACTGTGATTGTGTGCTCACTTTAATTACTCAGAGGACACTTCCATAACAATGATTACTTCATCTACATCTTAAAGGATGCAAAGTACTTAAAACACCATGGATTTGCTACTCAAAATTTGTGGTAACTGTGAGGAACCTGGGACTTGCACTCTATTGTGAGGTTTAGCTCAGGCAGTCAGAGGAAAAAAAGACTCTTGTCCCTGTAACATCCTTTTTCTTGCTTTTTCTGATGTGCTTGACACATCACTAAGCTCAGAGCTTCAGGGTGCAAAGAATTTTGCTCAAATATTTCTACAAAGATTATTTCACATCTGAAATAAATGCAGGTGTTTTCAAATACACAAACAAATCAGGAGTGACACCCCTCCTCTATCTCAGTTGTGATAGAGGAAGGGTGTTAAAGTGGTTATTTCCTTGGGCAAAGAGAGAGAAAATTACTTGAGTTTATGGTATTCCTTTCCCTTTCTTTAGGAGATAACTCCCTCAACACCTCCCCACGGCTGACACACCGTGTGCTCCTCTCAGACTGCTCAGTTGATTCATCCCTAATTGCACACAGAGCACTTGAGCTCAGCTGTGTTCTCAATTCCACACCTTTTTCCTTCTGGGAAGAAGGGCTCACGCTCCAAAACCTCACCTATTTTTTCCCCACTCCTACCAGAGAAAAAAGCACCCCCTGTGCCACAGCCACGTCCTGCCTGGTCCTGACTGTGACAGGGAACAGTGACCACAACCACGACACTTTGGTTCAAGACAAGAGATGCTTTTGTACAACCCTGGTAAAAATGAACATAAAAAAGACACATCATTTTCATCTGAGGCATCTGAACAGCATGGAGGTAGCAAGTAACCTTTTCCTTAGATTTCTCTGCTTGAACAGATAACCCCGTTATTGCCTATGGGTATTACTGATTAAAGTAAAGTGATAAACCAGACCTTCCCATACCTGGTTACAAAAACAGCAGCATCCACAGGAGGGGTGTCATCCCTTGCACCAGGAACCTGGTTGTTACCAAGGTATTTTGCCCCACCATATTCTTCATTTTGCCACTGACAGAAGCTCTCCAGAGATCTCTCTCCGTGATGCCCGATGGACAACTTTGTCTTTGGGGGAAAAAACAAAAAGAAATACAAAAGGAGAAGTATCAGTCACAGCCTTCAGACAAAGCATCACTCTCTGTATCAGTTCACTCCTGAGTGTGGTTTGCAGCTACAGACAGACAAAGATTTACCAGGTAGGATAAACAGAAGGATTGTAGCTCCTTTCACTGCCACAGCCCCTGTACTTCCCACCTCTAGTGCTGCCTGGTGGGGTGTAACAGGCAGCTCCTCACAATCTGTGATCCTGAGGCCAGACATGCCCCACTTCCCCCTCCCACCCCGTGGGACACCCCAGTGAAGCTCCAGGAGTAGGGCAGAGAGAAGTCAGAACTCACAGGACGATTGTGGAGCAGGACCAGTCTGGTCACTCGAATGTTGACTTTAATTCCCAGGCTCTGATGCTGGAACATGTTGTACACCTGTTAAAATGCAAAGAAAACATCCACAGCATATCAGTAACAATTCCAAGACCTGGACATAGTTAAAGACACTAATTGTGACTAAAATTAGACATTGGTCCAGAAAAACCAACACAAAAACCCCCCAAATAGATTGTGCTACTACACTCAATAAAATCAAGAATTTTTAAGAGCTGCTGTGGAAAGGAGAAATATATTCCAAAGGAACTCCAAACACAGTCTCGGGAACATGGACATACGTTATGAAGCATCCAACTAACATGGATCTTCAGCATTTAAATATCAGAGATATGTGAATGCAAGATGAAATAATGGTGTGTTTTAGACTTCAGGAAATAGAATGGAAAAGCAATTTCCCTCTGTTATTTTCATATCTTATATAAGAGAATAGTAATAAGGCAGCACATAATGACACAAGCCTCAGGAAATACAAAAATAGCGCCGGAAACTACCTTACTACTTTCTCCAGATTTTGCATTCCAGCTCAGATACTTCACCTCATTTTTATAGGTTAGAATATAAGGTCTTAATTGATGCCAGGATTTTATTCCACCCCTTTCTCTGTGTACAAACGTTTCAACTAGACTGCATGAAAAAAGGTGTCAGAAGGGTTTATTTTAAAAAGGTATAAAAAGCCTTGGGTGAATATTGTATTCCCTACTATGCCAAAAAAACCCAAAATCCACAGCACTGAAGAGAGACTCCTGACAAGTGGGAGGCAGATTTGGCCCCAGGTAAGCAATACTCCTTCCTCACAGCTCGTTTGGCTACGAGCATCACCCAGGCTCTGGTAACCTCCTACAGCAAACCCGAGACACGAGCACATCTTGCACATTATGTTTTCAACGCTTGGTATTTTTCCTATTTGTGCAAATACTCAGGAATGTGCTCAGTGTAAGAGCGTTCTGAAGCTCTGCAGTGTTTGGGGTTGGATTTAAGCACACACGTAAATGTTTCCTACAATTTAGGCACAGATTGCAAGACAGAGCTACTCAGTGTTTGACCCACTGACCTTCAGCCGAGCACAATGAGCCATTTATCTTCCCTGGGGCTGGTGTACAAGTGCACACAAGGGCTGGTACTATTTACTTAGCCCAGGGATGTGTTGGTGGAGCAGTTCAGGCCTCTCACTACAGACCTGGGGGGATAAACTTGACCCTTGCAGAGAAGGGCTCTGACAGGTGACCCCTGTGTAAGTGGAGACCTGGATGTTCAGCTGGGAGGGTCACTGGGGCACCAGGCTGGGGGAGTCAACCCCTGCTGTACCACTGCAGCAGCTGACAAACACTTCCCTGGGATGGAGGGATGGAGGGATGGAGGGATGTGGTTTCCCAGCTCACCCCTAACTCTGGCCATCCCATGAAGTCTCCACTCATGAAATGAGGGTAAGTCCAGCAGACAGGTTCTCATCACCAAGCCTGGTGGGTGCTGGTGCTTGGCTTCCCATCAGAGCAGACAAGCTGCCTCCAGACCCAGCACAGACACATCCAAACACCACCGACTTCCAAAGGTCATTTTCCCTGGCAAAACTCACATAGCGAGGACCAGCTGCTGGAGAGGTCAGGATGTCATCTTGAAGGCTGTCAGCCCTTCCTCCTTTCCTCTTGTGCTCTGTCCTAAGGGTAACTCTGACTGCACTTGTCCTCCCATCCATCAGCGATCGCAGAAGAGCTCAAGCAGCAGTGATTGGATACTAAACCAAAAAGACACTGGGAGTGCAGGAGGCTCCACTTTGCTTGTTTATTCAAGCTCTGTTTGCTTATTTTCTTAAATGAAACCCGAAGAAGCCCCAGACTGATGGCAGTTTGTGTTGTCCAGAAGGAACATTAACCTTTCCCTCTGACAGGGAGATCACTTAACAATTACAGGCAGCACACACTTGACTTGGAGAAAACTTAATCTGCCAATTCAAATAATTTGTATCTATAGAGAGAAAAAGATAACTTAGAACAATACCTCCCCCTCACCTCATCTTTACTCCTGCATTCCTGACTCCTTCCCCCCCTCCATGCAGGGGGATGGGGAATGGGGCCCATGGTCAGTAACAGCCCTCTCTGCTGCTACCTTCCTCCTCACACTTTCCCCCTGTCGCAGTATGGATCCTCTCCATGGACTGCAGCTCTTGTCAGGAGAACGTGCTCCAGCACAGGCTGCTCTCCTCAGGTCACAGTGTTCTTCAGGGAACAGCCACCTGCCCCACCACGGTCTCCCCAGCACCTCTGCTCCAGCACCTGGAGCTCCTCATCCTCCTGCTCTGACCTGGGTGCTCACACGGATTTTTTTCCTCATATTTTTCCACTATGCAGCTTTTTCCCCCTTTTTTTGAACATGTTTTCACAGAGGCAGCCCCAGCTCTGCTGTGCCCTGTGGTTCCATGTCTGGCACAGGGCAGCTCCAGGTCTCAGCCCCACTGCCAGCTGCACCCACACACTGTCCTTCCAAATGGAAACTTCTCTCAGATCACAGGCTTTAAGGCTAGAAGGAATTCCAGTGAGAAGACAGACTTTTAAATGACTCGGTAAAAAAGCATGAGCCTGATACAGCTCAGGTTGTTCACAGCCAGTGTTAAAGCAGACCCTGCCAGGTAGGCTGTGCCCAAAGGAAGAATCACAGAATCCAGCTGAATTTAAAATAAAAGAATTCAAGAATGAAATTCCATCATGGCAGCAACAACCTTCTGCCTTTCCCACTCAGCCAGCAAGGAAACCAAACCCCACAGACTCAGCATGTCCAACACCACATCCAAGTGTCCATCACCAGCATGTGCCAAGTGAGGTGGCTGGGATAACTGGTACCAGGGGATGAGGAATGGGATTTCCTGCTGCAGATGTTCTCAAGATTTCCTGCTGCATGGACAGAGAGACTGACTCACAGACACCTCCCTGCCCACTCCCAGCACCGTGGGCCACCCTTCCTCAGGCCTGCAATTGCATCACACCCTTGAGGCTGCTGTGACTACTTCCAACAGGGGAAAAGTAAAAATATTTGGGGTGGTTTAGAATCTTTTAATAAAATAAGGCAGCTGGGAACGGAAGTGTCAGCTGCATGAAACGCTGCCATGGAACAAAATGCAAAGGTTTAGGACACCACCGTGGTGGCTTGGCTGGAAGAGAAATGGAGGTTCTTGGTTACTGGGATGAAAGGAAGGGATGGGAAAAGTGGTTAATGTGACTGAAGTGTTGTGGTTGCCCTGCTGAAGGTGAACTTCTACACTGCATTGATTTCTCTGTGAGGTAAAGTACAGCGTGAGCTTTGGAAACAGGAGATATGGTAAAGAACCATAGAAAACAGACAAAAATGGAAGGGGAAGTACAGAACAATATGAAAAAGAATAAAGCCTGTCTCTGACATCTATCTCCCTCCTTCATCTACATTTCTCCGACAGAGCTTTACTGCACAGAATGCCCTAAAGAACACAGGAAAGCTGGAAGCCTGGACCATCCTCCTCTGTTTGCTTTCCTCCTGCCTTTGTTTCTCCTCACAGCTCTGACATGGAAGGAGCAGAATTGATGCAGTTTTGGCACGAGCTGTCCAGGCCTGCCCCAGCACGCACAAAGCACGATGCAGACATAAGGAATTGGGCTGAGAGAGGAACTAAACTACATCATTTTAATTTTTTTTTTAATTCTCAAGAGCTTCCTCTGCAGGTGGACGGTGGGAGGGAGACGTGTGTGTTTCAGATGTTTTGGAGTTCAGAACAGCAACCCTGAGGGTAAATTGACTTTTTTCCTTTTTTCTTCCCTGAGCATTGCACTGCAGCAGGAGCCTTCCCATTGCCTTGGCTGCTGGATGAGGTTTGGACAGCAGAAGCCTTAGTCAGGTTACTGAGGTTGTCTTTCTCTTGTTTTGAAAAGTGCTATAGGATTTCTAACACCCACCTAAAGCCAAGCTTTCAAATTACTCCTTTAAACATTATGAAAAAGAACATATTCATAGCTCTTTATAAGATACAGTTGACATAACTCTTTCTCCTGGGGCTGCTGGAATTAAAAGAGAAATCTGTAGGCAGTGATCAAACACTTAGATCCTTTTCCCTTATGTTCCCTTGTGTCCCTGTTCCCATCATGAAAATTCCAGACCAGGGTAAGGGAGCTGATTATCAGAGGCAGCTCTGGAGCCTTTATGTGCCAGCCCCCAAGAGCACAGAGATATAAATCCATCATTGCAAGCATGATAAAAATGATTTTATCTGCTTTTTTAACATTAAAAAAAACCCTCACGGGGGAGATCCAAAATGAAAAACAATCTGTGGAGCGTAAAATCAGGCTTCAGAGAGTAAAACAGTATCATTCCTAAAGAACAACATAAGAATTTTCCCTCTTAATGACATCCAAAAGATCACTAATTTCAAGTTCCTGCTTGCTGCTGCAAAGAGCTTCCCCAGTAATCGCATGGCTTAGCAACAGCTGCAGGAGAACCAGCACACACTGCAGAAACTCACCCTCCCTGCTGCATTCTCTGACAAAGAGGCAAACTCCAGACCAAGCCACAGTTGTAATTTATTCCTAAACCCCAAAAAATGCACTTAGGGGACAAAAAAAACCCCAAACCAACCAGCTCTTTTTTTTTTTTTTCCTTCAGGTTTTCAAACCCACAGAAAGCAGCTGTTCAATTACTATGTTGTGGTCTTGGAAATTCAGAAATTCAGACATCTCTGCCCCTCAGTGCTCAGAGGGTCAGTCTGGGTGGGACTTGGTTTGCAAAGTCAGCTCTGCACGACTGCAAGGAGCCAACATCCACAACCCAGAGCTCAGGCACTGCCTGGAAACAGTCACTCCTCGTTATTATTAACAGCACTCCAGCCATGGACTGAACTTTCCAAAGGGTCTCATCCTCATCTGTCATGTGCTCCAGAATTATCTGAATCAGTTCTCTCCAGAAAGCTGAAAACCTAAATCAAAGACCAGCCACAGCAGAGGCCAGTGCAGCTCCTCTGTCTGTGAGGACACAGAATCTCCTTTTTCTTTTACAGGTCACTCTTTCAGATGAAAAGAAGACACAAGAGCAAACAAAAGCACAAAACTCCTGGAAAAAAGACCAGGACATCCATCCAAACAGCTCCAATTGGATGAAATGCAGTGAGAATTTATAGTTGCCAGATGCAGGCTAACAGAATGCAAAATAAGCATGGTTTTAAGCATGTTTTACAGAAAGGCACTTAGGTTTGGAATTCAGAGGAAGTTCTAAGCACTGGTGACTACAGAAGAAGTAGACTACATGAACAGGAGATGCTCTCAAGCCAAAGGTGAGACAAGAGCTGAAATGCAAACCCTGCAACCCTGTGCAAAAGCTCAGTAACAAGGGAGTTTAACTTAGAAAAGCAGGTCAGCACCTATATTCAAGCAGCTGGTTTTGCATTTCTACAGTTCTGGTGGTATCTCTCCTTGTCCATGCTCTTCCATTCCACATCCCCACAATCCCACTGCCTTGCTAAGGCTGCAGCTGTGCATGGTGACCTGTGACAACAACTTCATCCCCTGTTTGGAAAATCGTGCTGAATCAAACACCTTGCCAGAAAACAAGAAAAGATCTCATTTTAGCAGTGGTGACTTAAAAAAAAGTCAACTCAAATCACTGCAGCCATGCTTGCTCCTACTCACACATTACAGAGTACCTTAGAGGGAAATTCTTCCATGATCCTGGAAAAATCTGTCTTAATAACTTCAAATATTAGTTTAGTAAATGGAAGAGCCTGCACCTCTACAGTGACATTCAGAAAAAACAAGTACTTCTAATGTGAATCTATTCTCTTTTCAGGAGAAGGGTCTGAACTACAGAACGACATTAAAAATGCAGCATTTACTACATGAAGTACTACCTGTTATTTCTGGGTTCCAAAATGGGTTTGCTGTGCTTTTTAGCTGTTATTCTAGAGGAGGGTGGTGGGTTTTTTTCTCTAAGATTCTCATTTACCAAGGGAGCAATAAACCCGTATTTTGTAATGCTGACTTTTTTTCCCTTCAGAAAGTCTTGTAACATAAATAGATATTAAATACTTTAAGGCAGATCACTTTATTTAAAATGTCTATAAATATAAAATGCATTAATAAGACCTCTTAATGCTTGTTTTGTGGTTTGACAGTAAACGTAATGGCTTACAGAGAGGAGTTAAGTTAATATACCCCTGACCAGTAATGTTCTATTTGCTTAAATGCAAGCTTCCAAGCCAAAATTAACATTCTGGTTTCTTTTAGAGGCAGCCTGCCATCCTGCAGTATAGCTGAATAAGCACTGCCTAAGATCACGGGGCAAATCCTGCCCCCCAGCTAACAGTCACCCCAGGCTGTCAGGGAGGTAGGAAACACAGATCCCAAGCAGTCAAGAGCCTGGCTAAGGCCTTCCTAAACCACAGGACTATCTCTCTGAAATACATTTTTCTGAATTATTCTTCAGCTTCTTTGGCTGGAATGAAGGTCAGCTTTCATTCCATGAATGTAACATCTAAATCCCCTCTGATTTCCCTGAATTTCACCTTGTTTTATCAGCACAGAATGAAGGATTTATGCAACGATGCCATCTATGTGTTTGCCTATTATTATTCCTCAGTATCTTTTGCTCTTGCCAGTCAGTCACAACCAGCTCCCTTCAGAGGCCTGAAAAATGATGTTCCTACGAGTGTGGGAATGAAGGTGGCCAAAGGAGAGACTCTTCCACTGCCCCTCTGAAGGCTGAAAAGCTGAAACATGGATTCAAATCCTATCAGACACCAGAAAAAACCCACACGAGTGAGCCCCCAGGAGCAATGACTTAACAGTGGGAAGCATTTCAGCTGGACTTTGCACCTGAGGAGATGTCACACAAACGCGTTCCTCATCCAAGAGCCCTCTCCCATGTGCACTCTCCAGTGCCTAATAAAGGGGTGAGCTCACACCACAGCATCAGAACCGAGCTTAAAAGCCCATTAGCCAAATCCATTGGAAACTAAGCTTCAATATTTGTTTAATAAATGGATTTGGAGAACCCAACCCATCTATCAGCACCTCCCCACACATTTATTCACACCTGGCAAGCTGATGCTGCTGGGATGTTCTGCAGTACCTCAGCCTGGACAAACAGAATCCACAGATGCCCAGCCATCTTTTGTTTAAGACTTGGTCTACCAGGGTGTTCATCCCTAGCAACCTTCACAGGCTGATAAAGCTACACAACAGAGATTCCCAGTGGCTGCACTGAAATAATTGACCTATTGGCATGAGGATCATCAAAAGTAACTGCAGAGCCACACTGGAGCCCCATCAAGTGACTGCTGTCAGAGCACACTGGAAGGCAAAATAAAAGGTAGAGGAAGGGACACAGACAAGCAGTTTGTTAATGGAAAAGACTTATATAAACTCCCTGCTCCATCAGCAAAGCACTTCACTGCAGGAGAGCTCCCTCACACCAGTGCTTGACGAAGCAGTACAAGACCTCTTGAAAAGCTGTTGCTCCATAGCTGGTTTATGCTGAGGATCCACCACTCAGCTCCTCACTGGGAAGCGTGACCAGGCAATTACTGTTCAGAGCTGTTATGTTTTCCCAAGCCAATTTGCTGCTCATGAACACCAACAGAGGCACAGTCAGCAGCATGAACTGTTCCTGGATACAATAGCATGGGCAGAGGAATGTGAGCTTCCTCCAAGACTTCCTTGTGCAAATGCCTCTGGAAGGACTCCTGCTGTCTCTGAGTTTTCTATGTCCACGTCCAATTTAGCCATTATCTCCCTCTTGGCACTGCCAACAACTGAGTGAGCATTTGCTGTGGGAGGCTTTGTGTTCCCTTATCAGCTGAGACAGAAGGCCCCACTACAAGGACAACTCACAAATCACTTCACATGAGCCTGCAGTTTCCAAAGGTTCCCCTCACTCCTGAAAGATTCCCTGCAGGAATTCTAGAATACTTCTAAAGCCCAACTCCATCAACTCTACACAGGTACAACCAGCACCACTTCATGCAGCCCGAGAGGTCCCGGGGTGAAAAGAGTGGGATCAGCTGGCAGTCTAGTGATAAGTTGCCACACTTTCTACATCAAGGGAAGCAGCCATTTTCTTTGTGCAAAAATCAGAGCTAGAAAGCATTTAGGATTTAAAGCCAGGTTTTCTGCTGAAAATCAATATGACTGCTGGCTTCAGTAACACTTTGACTGCATTTGACAATGACCCACAGAGAAATATCTCTTGTGAAAGAGGTGTGACGTGGAAATCTTTATAAACCCAAGAAACACCACGTCAGACAAGACCATCTACTCACTGTGGGTTACTCTCCTCCAAGGCAAACCACAGCAGCTCCAAAAACCTGGTAGAAAACACCACTCCTGCACAATTATCTCCTAAGGGAGAACTTGCAATTTCAGTTTTAAAAAATGGGTTTATATTGTGGCAAACACCAGGAATCACACAAATGGAACACAGGACAACCAAAACCTTTGCTCGCACCTGAAGGTCGAAACAGTTCCCGATTTCCGCTGTCAAGTAGATCAGATTTCACCTACCCTGGGTACGTCCTGCTCACTCTTGCTTCTTCCTTTGGGAGTCAAGTGCCTACTTACCATATTCATGACTGTGAGGATGAACCTTTGGGCAGCCTCTGCTCCGTGGTACTGGACCATGTCAGCATCTGCCACCACCAGAGTCTCCACCGTGTACTCGCTGGTGAGGCGGATCGCGTTCCTTCTCTCCCGCCAGTCGCTGGTGGACTTCATTTTCTTTTGCCTCTTCTTTTCTAAAAAGTCAAAACACTTTTGAAGGCTGGCAGATCACAATGAAACACCTGTACCCTTTCCAACAAACACTCTCGTGCACATTCAGATTGCAAGAACCTTTAGTTGAAGTGTTCCTGGCTGGTTAAAAGAAGCAACCCAAGGTTCCACTGCAGGTACATCTGTGCCCCTGGGTGCAGAGACCAGCTGATGATGTGCAAATAGGGAAGAGGATGGGAAAAAGCTCAAAAAAAGCAATAGATTAACTGCAATTCAAACCAAGAAGTCATTCTCTTGCAAAAAATGTCAGAAATAGGAAATACTGCTTGTGAAAAGAGTAACACTCCACTAAAATGAAATGAGCTAATTAAGGAAAAGTCTGTTGAAGCAAACTTTAGGACAGGAAACCATGCTTTGGGATACACTCTAGACTCTCTGGGTTCTCCATAGCCAGGGAAGTTGTGAGATATTCCTGGGGTCAATATTTCCATAAGTTGCATTTTAACTTGCTACCAGCATTTCTGGAACATAAAATAATCCCAAAATTTTGAGATTAAGTCAGGTTGTTTTGGAGCACTTGTTTGGAGCAGCTGTGGCCACCTACGAGCAGAGCTCACGAGCCTCTTTCCTGGGGCTGTGACCCAAAACCAGGGGACTCCCTGCACCACCTGATTGATGAACTTCAGTTACAAGGACCTGTGGCAAGGACCTATTTTAAGGACTAGGAAGTGAAGCAGTGGTCAAGCAACCACTGACACAAAAAATTAAAACACAGAAGTTAAACCTCCCTTGCTACCAGCTGAAGGACTGATGTATTAATAATTTGTCTTCTTCTAAGCTGAAAGGTGAAATGTGTTTCAGAGGCAGATGTGCAAAGCAGCTGAGGCATGACCAAAGGAGAAATTAAGTTCAGATATGGAACTGAACCTGCTCCCTTCATTGCAGCCACAGAAAAATGTGCTCATGCTTTCAATTGGAAAATGAAAGAGAAGCAAACAAAGTCATTAAAACAAATTAATTTTTTGCAGTAAGAAACAAACTAAGATTCACTGAAATTATCTCTGCTTACTGTTCAGCCTGTGATATACTATGGATAAGATACTGACACTGCTATTAATGCTGATTTTTTTCCTGTGAAAAAGGGAACAGAACACAAAGTCCTGAAACAGCATAAACACAACATTCAGTGGCAAACTGACATGGGACAGACTGTAAAGGATGATCAGACAGATCCCTCTTATGTCACACAACATGTGCTGCCCATTCCCCAGAGCAGAGAACCACTTTTTCATTTTCTCTAGATTTAACCTGAGACCCTCTCTGGGCAAAGCAGAAGGCAGAGCTGAGTTACTGTTCACTGATCCTGGTTTTCCACAGCCCCTCTACCAGCTCCCTTACATAATTCAGCTTGAATTTCCCTTCTTTCCCAGGCCATCAGTTTTCCCTGACTGATCCCCCTGTACTCAGGGGAACAAACTCCAGCAGCTGTAAGCCCCCCAAAGCCCTCCTGAAGTGGACTCCCTGCCTTCCCTCATTCACGCATTTTCTGCCTTGTCAAGATGCACATTTCCACACGTCCATCCCGTCTCCCATTCCCAGTTTTCTTGCAGTCACCCAGCACAGCTCTGCACGTGCTTTTCTGCCCAAGGCATCACCTGTCAACACTTGGTACATATTTTAAACTGAGAAAACAACCATGAAACTTGATTTTTTTTTTTTTTAAATTAAGAGAGTTTGGAAATATCCCCCTGGGTCTAAAGAGACAGACAGGAGTCTCCGGACAAGCAAAAAAAAAGAAAACGTGGGGTGATCATAAATAATGGAAGCCACGAGCCAGCAGCAAAGATGAAAATAACCAAATTTCAAGGCCTGTTTCCACATGGGCTGCAGGACAGCTACAGAGAACTGCACAATCATGACAAAGCTGCTCCAGAGCATGGGATCTCTATAATAAAAATAAAGTAAATAAAATTCAAAAGATTGACTGTATAAGAAAGAAGGAAAGCTGAATGCACCTTTGATTTGCCAACTAGGAGATGGAGATGACTTCACCAAATTGCTGTGGAACAGCTCCCATGTTTTTGTGTTGTTTTATTCATTCCATTCCATTCACCACCCATCCCTCCCACTGCACATCTTTAGCTGCAGGTCTTCAAGGTTATCATTTAAATACCAGGAAGAAATGAAAGAAAATATGAAGAGAAGGCACATTATTCCATTATTCCATCAAATTCTTACTGTGGTAATCTCCTAATAAATGTTTTCAGGTGGTATAAATCTCTTTACCTATGGAAAAGTTGTTCTTATGGGGGACTAAGCCTAGATTCAACTAAGTCTGGGCCTGGCCTTGAATGAGCTGTGTAAAAAGGTTTAAGTGGAAGAAAAAAAATTGGAGCACTCTGGATTTTCACTTAAAAATCTCTTTTTTTGGTGGCAAGGAAGACACTTGTGTGAGAGGAAGAACCCACTGTGCTAGACTGGAGCCTGCATTCCAGGGAAAAGAGGTCATGCCATGGTCATCTGCCATGGGATCGCCAGCGTGGTCCCTCCTCCAGAGGCCGATGAAGGAACTGGCACCTCTCTGCAGCTGTCCCAAACTCTGCCAGGTGTGATTTCTGGAGAGCAGCAGCCTAAAGGGCTCCTGGCAGGTGGCTGGGTAGTCTTGGTTCACACAGTTCCTCCACGGGTTTTGCTTAGAGCTTGGCTGCTTCCCACTGAGGGGCTGGGATTAGAGGATGTGTGTGGAAAACTACCACCCCACAGGCTGCCTGGAAACACAGCCAGAGGGATCTGAGGGGGAGAATCTGGGCTCTTGCTCTCACCCTCACCCTCACATTGTCCAAAGTTTACCTGCCCTTACAACAGGCAACAGGAGCTTGAGGGAGCCCACAAAGAACCCTCCAGAACAGGCACAGCAACACCAGCTACTTAAACAGGAGAGGGAGTGTGGGTGTCTTTTCCTTTTCAAGTTTGTAGCTCCTCCATAGGATAAATGATTTAATCCTTTCTGTCCTTGCAGAGGACCACTTTCACAGTGGTCTCTCTTTGCATCCTCCTGCCTAACACAAATGCAATTTCCCAGTATAATCAAGCACATGGAGAAAACAAGGCATTTGCATGGATGAACCATCACAAATAGAAAGGAAATGCACATAACCCATATCACAGAGATCTGATGAAGAGGAGAGAAAGATCCTAAACCAACAGTAAAAATCCTCATTAAGCATATCTGCAACTCAGACCTGAGGTGAGTCAACTTTATGGAGGCATCCAAAAAATAAAAAAACCCCCATCTCTAGAGCCTCACTTCAGAAACAGGCCAGTACAGGGAAGTCTCACTCCTGCCCTGCAAGATTTATGGACCATGGGCAGAGAATCCCTCCATGAGTACATGAAACCCCAAACTAAAATAAACACCAGCCATTAAAACAAGGATTAAATGCTTGGTGGATTCTTTATTTGGACAAACTGATGTTACAAATTTTGTGGTGCAGATGTTAAGTGTTAGCGTGAAGGCATAAGAGGCCATAAACCATGGGCAGGAGCTGTCAGAGGAGTTTACATTGTGGGGAGCACACAGCACATGATTTCAGGAGTCAGGTGTTCCCTGCTTAAGAGGTCAGAGAATTTCATATGAAATATGAGCTGAAACAGTCAATCTACAACACAGCACGGACACGCTGCAGGTGACTGGGCACCAGGGACATTACTCCTTGGCCAGTCACCTTGACAGTGTGTTACACAGCCTACCTGGCCAAAAATCCCACAGAATTCAGGACTGTTAGGTGAAGGGAGCAGGGCCATACAGCCCCAGATCCTCAGCATAAAATGGTGTGACAGTGCACAAGCTCATTAGGTGCCTCTTGTTTACAGGGTCTTCCCCTGCCTTGGCTGGTCCCCTGCAAAGCAACGTGAGCAGATCACAGCCTGCAGTCCTGCAGGCTTTGAAATCTCCCTCAGAACGGGAAGAACCACAGTCCCCACTGTGATCAGAAGCACAACAAGGCTCTTCTGAGGCCTCAGTAGAAATCCCAGTGCTTTTTATGGCAACTCAACAGATGTGCAATTCCAGAGCAACCGCCCCAAATGACCTTTTCCTATTACACACCAAAAGCACTGTCTAGCACTGTCTGGCTTTTGGCAGATTCTTGCTGTAAGTGCAGAGTCCTTTCCTGTTCCTCCTACCTCCCTTCCAACTGTATTTCCCAGACTCATCTGAAAAGCAACCTCTTCTCCTACAGCCTTCCGCCTTTTTTTTGTTCCTCCCTAATCTTTCCCTTTGTAATTTTAGCTGCCTCATTCTAGTCAATGCCACTGACAGTTTCTGGACACAGTTCAAGAAAAGCCACAAATAAAGTTAAATTGTAGAGTCCTTTCTGCAAAGTCAGATTTCTCCCTAGAAGTTCTTTTCTACTGCTGCCTTAAAAATCCTCTCCAGTTCTTCCTCAGGAGACCTTTGCTCACTTCCCTCCTCCCATGACCCCTTTAACATCTCCACATACCCTTGATGGAGGGCAAGCTCTGTTTTACCATGTCCTGTTACTTCAGCAGCACAAAAAGGAGGAGAAAGTATCCAAGTGGGGCAAACAGCTAAAATTAATTCTCCCTAAGCCCCAGGAGTTTCCAGAGAACCTCTGGCTGGTACTCACATTAGGCAGGTTTTATTAGTTTCACCTACAAGTAAAAATCATCACCTCTCCAAAGCAAAATAGGAAGAAAAGGGAGACCCTGCACACAAACCAAGCCTGGAAATTAAAGAAAGGAAGTCCTTGAACTTTATGCTTACTACTTAACCTAAAACCATATGTCACTGCTGAATTATCAGAGGGACAGGATGCCACACAATTTCCCTGGTACTAATCCAGCAGGATAGAAACACCTCTCAAAAGGTGATTAATTCCTGACATGGAGTCCCCTTCACCTCTGCCCTTCACCTCAGCACAAGAATTGTCCCTGTGCCCTGGCCTATTACACCTCCCCCAAAACCTTGGAAATTCAGATTTACCACAGCCAGCTGATGCCAGCTGATGCCTGAAGTTCAAGGATTACAAATGGCTGCTCACTGAAAGAACAGCTGATTACAGACTCCTGTAATGATGTCCTCTCATTTTTAATGCCCTGTCCTACAAAACTCCATCTCCAATTTCTCTCTGACTGGAATGGCAGACAAAATCACACATCAACTGCTAGGAAAAATTACTGCATAGCAGAATGATCCATTATTCCCTAACTCACCTTCCAAAAATGGTTTTGTTTTGCTTTGGGGTTTT
This sequence comes from Atrichornis clamosus, assembly GCA_013400975.1. Taxonomy (NCBI): domain Eukaryota; kingdom Metazoa; phylum Chordata; class Aves; order Passeriformes; family Menuridae; genus Atrichornis; species Atrichornis clamosus. The sequence goes on from WBMZ01000760.1 coordinate 349,993, forward strand.
TTTGTTTATTTTTTTTTCCAAACAGCCACTTTCATACCAAATCACAAGTTCATGACTATTTCTCTGGCACAGTAGCAAACAAGAACTTGAGACAGAAGTCACGAACTCTGTGCTGCATCTCAAAACACCACAGAGATTTTACTGCAAGGATTGTTATCCAACTTAGTCTGTGGCTTGGACACATCAGTTAAAACCTTATTTTTCTGCAAAACACAAGTCATCAACACAACACATCAGGAGTTTGTTTTAATGGCACAGGATAAGCACTGTGACCTCTGCTCAACAGCTAAATTTGTCACCAGGATGTCAAAGATTCCCCCCTCCTGGACTATGTGCACTCATCTCCCATGAAAAGGACACCCTCCTTGTGGCAGAAACAAGGACTCATGGCAGATAAACAACAAATCACAGTTTAGTGGTACAGGAGCAGGAACAGTGAGCATGGCCTGAGCTATGGATAGTGATAATATGGAAGACACAAAGACAGCTAAAAGGTGAGCAATGGACCTTAGTCCAGGAAGCACCTGCCTGCTTTTCTAGCCAGAATGACCATGGAATATCCACACACATCCCGAGACAGGGATGGTGTGCACTGCACAACCGAGCTCATCCCCACCTGCCAGGCTGGACTTCCAAGGGAAACCAGCACTCAGCTTCATTGGGAACCAAGCAAAGGAGCAGCTCAGCTGCTCTGGAAGGGGAAGAGATCCATCCACTGTGTGTATTCACACGTCCTCTTTTCATGTCTCTTTTTCACTCTGACAGCAGAGGAAGAAGAACCTGGAGTCCCTCCTGCTCCTCGTAATCCACACCGAGGGAATCATCCAGAACCTGCCATAAAACCTCCCTTGCCACATGTGAGGGAAAAGGACACTTCTGAGAGTCAGACTGCTCCAAGGGGCTGCTGTTTATCAGCCATGAGGAAACAATCACAGGCTCACAGGGAAAACCTAGACTCCCTGTTTGGAAGCTCAGAGACCTGGAAGAACCAAGGGATTTATCCACAGAAGTGAGACACACTCCAGTGGGTAAAGTGCTGAGTTTCTGATGCAGGGAATCCTTCTATGCTTGCAAACACTTAATCACATTACATCTTCTGTGGAACCCATTGTTGAAATCCTGCTTTAATTCTCCAACAGCTGCTTCCTAATATGGACTAATACAGGTTGCATTAGATCCCTCTATTTTTAGACCACGTGTTTTTGGCCATAACAGCTGCTCTTTCAGGCCAAGGCAAACCTGCAGAGAAAACACAGCTAAGAGACAATGATTAAAGATGGGGAAATGCAACGTAGCAGGAACATGTGTTCAAGATTTATACCTGTTCGGGGAAAGCGTTCCCTGCATGTGATACCTGCACACCAGCACTTACTTAAATTATTACCAGCTTTGATAAATTGTTAAAACAGGTTGCAAAGTAACCATACAGAGAAGCAGCGCATTGTTACTTTGTGAATTAAAATATTGATCCTCCTGTTATTTCACTGTACGTGCAGCACATTAGCATTAAAGGAAAACTGGTTCATTTAAACTGACAAAGGGGTTTAAAGCAAACCCACATTTAAGAGTAATTTATGAGGTCTGTATCATAAACATGAAATAACAACCTTCCCTCCAAAGACAAGCTGCTCTCTCTCCTGCTCCTGAACTGTATTTTATATCAAATCCTTTCTATGTAAGGAGACTTTAATACATCACTGGAGACTTTTGGAAAAATTATAGCAGAACTTACTTTTCCCAAAGAAACAGAAAGTTTTATGACATGGTTAGAGGAGATGCTTGTGCTTTCACAACATGGTTTGATTCTGTCTTGAACATTGATACTTTCTCAAAACCAAGAAAAATGGAAAGGTTTTCCCACCCATAGTCTTTGGTGGCATAGAAAACATGCAAAATTCATGTCCAAATCTCAGTAAATTGTTAAACTACTGTTGTAGTAGTTCAGCTGTTGATAATTAACACAACTAAATCCATTTACTGCAGCTGAGGTGGCAGTGGATATTGTCCCACGGAAACAGCTTTATTGTATGTTACAAGGTCACAGAGAGACAGGGCAAAGAAGGAAGCCCCATCTCAGGGGTTTTCTTGGCTACAGGGGGCTGGGCCCTGCAGAGATCATGTTTGATGCATTAAAAGAGATCTTTCTCTCCTGCCTGGCTCATCTGTAGAGAAATTCTAACTTCTAGGTATTAAAACCTACAAACAAAACTCCCTCTGACTCCACTCTCTCCACAGAAAAAACCCATTTCTCCAGGACATCTGACAAGAAAGTTGTCAAAGCTGGTCTTTAAAATGGGAGCAGGGTGTGACGGCAGGTTTGCACAGATGCAGCCCAGTGTCCAGAGATGAGAAGTGTCTCACATCACTGGTGTGAAGCTATTTCCCATGTTCCTCACGACTCCACGCTTCAGAGTAAGTGAAACCCAACCTTCCCTTCCTTCCCCCTCACTGCATGTGCACCTGGAAACCTTTTAATAGGTTTTCTGTTTGCCTCACAGGGGCTCATGTTCATGCCTGAGCAGAAATGTGCATTGTGACTTGAACTCTTTCTCCTGCTGGATGACAGGTGATAAAAATAAAACATATTCACATATCATATGACTACCAATAGCACCTGGCCCATGGTGATGGGATCTCTCCTTTGCTGCTGGAGCACTTTGGAATTTAAACAAAGGAATTAAAACATCAGCCTGGGATTCTTTTTAACCCATTAGTAGACATTCTCAGGTTCAAATCTCAAGCATCCAGTCATGCAAAACCTTAAGTACTTTCCCATTCTTGACTACAGCCAGATTAATCCTCTTACACAGATTATTCCAGGAGAAATTTGGCTCCCACAAAATTCTCCTGCAGACCTAAAAATAATTCTGAGTGCTGTAGGACATGTTATGCCACTTAGACTAAAGGAGTTGTTTTAGAGATTTTAACCACCCCTTATCAAACCAGCCTGCTGGCATTACCTGGCCCCAGGCCACTTCCCCTCTCCCAAGGCTGGGGTTTGCAGGGAAAGCACCACATTTCTGGGTGGAACACGAAGGCAATGCCCTTGGAAAGCTGTGCTCTCTGTGCCCTCAGTAGCACTTCCCAATTAAGCTCATTTTGCTTTCTTAAAGTGCTTTCCTGCTCCTCCTCTAAAGACTCACATAAGTCATTACAGCACCAAGCATCTTTGTTTTATGAGTAATTAATATATCACAGGAAATACATCAATATATTAATATATCACAGGAAATTTGCCACTGTGCAATTTAGCCATTTAAATTCTTACGACATGATCAATAACTAACATTAAAAACTCAGCATTTGATGCTTTGTGTTTTATTTGACTCCCAAATAACCCCAGATTTTGCAAGCTACCACTGAACTGCAAAATTTTAAGAACAAAACACTTGCAGAGGTGGTTCTCGTGTGTTCAGAAAATACAAGAACAGCAGTAAAGGACTGGAAAACGCCCAAGCATGGCAGTTCTTGAAAAATACTCATTTTATATTGTATTTACACAGACCTGTATTTTTCTGTCTATGCTGTTCCACAATACAGGGTTTGTATCTGAAATATCTGGCATAGGAATATCCCCATGTATCTGCAACCTCCAATCTTTCCTGCCAAGTTTTAGCCTGGCTGAGCCAAGTTCCAAGCCAGTGGAAAACAAGCCCTGGTACAGCCCTGACCAGTCCATGCTGGTGAGCACCACAGTGAAGAGACCTTTTCCCAGGAGAAGCTCTGGAAGCACACCCCTCGATGCTCACTTCCACACCATTCCATGAGGAACAGACCTTTTGTGTGTCAGAGAGGATTAATTTTGTTTCTAAACTCCTTGTGCAGGGAAGTTAATCCAAAGCAGACAGGAGTCAATTAGGTCATTAACGTGCTAAGCCTATTAGCAGCCATGACTTACATTTCTCTCCCTCAACAAGGACAAACATTCAGGAGTCTGCCTTTAAGTGGGAAAGCCCAGGAGCCTTTGCATTATTTCATGACAGGGCTACCTGGAGCAGTGGCCCTTTGCAGGAGCAGCACTGCCAGGGGCTTGGCTCCCTTTGCAGCACAGCACAAGGAATTGGCACCCAAGGGATGGGAATTCTGTTCCCAACTGTTTGGGAACAACTCCTGTGTGATCCAGGGCAGGGAAGGGCACAGCCCCAGACCTTCCTCACCTGGTGCTGGGAGAGGGATTAAAGCTATCCTGATCTCACACTGTGGGGTCTATTCACATTCCTTCTGGACAAAGCCAGGAAGAACAGTGGGTCCCCAGAAGCCTTCAGGAAGCAGTAGGTGCTACTGGAAATACTCTTTTTTCAGCATCTTCTTTTAGCATCTTCATACTCACTCAACTCCTCTTTCCCTCTGTGATCCCATATACTTAATTACCCAGTGTCTCCCCAGTTTCCTTCCTTTAGTGCCTGTTCTCCAGGAGGTAATTTCAGTTCTGCCATGGACAGGCAGCATCCTGCCCCTGGACAGAAGGTCAAAAGGTTCAGTGGCCAAAGGATGAGGCTGATTTCCTGGACTGGTTTTGGTTCAATTCAGCTTTTAACTAATGGCAGTCTTACTTTACAGTGTAAGAATCCTGAAATGCATTTTCTGTGACCACAGAGCTGCAGCACCTACAGAACTTGGCTGGGAAATCAGAGTGGTGCTGAATACTGAGGTTTTCTCTGAAAAGAGACATAGGGGATCTGTAACTCTAACCAGAACCAAGATTTCATTCTCAGAGACTCAGAAAGAAATTGGCTTAGTCTGAACCCCTGAGAATGATAAACCTGCTGAACTACTCAGAGCTCAGCTCTGCACAGGACAAAACAAAGGTCCTGGCTGCAGCATTCACCAGCAGCAGTGCCAGTGAGGACACAGCTCAGCAGCAGGCACAGGGCATCCCTGCTGGTACACAGGCCTGGGTAAACACAAAAACTGGGATAAAAGGCTTAGAGATACAGGCAAACCTCAAGTTCCTGGCTGCCTGTCCCAGTGAGTTCCTCCAGGCCTCTTCCACTGCTGTTCCCACGAGGAAGCCTTTTGTGCCTCCTGCTGCTGCCACGTCCTTCCACGTCCAACAGCAGCCCCTGTTCCTGAGCACTCGGCTGTTCCCACACCAGTGTGTCTCACTCCTGTACCCAGTAAAACTCCCAGTCCTGCTCCCCATTTTGCCCAGCCACTGCTCCATTTATGCAGTCCGTCCAGGAGAAAGCAAAAGTTGGAATATTGGTGGGGCAGGAGAGCAATGAAAGCAACAGAAAATGCAGGGACACCGCAACCTAATGAAGAGATTTCACAATGTTCATAAAAAACACTCCCTATGCAACCCATCCAGAGAGATTTCCAGAAAGGATAAAATCCAACAGCTGCAAAGAAGCCAAAAACCAGACCAGTTCATACCAGCTAACAATTTGACTGTGTGGCTTTGAAAGTGGGGGAAGACAGGACATGATCAATGAAGAGAGTAGCCATTTTCTCTTGAAAAATGACAGCAAATTATAATATGTAATATAACAGCTGTTTTATCATTAACACCAAAAAAAAAAACCTCACCCAAACAAGGGTGTGAGGCAGCTGCATCTTTTCAGGGTTTCAGCTGTGGAGCATTAAACACAAGCAAGGTTTGCAGCAGCTCACAGGCACATACTCTTTAAGTGCAAAAATACAGTAAAGCTCCTGACCTTCTGTGATGCTGGAAGGTGAAAAACAGCAGGAAAGTATCAGCAGGAAGGTATCACCAAGAACTGGATCTCTTTACTATTAGTCTGCTATTCCAGGGCTTAAAGTCAGATCCACAATCAACACTTTTTAATTTAAAAAACAAAGTTTAACGTTGTCACGCTGGGTCACAACCAAAACCAGACAATTTGGAGCACAGCACCAGCTCCTCACATACCCAAGGAGACCCATGGGATGTAAGCCCAGGATCCCTCCTGTTCACTCCCTCTACATCCAGCCTATCCAGGGATATCTGAGTTGCTATCACATTTTGGGTTCCCAGACCTCATCCCTGAGTTCACAGAACTCCAAAGAAAGCCAAATACCTTAACAGTTTATTTGCCATCTCTATAAGCTCACTCTCTCTAACACAAAGCAAGAGGGAAACAATTTAATTTATCTCACAAAACCTTAATGTAGAAGTTGCCACTCAAAGAAACAAAAAGGCTTAGAGAATGGTAGATAGAGCTTAAGTTTGATGAGTCAAACACCAAAGAGAAAAAGCAAAATCAAGTTCCTACTTAAAACAATCACCTTGCTGAACTGGTAGTTTCAAATGCACATAAGCCCTTATAAAAGCAATTCAAAACATAAAATAATACAAAGTCTGCTCAGTTGACCCTGAAACACTGTAATGGATTGTGTGCTCTGCTGGACAGAATGATGGCATGAGAAGCTGGAGAAGACAACAGATTGTTTTGAAAGAGAAACTGTGCATCTCTCCCATCTCCAGATCTCTCTTTGTCCTGTCACAAGCTGGATTCCTGGAGCTGGACTCCACGGATGAGACTTCTGATTAAATTATATCGAAGTAGCTGAAATGAGTTTTCCACATTCCAAAATGTGAGGATAACCATTCTATCCCTGCCTCAGCACAACTCCAGTGGAAAGGTGAGATGGAAGAGCATCCCTCACCCCTAACTTCATTTAAAAAAACCTGGGCCTTTGCTAAAAACCCAGTGAATCCCTTCCTGAGCAGTGGTCACACTGCAGGGTTAAAGCAGAGTTTATCATCTCACAAAGTGAGTGTTACAATTTCATGTCTGTGCTGTGACTCCTGCCGGGAGCAGCAGCAGGATTCACTCACAGGTGTCATCCTTCCCAAGCTCCAGCTGCCCAACCACTGGGATCACAAAACACAAACATTTCCCCTGCTGTCCTCTCCAGCCACTCCAAGCTCACCTGCTACCACCTTGCAGTGCTCCTCGGGAGGGTGTGAGCTCGTGGGCTGGCCCGGTTTGGTGGATCGTCTCCGCCTGAGGAAATGTTCTTTCCCACTGAATGAGGGCTCAGACGCATTCACGGGTTGGATCAGCAGGTGCTCTGATCCCAGCTGGATGTAGCCAACCTGTGCACAAAGCAGGACAAAAAACCCCCATCAGTTTGGTGTCCAGACCTTGTCTGTCAACCCAGTCTGAACCCAGGTCATTTCCCTGCAATCATTATTTAGTGTGAGGAAATGAGGTGATGGTGGTCGTGTTCAGCCTGTGTAATACAGACTAAAGAACTTCATCTGTGTCTCATGCTTATTTTTTGTATCACTGAGCACCATTTACAAGCACTGTGCACCGTACATGTACAAAGGAAAGGTGGGAGTTCTTGTCAACACCTTTGCTTTCCCTTCTTCCTCCCCCTGCAGACACAGCCCCACAAATACGTGTATTTTACGAGATGCTCAGCTCACGTGAGGACCAATAAATCCTGTGAACAGAAATCCCTTCAAAACCACCTTTGCAACTGCCAGGATTGCCCTGCTATTAAATGGCATTTACTATCTCAGAGCAGAGAGGTGAAACTGTGTGTACCACCCTTGCAGGCAACAGAGTGAACGGATGGATGCAAGTGTGACTTGCAGAGCCACACTCCTTCTTTTGGGGACCAAATACCTCTTCCTGACTACATGATGGGCCACATAGCAAGCACTGCTCTCCCTGCAAGCCACGGGTTGGGTTTCAGAGGTGAAGTCAGGAATGGACTGTCGTACAGTCCCAGTTTCAAGATTTTCCACCATCCCTGGAATAAGTGACACAAGGAAGGCAAAGACCCTGTCTAAATAACTCTACAGGCTCCAGGTCAGAGCACTAAATCCCTGCCTTCCTTGCACCAAGTCCAGACCTTACACCAAGGCTGGCAAGAACACCTTTGGAAGCCAGCTTCCACCCCAGGAGAGCCCTTCTCTGCTCACAACCCAGAGCTTTTAAGGTTCTTTTATGCTTTTTCCACTCCTTTTCTGGCATGAAAAGAAGACAGTGAAAGCAAAGTTATCACCTTAAAACTTAACAAAGCCTCCAGGTTTAGTAATCAACACTGAGGGTGTAACACTTTGGGAATATTTACCATGAGAGGTTCTTACTTTTCATTGCTCTAATCCAGTGATTATTTATATTGCAATTAAAAGCCCCAAAACACAGGTCTGCCATGTCCCCCCTTGAGAGGACTCTCTGGATCTGATTTAACTTCTAATAACAACAGAAGAGCTCATCCAGGAGGCCCTGGATTGTGCCTGTGATGCACCTGAGAGGCAAAGGTGCTTACAGAGAGGTTCAGCCCCCATCCCACACATGTAAAGAGAGACCAGACTTTTTTTGGTCCCCCCCTCCCCAGGTTCTGTGCCAGCCAGGCAGCTCTCCAAAGAAATGCTCTGCACGTACATGCAAACACTGTATGTTCAACAGCTGACTGTACTAATATGATTTATAATATACATTACATACATTCTGTATGTTGTACATTTCCACACCTCCCTGCCAAATTCAGTCCTCACGTACACCCAGGAAATCCCTTTGGCCTAGTATTTCCAGCAAGAGGAATTTCTGCAAGCAGGAGTGAGAGCTCTCCTCCTCTGACAGCCACACGAGCTGAACAGCATCCAGGGGAAACCAGGATGTCTCAGAAAGGGTCACTGATTTCCAAAGAGCGCTTGGACAAAAATAAAGTTATAGAAGTCGGTGTCTCCACTTGCCACAGCTGCAAAGCACAGTGGTAACAATCAGTCCCCTGCCTCTAAGGGGACAACAGACACCTCTTTGGGGTCTTCCAAAAGAGACCTTACTCCTGGGGCAAGGGGGTTGCTTAAGGGTAAAATGCCTTGGCACCTCCCATTTACAGAGAAAACCCAACATTATTCCTTGGCCCTATGGAATGCTCACCAGTTTACAAGACCCACTCTGCCCTGGAGTTTCCAAAGGGCTGCCTTTTTATTTAAATTACGAGTTGAGCTTTGTCAGAATTGCTTCAGAGACAGCAAAAGCTCTGGTGACTTACTCTTCCAGCCTCCTTTATGATGTTCTCCACTACTTCCTCTCCTTGTTCCAATCTTCCAGCTGGGAGGTAGTCCCAGCCCCCTTTTCTAATATAGGTTTTAATTATTTAGGAGGGTTGTAAATCTGGTGCCATGGTACTAAAAGCCACACCAGAGCTCCTGACAGACTGCCAACCACCCCAGATGGTGCCAAAAATATGCAAGAAGAAGTCAGTTTCATCACCAGCCGACATTATCCCAACTTTCTGGCATCAAGAGTGAAAATAATTTAAACCATTGGAAAAGACTTATGTTTCACATTTGCTTTGGAATTGTGAAACGTATGGAGGGAAAGAGCCATGCATCCTCACCCTGGAATAGGTTGGGAAGCAATCTCAGGCTTCATCTGACAAGGCAAGTAAGAGTTTCAAGCAGGAAGGATTTGCAGGATCAGGCCTGTGAAGTATTCCTAGGGAGGTAACATTTTCCCCAGGCTTGCCAGTTGGGTTTTAAAGAGTTCCCCAAACCTATTGGCCCAGAGGAGGTCTTTTGGACCTGGTAACTTGGATAGACTGGTCATTACATTCCTTTTCCAAAAGAAATGCATTCCTCATGTGGCTTCCCTCAAATCCTCCAAGCACCAGATCCTACCCTGTGCTAATCCCAGCATGGAATATCAGCACTGCACAAAGACTCTGTGCTCTTCTTCCCTCATCTGCACGAGTTCAGGGACTGCAGAAAGCTGGGTTTTTAAGATAAGGAAGTAAACCAGAAGACCATGCAACTCTCAGAGCTACTTTTCCCACATCTCTGGAACTCATTCCAATTCAATAAAATGCTTTGGATCTGCCAATTCACGTTTGCTTGGGGAGATGCATATCAAAAGCTGGGATACTCTCTCCCATCCTTCTCTCTCTGTGGGAGCCCAGGACCTGCTGCTGTGCCAGACCTTGGGATTGCTGAATGTTTGGAAAAGCAGCAGCTGCCCAGCCCCACCATCCCGGAGCACCCGAGACACAGGAGTCACTGGGAGCCCAAAAACTCACTGGAGTGTGCAAGTTCATCATCACCTGCATTAATAACCCAGCCTGGAGTTTACAGTTAGTGTGGCCAGACCATGCAGCTGACAGAATCCTGCAGCTCTGCTAACAGGAAAGGCTGGAATGATTTCAGCCTCCAAAGGCAGGCAAACTGACAAGTTGATTAAAACAAACAATAATCCACACTTCCCACTACAGCCCCACTCACCACTGGGCTAAACAGTGGCAAGATCTTTCACATTAAGGATATTTCATATCCTTAATTTAGAAGTCAGCTCAACATTGCTCACCACCCAAACATTCCCACGTGCTCTTATGCAGGATTTCACGCACACAGTGGTCACTCATGTAGCCTGCTCACTCTCTAATCTATGCTTTTCTACCAGCAGTCCACTCCTCTGCTACACATCATCTTCCAGTGGAGCTTCCCTTGGGCTAAGTGACAGCAGGGAAAGGAGGAAGGTCCTCACCCCTGAAATGACAGTGGTAACACAGCTTTTGTAATGACCCCATCCTGCCTCCTTGGCTTCCCTGCTCTGTCCCTGTCCCCTGGCAGTGCTGGTGGAGCTACAGCAGCTCCAGGGCTTGTTCAGAACACGGATCCAAATGCTCTGTGTTCTCTGCACATGGTTCTCGACCTTCCCACATGTTAATACTCTCCAACAGTTACACTGTTTTTCCAGCCCTTTTTATTTTCACAACATCTTTGAAGGAGATCTGTGAAATGCTGAATCTTTAACAGATTTTTCTCTTGCTCCTAAGTGTTCATTAGTTACATACACACGAACACGCAGAAAAGAGAACAGATTTAAACATCTGACAAATTCCATCCCCTTCTCAATTTCTCAACTGTTACACTGTAAATCGTTGTTTAACCATTTCCTCAAAGTTAAAAGGAAGTTAATGTTTAAAGTGAAGAACAAAACAACCCACAAATACAGTTTAATAAACTTCATGTGGGTTTTAGCCCTGTCCTTACTAACCATGTTTCAGCTTTGGTTGGTTATTATTTAAAAGTGCCGTTCAAGCAAATTGAAAAGAAGGGCTTTAAGTTTTGTTCCAGCGTCACTTCAGGTTTACACTCAGTTATGACAGCAGATCATACACAGGAGTATCTGCCCTGGCCTCCAAGTCTCCTAAACAAGAAAACCCCAACATGTTCTCCCTCTTACCCACTGTGGAAGAGTAAAGACAATTCCAGCACAAGGAAACCCAGCACGGCTATTTTAAGAGGTTTAACTTTCCAGCTCATGGCCCAGCTATGGATGAATGCCAGACAGCTCCTCTCCCAGACAGGAGAATTCAGCGGAGCTGAAGGTTTCCTCGGGGGAAATTGTATCATCTTTTAATCCCCACACGCCTGCTCTGCCCTGCTTCCCACAGCAGCAGAGGCTCCCGAGTCACCTGCAGGGCAGCACTGCCCTGGTGCACACACACAGAACCCTTCCCTGGCCAGGGACTGAGCTCACTGAGCTGCAGGATCTGCTCTGAGCCAGGCATCACCTCCCCGCACACTGAATGGAGGAAGGCAAACTCCTCCAGGGGGACAACTCACCCATCTAAGGTACCTCAGGCACGGGATGAACCACCAGGGAAGTGCTCACTTTAACACTCACTCTCCTCTGGACACCCAGACAGGCCTAAAACTCACAGACTGTGGCCTCTTCTGCCAGGACAGAGCAGATTTAACATTTTCTCCTTTTCCCAAGGACAGAGCAGATTTAACATTTCACCAGGAGTTTTCAAGTTCGTTTCTGAGTCAAAATCTAATGCTTATTTTAACGTGGACTCATGACCCTCTTAAAACTGCAACTGTTTCAAACTTTTGGAAATATGGAAAGCCTACACCTCTGTAAGGGGCTGACACTGCAGTCCAGCACTTCAGCACAGCAGTGACTCTCCTGTGGACTCACAACGCTGGAACTTCCCAAAAAAGAGACAGCTTCCTGTGCTGGCTGCTGTCTTCTAGAGCTGGTCACAGGAGCTGCAGAGCTGCCTGTGTGTGCAGGGGAGGACAGTCCAGCCCTGGGCTGTGTCAGATTCCAAGGGTTTGCACAACTGCACTCCCCAGACAGGACAGTCCTGCCAAGGGGAAGGCAGCAGCACTTTCCAGGAACACGGTGCCTCCTGCCTGCACTGAATTCCCAGGTTGCCAGGAGGAGCAGGAGGGTTGGAGCATCCTCACATGAGGGATTTTAGCTGCACCTAAATGATGAGACCATGGGTACAGCAGTCCTTAACTCACTGTGGCCTGACACAGCTGCAAGACATGGGACCCTTCCCAGAGCAGGAAACTACAGCAGCCACACACTGGTTAACAGCAGCATCTGCGAGCAGAGCTTAAAAACCAGACCCCAACCTTCAGATGCCACACTGGGAATCTGATATCATCACCAGGAAGCAATTGCTCAGTCTGGCTGCAGCTCAGTTTTCATGCCACTGTGTCAGGGATTTTGTTTTTACTACAACTCCACTTGCCCCGACCATTTTATATCACTTTTGGTATGATTTATGGCATGGCTGAGAATATGATTGCAGCAAAGTCTGAGCCAGCTGGAAATCAGGACACAGAATTACTGCCCACTCTACTTCTTAGCAACCAGCTTTTCTGAATGAGATGTCCTGATCACCCAGTTCAAGTCCAGTGAGCTTTCCCTTGCTGGAGTTTTCAGGAAACCTCCCACTGCAGCACTAGAACTGCTCAGAAGACAAAGGCCAGGACAAACAGGCTGCAAGGTTTCCACTACCAAGGTCTTTCTTCCAGCCCAGCAGGTCTTGCCCGTGTCCCACCTGTGAAACAGCTGCTGAGGGCAAAGCCTTATTTTTTCTGCAGCAAACAGGGCTCAAGGAAGCAATGGGAAATTTTTTTTTTAAAAAGTCACCTGCTCTCAGTTCAACTCATGGCAGATTAAAAACTTCCTGGATAATTTGGGGTAAACTTTTGGTTCCTCTGATCCCAGAATACATCTTACCACTAAATTGCACAGCTTTCACTACAGGTATGCTTGGTTTAGCATGGCCACTGCAAAAGGCTGTGTAAACACTGAAAGCAGCCTAAAATGTGACATGTTTCATGTTTAAAAACAGACTTAGGAAACCAAAAAGTCCACTTAGCTAGAATAAGAAGGTTCACCTACATGATGATGTAGATCAGTTCAATGAAACCATTTCAATAATTACTGAGGTTTATCTTAAGTTTAGTTTCATCGATCTTAAGTTCAGGCTCATCCACGAGACACTGGAGTTTTCTGTTCTCTAGTCTTGAGCTCACAGGGGTGTTATAAACCTTCACTCACACAAATGTACCATGCACCTGCTTTTAGCCCTTTCCCATTCCTGGTGATTATCTGAAAAGGATGAATGGATTCCTCTAATAGGAAAGGAGCATCCCAACATGCAGAAACACCTCTCTCCCAACATATCTGCCCACACCACTCTCAGCACTCCCAGGACCAGATGCATAGGCAAAGGCAAGCAGAGCTTTACCAAAACTGTCACTAATACATGGCCTCTGGTCCCCAAGAGGTGGCACAAACCAGCAGCTTTGATACTGATCCCAGGCTGATTCAGCTCAGTTATGTCAATTTAGTCATTGCTTAGAATTCCCATGATCCAAACAGATACTGCAATTTGTGGTTCATTTTTGCAAAGTAATGAACAAACACTAACTAGTCTTGTTTCTTCTTCAACTTTTCTACTGGGAATATCGCCAATCTCTTTCACCCCCTCCTCCATTCCCTGATCTCAGGCAGTTAATACTGTGCCTACACTCCTCTTTTTTTAAAGGTTCTTCCTCTGCCTGTTTGTACTTTCCAGCTTTGGAAGCCCAGCAAGATTAACAAAACATGCCTGGTGACAAAAGCGTAGAGTTGCTAGTGATTTAAAGCTTGACCTAGAGATATCAGTTTTAAGCTCCCCTCGGTGGAGCTCAGCTCAGCTCCCAGTGCCACTCAGACACTCAGCATCTCTGTTTGTTGGGTTTTTTTTAATCCTGAGGCACAGCGCCCTCAAATGGCTCCAGAACGAAGGCTGGAGCCCCGCGGGCAGAGCATGAACTGCTTCTCACTACGGTTTAAGGATAAATCTCCACCACCAGGTCTGTTCCGACAAGCACACAGCCCAGGATACTCATCCCAGCACCATGTGTTGGGAATCACTGCCTAATGCCCCACTGGCTTTCTGAAGTGCTTTCAAGTTAGCAACAATAAATGCAAACTACTCATCATCTTAAGCATCTCAGTCTCCACCACAGAGAAACTTTCTGTCCCAGGCAAGATCAACTGCTCCGACCAGGATGCTCAGAGGAGAGCCAGGACCTGCAGAGTCACCTGAAACACTACAGCCCTGGGGAGAGAAATCCTGACACTTGTGGTGGGAAAAGCATCCTCGAGTGGGATGTTCCTCTGACCATGCTGGGGCATCACAGCTCCCCCATCACAGCTCCCAGCAAACACCCCAACACCAACTGCAGGGGCCCAGTGGGAAGGGCCAGCTGAAGAGCTGCGTAGCTGCTGCAGGAGCGAGCCAGGATGGCACCAAATCAGCCCCAGGGGGACCCAACCACGTGCCCAATGGCTGGGGGACAGTGACACAAGATGTCCCCTCAGCCAGGACGCTCCTCTACAGCATCCTCGGGCCCTGCCGCCCACCCACAGCAGAACCGCGGGGGCTGAGGCCCTCAGGGATGGCTGAGCCTGAGGCAGCTCCACCGTGGATAGCCAGGGTGGGCTGAACACCCATCGTGGGGCAGCGGTGGTGCCCGGCAAGGCCCGGGAGGTGAGAGGACAGACAGGTGAGGGGACAGAGAGGCGAGGGGACAGAGGGAGACGTGAAGCGCAGGCATCACGCCTCATCGGGTTGACAGTACCAGCCCACGGAGGGGAGAAGGGTGGGATGGCAGTACCAGCCCGGCGCAGGGGAGCGGGGTGGGATGGCAGTACCAGCCCGGCGCAGGTGCTGAGGGAGGCGAAGGAGTCGCTGCGGTTCAGCGCGTGTCCCGTGTAGAAGCAGAGCCGCTCCCGCGGGGGCCGCCGCGCCTCCCCGCGCCGCCGCTCCACCGCGAAGCCCCGGGCCAGGAAGCGCAGGTCGCGGCGGAGGTGCAGGTACAGCTCGGCGCCGGCGGCGGGCAGGCGGAGCAGCACAGCCTCCTCCTCCTCCTCGTCCGCCGCCGCTGCCCGCGGCAGCGCCCGCCGGCGCCGGGGGCCGCCGCGATCCCCTCCGGGCGGCAGCAGGTGGATCTTCTCCAGCGGCACTCGCTCCGGGATCACCACTTCCAGCTCCGCTCCGCCAGCTGCAGGCGAGAAGGAGAGAGGCTCAGGAGCTCGCACCCCGGTCCGGCGGCCCGACGGGGCGGCCAGGGGCTGCGGCACCCCCCGCTCCCCGGGACAGCCCCGCGCTCGGGTTTCAGCGTAGACAGCCCCGCGCTGGAGACCGTGAACAGGCTGCGCAGACAATGGAGCCAGCGGAGCGCAGGGATTTATTTCTCTCTCTATACACATATATTAGAGACAGAAGCGCAGAGGAAGAGACCAAACGCTTAAGCTACTTGTATCATTAAAAAAAAATATACAGCTCAGACACAAGCATCGCATTTCACCAACCCCAATAAAAATCTGCAGGGAGAAGGGGAAAAGCAGAGCGAGCCGCAGCCGCAGCCAAGGACAGTCAGCAGCTTTCCACATGGAACGCTACAGCAGCAGCGGCAGGACAGGAAAAGAAAATACAAAAGCCTGGAGCAATTCATCCCGCGGGCTGGGACCGCGGCCACGCAGGGGATGCGGTGCGTGCGGGCGCGGAGTGTGCGGGCAGACCCGCAGCGCGGGGCTGCCTGTCAGCGCCGCCGGGGAAGGGGAGCCAGGGGCGGGAAGCCCTACCTGTGCCGGCGTCCAGTCCGCAGAGCAGCAGGCAGGGCACAACGAGGGGCAGGAGGCAGCCGTCAAACATGGTAGTGCGGCGGCGGGGCCGAGCGCGGAGCGCGGCTGTTGCAGCGGGATCCAGGCTCGAGTGCGCCCTGCCCGCCCTCGGCACCGGGGATCGCCGCGGCGCGCGCCCGGACACGCCCCCAGCCGCGGCTCCGCGCGCCCATTGGCG